>CM075985.1:9173482-9554604 GCA_038087875.1 Malacoraja senta | reverse complement strand
GTCGCAGGGCCCCCGACAGTCCTTTCAGGTTATGTAGAGGTTCACTTGCACCTCTCAGCCGGCCTGAACCAACCTAATCTCCCAGTTGCCAGACACTTTCATTCTCCTTCCCATTCCTACACAGACCTTTCTGTCCTCAGTCTCCTCCATCGTCAGAGTGAGGCTAAATGCAAATTGGAGGAACAGCATCTCTCCACATCACCATCTATATCTCTCGTTTCCCTTATCCCCAACCAGTCTGAATAAGGGTCTTGACCCAAAACTTCACCCATTCCTTCTCTCCAGAAGTGCCTGTCCCGCTGAGTTACTCCAGCTTTGTGTCCATCTTTGATTTAGGAATATTAGGATTACATTGAGCGTTTCTTTGCTGCAGTAAGCAGGGAACCAGAATGCGTGTCTCTTTAAAAATATATATATATTTCAATCCAATGATTTTCTCTCATGCCGCCTGGCAGTTGTGATTCAGTTGGTCACATTCTTACATCTCAGTTAGAAAGTTGTAGGTTCAGTTCCTATTTCTCTGCCTCCCACCCAGCTACAGGACCCAACACCCACTGGGACCTCCTCTTCGTCCTGGCCCCATATCCCAACAAGTAAAGGAGGCCCCGCTCTGCCACCACACTATCTGATCCCACCTTGTTCCCTGCAGACCCTACATTTTCCTGCTCCTACCTCCCACCACCAGAACCCAAATTACCCCTACTTCTTGTTGTTTGAATTCAGAACTGGCTTACTCTTAAAAGGTTGTGGTGGAAGAGCATCATTTTGGCTGGAGTCTACATAGATGGCTGTAGTTAGTCTGCATTTGAAGCGTGTGTTCATCTGTTCACCCCATTACAGGGAATATGTGGAGGATTTTGGAAAGGTGCAGATTTACCAGTATTCTGCCTAAATTAGAGAAGATTAGCTATAAGGAGACATTGGACAAACTTGGATTGTTTTCTCTGGAACGTGAAGACCTGTTAGAAGATAGGGTGGACAGACAGGACTTGTTTCTCAGGATGGAATTGGCAAAGACGGTAGGGCACAGGTTTAAAGTGAGAGGGGCAATGTTTAAAGGAGATATGCAGGCAAGTTGCTCCCACAGAGAGTGGTGGATGCCTGGAATACACTGTCTGGAGTGGAAAGAAATATGATCGTTGCATCCAAGAGGCTTTGGAGAAGCACACGGATACGCAGGGAGTGGAGTGACGTGGATCATGTGCAGCAGCAGCAGATGAACTTGGCATCATGTTCAACACGGGCATTATGGCTGAAGAACCGGGTCCCGTCCTGTAGTTTTGTGTTTGATCATCCTTCTCATGTTCTTGTCCCCATTTTTCTTCCCCCCCCCCCTTCAAATAACCCTTCGCCCACTGGCTCCATACTTCACCTCAGCTCCATCCCCTGCTGTGCCTTTACCATTGTCTGATACTGAGCAGCAGCTTCCTGCAGTAAGTTCCAAGCCCAATATGATGTACACCTGCTCTACCACTGCCTCCGCCTCTGACTATTTCTTCAACAAGAAGTCAATAGACAATAGATGCACGAGTAGGCCATTTGGCCCATCGAGCCAGCACCACCATTCACTGTGATCATGGCTGATCATCCACAATCGGCTCTATCTAACTCTCTCTTGAAAGCATCCAGAGAATTGGCCTCCACTGCCTTCTGAGGCAGAGAATTCCACAGATTCACAATTCTCTGGGTGAAAAGGTTTTTCCTCATCTCCGTTCTAAATGGTCTACCCCTTATTCTTAAACTGTGGCCCCTGGTTCTGGACTCCCCCATCATTGGGAACATGTTTCCTGCCTTTAGCGTGTCCAATCCCTTAATAATCTTATATGTTTCAATAAGATACCCTCTCATCCTTCTAAATTCCAGAGTATACACGCCCATTCGCTCCATTCTCTCAACATATGACAGTCCCGCCATCCCAGGAATTAACCTCGTGAACCTACGCTGCACTCCCTCAATAGCAAGGTCCTTCCTCAAATTTGGAGATCAAATCTGCACACAATCTTCCAGGTGGGGTCTCACCAGGGCCCTGTACAACTGCAGAAGGTTACCTATTTCCTTCGCTCCATAGATGCTGCCGCACCCGCTGAGTTTCTTCAGCAATTTTGTCTACCTTTGATTTTCCAGCATCTGCAGTTCCTTCTTGAACAACTGCAGAAGGACCTCTTTGGTCCTATACTCAACTCCTCTTGTTATGAAGGCCAACATGCCATTAGCTTTCTTCACTGCCTGCTGTACCTGCAGGCTTACTTTTCCGATTGATGATTCCTTATTCTGTCTCCAACACTACTCTTCCACTTGAACTTCCCATTCTGGCCTTTTGCCATTTGATCATTTCCTCTCCAATTGCCCGTGACACTGACCACCTTGACTTCTCCACACCATTCAGCCACTCCAACCCCACCCCCTCCAAAGGTGCAGCACTCCTCCCATTTCAGCCCAATCCAGACCTCATCATTAAACTCTCAGACAAGGCAGAGGTTTGATGCACTGTCCTCTACCTTGCATAAACCAGACTGCAACTCTCAAGTATTCCTCAAACACTCAACAGGTTCACAACCCTATGAAACACCGGGCCACTGTCTACCAGACCATTGGATACTGTATATCATAACCCCTCCAGTTTCCAACCTAATGGTTCCCCAACCCACACTGCACACTTCTATCTCCTATCCAAGATCCATAAACAAGACTTCCCTGGTAGACCCATTGTTTCTGTCTGTTCCAGGCCCACTGATTCCATTTTTTCATACCTTGGCTGTATACTGTCTACTCTTGTCCACTTCATTTCCACTTATATCCAGGACATCTCTTAAGCCCTACACTATTTAATAACTTCCAATTCCCTGGCCCCAACTGGACTGGACATCCATCTCCATTTCACCATCTCTATATGCCCCACCAGGATGGTCTTCAGGTCCTTGGCTTCTTTCGACAACAAAGACCAAACAAATTCCCTTCCACCAACATTCCCACTTTCCACAGATCTAAGGTATAGCCATGTGCTCTAGCTATACATGTTGGCTTAGTGGGTCAGTCTTTGTTCCTAGCCACTCCAGCACACCTCAAAGTATTTTTCTGGTACATCGATGACTGTACTGGTGCAAAGTCATCAATTTTATTGCCTTTGCCACCAACTTCCACCCTGCCCTCAATTCATGTGCATTATTTCTGATACTTCCCTTCCTTTTGTGGATCTCCATCTCAGGAAAGACTTGCCTCTAACATCTTCCATAAGTCCACCAACTCCTTCAGCAACCTCAACTATAATTCCGACCACTTTGTCATCCATTCCTCTCAATTACTCCGTCTCATCTGTTCTCCAGATGAGGGTTTATGATGTAGAACTTCTGAAATGTCCTCCTTGGTCCAGAAATATGACTTCCCCTCTACTGTAGGTAAAGTAGCCCCGACACTCAATTCCTTCCCATCACATCTGTTCTTATCCTCCTCCCCAGACAGAAGAGTTCCCCCAGCCCCCGCCTTTCATCCCTCCAGTCTCCACATCATCCTCTGCCACTTCCACCAACTTCTAAACTATCCCACTACCAATCATATCTTCCCCTCATCCTCCTTTTCTGCTTTCTACAAAGGGTCACTCTCTCCATGACTCCCTGGTCTGCTCATCCCATCCAGTCCTCCCCATCCCCTGCAACTGTTGGAGGTGCAACACCTGCCCCTTCCATCTCCTCCCTCACCACATTCCAAGGAGCTAAATAAGCCTTCCAGGTAATGCACTGGTTCAACTATGCCTCATCCAACCTTGTCTACAGCATTCAATGTTCACGATGTGGCCTCCTGTAACATTGGTGAAACTGTCTACCAAGTGTAGACTAGGTGACCATTTGCAGAACATCCAAGCTCTGTCCGGAACATCCACCCCAGCTTACAGGTGCCTGTCATTTTAACTCTTCCCATTCCTAAACAGACCTCAACAGTCCTCAGCCTTCTCCATCACGACAGAGAGGACAAATGCAAATTGGAAGAACACCTCACATTCTGTTTGGGGTGCTTATAGCCTAATATGAACATTGAATTTTCCAATTTCAGTTACTCCCTCCCCCCCTCACCCACAGTGCTCTCTTCCCAAACACATAGCCATCCACCTAGTTTTCTTCTCCCTTTGTTCACCTCTACCTCCTTACCTCTGTCCAGTTCCACCTGCTCATCATTCCCACACTATCTGGTTACATCTATCTATTGCCTACAGTTCTGAAGTAGGGTCTCGACCCGAAACATTGACACACCATTTGCCTCCACAGATGCTGCTTAAACCGGTTTCAGTGTTCTGTATTTTTATCACCAACCTTTCTGTTCTTTCATCTTCTTCCCTTTCCCTGCCTGCGTTGGCTGACAATGATTTACATCAGTAACTTTACAATTTGTACAAAATGTCACCAACGCAAGAAACACCTGCAGGAGGTTTTACCGCGCCACAAAATGACTATCATTCTGGATCCTTTCGCAACATTCACCCAACCCTTTGACAATGCTGACCGAGAATTCAGACCCCCTCAGGCAGATAATCTAAAGGTTAACAGGTCGCTGAATAATAACATTTCTCTACCCATCCTAAATATCAACCTTCTCCCTGAAATTATGCCACATAGCTCTGAACCTTCCAGCCCGGGGAAACAGATTTCAGCATCTACATGTCAATCCATCAATGTTTTTTTCTTAACCTGTGTCAGGCAACTGTAATTAAAATTCTCCAAGTACGATATCTCTCATCCTAGTGAATCTCCAAGGCAAGTACATCCTTCCTTTGGTAGAGAGCATAAATTGTGAGAACAACCCCTCTACAACGGTAGAGACTTCATTACTTTAGTAATCAAACCTCCTCCCCTGCAATAACAACCACTTATTTACCTTCCTAATTCACTTGCTTTAACTACATTAACTTTACATATTTTATGAATCAGATTACTCTGTATTCGACATGCAGTTTCTCACCATTAAAAAAAAATCAATTGTACTAAATAACCTCACATTTCCTACATTAGGAAACTCCTTCTGCCACTTTCCTGCCCACTCAACACATCCAAACCCCTGAAAGATTGCATTTTTAATCTTACCACCGAGTTCTATATCAGCAAATTTGGAGACCTTATACATGGTCCCTTCACTTACCTCACAGCAGTCTGTCAGCAGATGATAGGTATATAGGTCCAATGTCGATTGATGCGCCCCATTAGCACCATACTATTAATATGAAAATAACCCGTTTATCCCTCCTGATTTTTCTGTCCATCAACGAGCTTCTATCATTATTATCCCTGTCTCCCAACCCTGTCAGCCCTTATTTTATGTAACCACATTTTGTAAGGTAGACAATAAGCAGCAACTTATTTCTTACAATTTACACCGACAAATAGACCATTAGATTTGTCAACAACAATTTCTTTCATTAAACCACAGCTGACAGAAAACCATAGACACAAAAAGCTGGAGAAGCCTATTCCATTTCTCCAGAGTCTGAAGGGTCTCGACCCATAACGTCATCCATTCCTTCTATCAGGAGATGCTGTCTGACCCACTGAGTTACTCCAGCTTTTTGGGTCTATCTCCAGAGATGCTGTCTGACCCACTGAGTTACTCCAGCTTTTTGGGTCTATAGTGGGTATATGGAACGAGCTGCCAGAGGACGTAATTGAAGCAAATCTTCTTCTTTCGTGTCCATCTTCCATGTTTCAAATGTTGTCATCGTCCGTCTTGAAAAGGACACAGGCTTCCAGCGACAATCAGTGGGAGCCATCACTTGTTGCAATAGATGATGGTGGTATAGCAATAATATAGCAACATTTAAAAGCCATTTGGACAGGTAAGGTTTAGGAGGGATATAGGCCAAATGCAAGCAAGTGGGACTAGTGTAGATGGGGGCATCTTCATCAAGTTGGGGAAAAGGGGCTGTTTCCGTGCTGTAGAACTCGAATTTGTCAACTGATGCAAGGCGAAAGGACTATTGTTCCCGTCTCCTTCCTTTTTTTAAAAAGAATGACAATAAGACCTGCTTATAAGGCAGCCACGGGTTATTGATAGGGGACGATCAGCCATGATCACAATGAATGGCGGTGCTGACTCGAAGGGCCGAATGGCCTCCTCCTGCACCTATTTTCTGTTTCTATGTTTCTAATGTAATGGTTTTGCTGAGTGCAAGGAAGTGTCAAGTGATTCACCTCTCGTGTCCAGGTGAGTGACTCATGCAAACATTGAGGGTGTGTGTGTATTGCCCAGAAAATCATCTACTTTTAAAGTGAATGGAGGGAGTGGGTAATCTTCGTCCAATAGACCACGAATCAAGATTTGAAAATAATGTTGCAACATACTCAGGAGCTGGATG
Source organism: Malacoraja senta (assembly GCA_038087875.1). Lineage (NCBI taxonomy): Eukaryota > Metazoa > Chordata > Chondrichthyes > Rajiformes > Rajidae > Malacoraja > Malacoraja senta. Next base: position 9,548,267 of record CM075985.1, on the reverse strand, counting down.
TACCCAATGGGAAGATTGACCTCTTTACCTACAGAATGACATGAAACTCACCACCATATTGAGTCAAATCGTTTTCATAGATATAAGACCAAACAATTACCTAGAGGTAAGCAATAAAACATATGTTGCTAGGGTTAGATGATGGGTTAGGTGGCTCAAAGGAAGTGAAAACTCTGGCATGGACTGAAACAACCCACTGCTTTACTGTAAATGCTGCAGAAACCACTGTTTTTGAACTTCCAATGTAAAAAACCACACGCAGATTTATTATTATTTTTTTTTAATTGTTCTCGAGATGGCTACAACACCAGACGGAACAGCACTTGCACACGCTCAAATCTTCACCCACCCCCGGATTACCTCCCACCCAGCCAGCTTGACAGCACAGTCCCAGTATGCTGCCTTAAGACAGTCAGCCCCACTCATCCAAGCACTCACTAGTTTTCTCTTGACCTGTTATTCAGTCGTTGTTGCAATCTTCACAAGCTCTGTGGTAAAACTTTTCCACATCATCTATACCCCGCCTCCCACATTTTGCTAAAGGTTGGGCTCAGATACACAACTCCACATCCCAGAGATCCATGGCTCCATTTTAGGAATTTTGGATTTTATGTTTTCTTTTAAAACTAACACTCTTCCTAGATTTTTTTTAGTGACGCAGCCAATGCCGTCCTTTGTCGGTTAATCATGAACCCTAAATATGATTTTCATTTTAAAAGTCATTAAGAAAGTCTCTTGTGCTGTGCACAATAAGCTCCCCTGCCCTCCTCCCACCCCACCAGAAAAAAACAAAACAAACTCCTCCCTGAAGGAACTCTGGCGGATTAAAAGCTGGTTTATTCCAGATCCTCCCCTTTACATACAAGCTCAAGGCAACTGAATTTCCACTGCCAGTCATTTTGGCAGCTGTTCATTCATGCTGTTGTTCCTCTGTTGAAGCCATCTTGAAGCTGGGAAGGGGAAATAAAATCCTGGACTTCCCCCAACCCTTTGCATGCCCTGATGCACAATGCCAGGGAAGCTCCAGCCATATGGCGTTATGCAATAGGGTGTTTGGCACTTCTCGCGCAGGCTACAGACCTCTGCTTGTGATTGTTTGCCCCATTTGCTCTTGCTGGTACCCAGCCGTGGCGATTTGTTTAGTTTATATTTGCATTTCCAGTCTGTTTGTTTGAGATACGGTCCTCTGTGGAAAGAATAAGTTTTGAACAATTTAGGAATATCTTTAAAGCAGCTCAGGACATAAATCTAAGGAAAGCTTGATAATGCTTGTTCATGGATTGACCTTTCAAGTTTAACCCCCACACATTTACAGGCAATGAAGATGCCTCGTCTATTGTAGTTATTGTGACACTAAAAATAAACCCAACCTAGTTCCCACTGCAAAACAGCCGATTCGACAGCATCAGCATTTGCAAATCGCTCCTCAGAACACCAGAATATAGAGGAAATGGAAATGGAAAGTACAAAATACAGCGAAAGCAGAGGATCGGCCTTGAGTGGCCTGGTTTGGGAGAAGGGATCACCAGTGGCTCAGTAGGTTTCAGTCAAAGTGCCGATGTTGAAATATTTCTCCAGGTTGAAGTCATGGATGGAGGCTAATCTAAGAGGAGGAAGGGCAACAGCAGAACAAGATGATTTATCATCATACTCAGAACGTGTGGATTGGAAAATGCAAGAGGTGGTGTTCCTCCAAGTATTGAGCAGGCCAGAGCGCATTCCTTGCATTTCACAAACCAAAATTCTCTCTCTGACAGAGGTGTTGAATTCCTGTATGTACACCATCTTAGTGAGGAGACAATCAGCCAAATCCCAGGCTACTTCCACAGAACCCCAATATAAACAGCCTAATAGCCAATGTAAAACCCACCATACATTACCCTTTGCTTACTGCCTTTGAATCAACTTTAGATCCAACATCACTTTCTTTGGATATCATGACTTTTAATTTTCTGATGATTCTTTCATGCAAATTCTTGTCACAAACATAGGTTCCTTGTTATCTCTTCAAAAATCTCATCTGTCATTTGGGAATATTCACATCTTTATAGCTCAGTTTTCCAAATTACATTTAATAATATTTCAGATTTTTTTTCTCCTAATTTCCCTAGCAATGGGGTAAAATGACAGACTTCGTTCCTTGTTAAAGTGAAAGAAACTAGCATGTTCCACGCTCCATGCCGAACGTGCTGAATACAAAGATCATAACATCCTGCAAATGCACAGCACCAAAACGGAGAGTTTTAGCCCTTCTCGGCCATGCAGCTCATGATGCCTATCTAAGTAAATCCTATTCGCCTATATCAGGCTTGTATTCCTCTATGCACTTCCTATTGAAGTACCCTCTCCCAACACCTTTTACATGTTGTAATAGTATCTAACTCCACTTCGTTCCAGATATTCCTCACCCTCAGTATGACAAACCTACCCCTCAGATCTTTTCCTCTCACCTGTTCCCTCTAGTTCTAGACTCTGCTGCCCCAGAAAAGAAGTTCTGACTATCCTCTCTATGCCCCTCATTATTATTTTATAAACATCTCTTGGGTTCCCAATCTCTCATTATAATTACTGCTATCCATTCCAGACAAACATCCTGGTGAATCTCTTCTGCATTTAATGATACCACATTCTTCCTGTAGTGTGATGACCAGAACTGTACACAATGCCTTAAATGCAATCTAATCAACATTTTGTACATTGGTTACAGAATATTTTATACTCAATACCTAGGCGTATGAAGATAAGAATACCAAATGCATGTTCACATCCACATGTGTGGCTACATTCAGGTTCCTTTGGGCATGCACCTTAAGGTGCCTCTGTACATCAACTCTCCTAGTGTCACTGCCACTTAACCTATATGTTCATTACCTCTCACCTGTCTGGATCAAATTCCATATATCACCGTTCTACCCAACTATGTTGTGCTGTATCTATAGACGACACAAGAAGCTGGAGTAACTCAGCAGGTCAGGCAGCATCTCTGGATAGAAGGAATTGGTAATGTTTTGGGTCGAGACACTTCTTCAGACGGAGTCAGGGGTGGATACTGTATCCAGGTGTGGATTCCTATATATATATCGGTGAGACCAAGCGCAGGCTCTGCAATCGTTCTGCTGAACACCTCCGCTCAATCACCTAAACCTACACAATCTCCCGGTTGCTAAACACTAACTTCCCTTCCCATTCCTATGTTGACCTTTCTGTCCTGGGCCTCCTCCACTGTCAGTGAGGCCCAATGCAAATTGATGGAACAGCACCTCATATTTTACTTGGGCAGCTTACAACCCAGTGGTATGAATATCGACTTCTCCAACTTCATAACCCTTAGTTTCCCTCTCTCCATCCCTCCCCCATCCTAGGTCTCAGATTGTCTTCCTGATTAAACTTTATCTCTGTATGCTTCGTTGTCACCGTCCCCTAGCTAACAATGATCTATTCTACATTTTCCTTGATCGTTTTCACACCTTACTCTTCCATATCTGTGCCTCCCACTCCCCTGACTCTCAGTCTGAAGACGGGTCTTGACCCGAAACGTCACTCATTCCTTCGATCCAGAGATGCTGCCTGTCCCACTGAGTTACTTCAGCATTTTGTGTCCATCTTCAATGTAAACCAGCATCTGCAATTCCTTCCTATACACATCACCAAGCTAATTTTGGTTCCAGTCTGCCTACACACCTCAGACCCACTTTAATTTTCTGGATCACTTGCCAGGCAGAACCTTGTCAAAAGCCTCACTGAAGATGCCAGCCTAAGTACTACTACAAGTCTACATGATGACAAAGTCTAAAGATAAATATTATCCAGTGAATTTCTACAGGAAATGGTGTGCACTTGGATGTTGAACATGAACAGAATGAAATACTTTCAACTGTTCAAAGGGGGAGAATGAATACAGCAGAATATGTGAGAAAGGCAGAATAGTGAAAAATAGCAGAGGAAAGGAATGTTGCATAATCCCATTTGCCCTCTTATGTGTTCCCTCTACCTCCACTCCCCATTCCAATATCACCTCCAATTCAGTGTCCACATCAGACTCAATAAATTGATTGCATGGACTGGTTTAACTTAGTGTGGAGCAGAGAGCCAAATTGGAAAATTGTAACAAGATGCACCTGAACCAGAAACACATCTTGGTTGCGGTTGCTCAATTAGGAGGTTTTACAGGACACATTATTACCTCCTCGAGTTGCTTCCAGATACAGATTTAGCCCTTACCTGGGAGACTGATGCAAGTCATGGATTTGTGAATACAGCTATCGGAAGAGGCGCGTGAAGTCTCTCAAAGCCCAGCAAACCTTTTTACATTCATCAGCACTGCAAGAGGTACAAGAAATGCATTAAAAAGCAACTGAACATTGATTGGGTCAAATCAATGCAAACTTTCCCACCCTGATCAGATCAACATGGATTAAATGAATGCTGTCTTTACCTCACACAATAAAAGAACATACTTCACAGACTGTGAAGACAGGCAAAACATGAACATACACAAAGGAAGTTGTTTGAAAGCATGTCAAAAGTATTTTTCCACCAAGACTAACAGTCAGTAAAGGAAAATAAAACTCCTTTAAAGACAGGCAGAAAATGTATCAGGTATGTTTTTTCAGGTGAACAAATGTCAGAGGGTAACTCATAATCGGAATTAACCATAAAAAAATATTGGACGTGCTCTTTGTAATACCTTTCCCCTAAATCCCCCAATTATCTTTGTGTCTGTTGAATCTTGGTGGGGTACAGGGATTTTACAGATCCTTGCAGCCATTCTTCACACACGAGAGATTTTAACCAATAGGACCCGATTGTGTGCACACACCTCTACTCCTCAGCATGAACTAATATTGATAAAGAACACTGGCTATTTCTGGCCTCCTCATGTGAAAGACATACTCCAGCGACTAACAGACTGTGTTAACTAAATGGGCAGCATAGTGCCGCTACCACTATGGTAGTTCAGCTGTCTCACAGCTCCAGCGACCTGGGTTCCATCCTGACCTCTGGTGCTGTGTGGAATTGGAAGTATGTTACTGGATAATTACAGGATAAAAGTGAGGGGGAGGAAGATGGGATGACTGAACCAGCATCCACTCAATGGGCCAAATGGACACCTTAACTTTGTAAGAAAATATGTGAAACTCTACAAGTGGGGTCTGGTTTTCTTGCAGTTCAGTGAACAGGGATAATGTATCTCACCACAAGTCTTTTGGACTTTATTAAAAATAACCTAATCACAAAACAAAGTAACACAAAATTAAGAAAATCTCAATGTGCCGTACAAGAATTCAGCTTCTTGCAAGAGATCCTATAGCACGAAAGGTGAAGCTTTGTTCTGGTGAGTGCATAAGTATGACAATGATGCAAATTATGTTTCAACATAAAACCGCACTAGTGAGGTGAAATCAAAGAACCGTTACTAGTCAGTAAAACAAATATTGGTAGCCAAATAGAAAGAAAAACAAACCTAGAAGAAATAATTCACATTTTTAATTTCTTACAATGTGGTGCCAGTATGCTTTGGGATGAGGCAGCATTGCATCAGAAAATTAACTGCCTCGTTCACAAGCTGTAGTGGTCATTTCATAACCAACTACAACACTAAGGAGGGAAAAATAAAATCAGCCAGGATCCAGACTCCTGGTCAGTGTGCCTCACAGCCAAGACTTTGGGCCACAACCAATGAAACTTCCTCTCCTCCACCCCAATCTTTGTGCACCTTGGGCCATGGCAAAATTTGGTCATGGTAAGATACTAGATAACAAAGAGGTTCCAGTAAGGACGATGTTGGATTCATCCACTTTGCTTAAAACTTAGCTCCAGTGAACTTTGACTTTTAAAAAGATTGCCACAGTTGAGTTGAGCAACATGGAAGTTGAAATAGACGCAGATTATCAGACCCAGGCCCGTAGGACCTTCAGATTTGGGTTGACTTGGGAAAAAAGTATAGGCACTCAGGACTGGCGATCCTTTCCTCTTATTTATGTGCATTAATGAGGTTTCCATATGTTTCTAACCGTAATGGTGCAGAAATAAAAATAGAAAATGCTAAAAATACTTAACATGCAGACGACGTGCAAGAATTTGTTTCTCTCTACAGAGAACAGCCTGACCTGCTATATATTTCCAGCATTTTCCGGTTGTATCTCTAGATGTGTCATTGTTTAACTTCCAACGTTGCCTTAAAACAAAGGCTGTCATTTATTTGCACGGTTTGCTCTGCTATAGTGGAGGTGGGTTTGGCACCAAAGGTACCCTGCCACAGTAAGGTGGATCCTTAGGGAGTACTGCTACTACTTATGGCCTTTCTAGTCACTGCCCAGAGAACCTGCTGTTGAAGGGTACCGGAAATGGGACTCACACACACACAATGTGACAAAGAGCCAGTGAACTTGTCTGAAGAAGAGAGGGAAAAGAAATGCAACTGCAATCAAGTGTATTACATGGAGACAAAGTTTTATTAGTTGATGGCATCAACTTAAGTGGGTGAATGTTATGGACTCACACTGGGACATATCCATAGTTTCAAGTTTCAAGTTCACATTTATTGTCACATGCACCAATTGGTACAGTGAAATTTGTGGTCGCCATACGAATAAAAAAAGAGCACAACACACGATAGACTTTAACATAAACATCCCCACACAGCGGAATCAAAGTTTCCCACTGTGAGGGAAGGCACCAAAGTTCAGTCATCCTCCTCTTTGTTGTTCACCCATGGTCGGGGCCTCCCGAGCCCTCTGCAGTTGCCGCTACGGGCGGCCCGATGTTCAGGCCCTCTCGCCGGGATGATGGAACTCCGACATCAGAACGGAAGAACATTCTCAGCGGCTTGGACTTCCGAATGGGCCACTTCTTACCGGAGACCGTGGCTCCTGAAGTCCACAGGCCGAGCTTGGCGGAGATTCACACTGGCGGCCCTCGGCAAAGGGATCCCAGGACTCCGCGATGTTGAAGTCGGCGCCGCCCGCGGCTGGAAGCTCTGCCATAGCAATGCTCCAGTTGGATTAGATAACAAAAAAAAAATCCAAGAACTCTGACTGGGGTCAGGTTGGCTTTAGCCATGAACTCGTCATTAAAAAAATGTAACACTCAGGGAATGCAGGTTTCAAGTCAAACCTTTCCTAACTGCATATTGTGAAAGCTAAAGTGGTTGGTAACATGATACAATTTGAGCTATAACTTTCACACTGGCAACTCTTCAGAACCGACCTCCACTCCAAATATTCACCCCTTCAATAGGTCTGATATTGAAAGATTTCCTTCCTGTAACTAGGTTTTCTTTCTTCTCACCCTCCCCCAAATGTTCCATGAAAACAAGTTAGTCTACTTTACGTTGGTAAGAAGGCTCTGAAAGGGTACATTGTGACCAGCCCATTGCATTTAGAAGGAGTGGTCTATCTTTGGAATCTTTGGTCCTGCCAGTGTATCACATGAAAAGCAAATAGATGAGATGCCTGAAGGCTAATGTTGAACTGAATTACTGAGAGGGTTACCATGTTTAGGTAGCACTGGCAGCAGACACTAGATGCCAAAGAGGAATGCAGGAATCAGAGGAACCATTGAGGTTTAATCCATCATCCAAATAAGATCTAATTGGTCCTTGAGCTCTTAATAGTTTTGTTTTAAACATAAATCAATGTCAGAAATACAAGCGACAAGGCAATTAACTACTGTTTGTAGCAGATAATTGAAATCAAGCAAAATCTTTTGTGAATCACTATCCAGTTTTTCTCTATCTCCCCACAGTTCCCTTACTAACTTGAAAATGCCGATTGAATAAATCTTATAAATTCCAGTTTCTGTAACAAAGAGAAAACGTTTCAATTTGAAGCATTGGTGTTTAGAATGTCAAATGATAAATTGTACCCATGCTGTATGACTCTATTACAGTAATGGCCCAACTCCCAAAGTAATCTATTGCCAATAAAATGCAATGGGATGTGCAAGGACATAAAAGGAGTATGTAAATGAAAGTGTCCTGTGACAATATTTCAGGCTTAGCGACCCATTGAGCAGCTATGTTTACACTTCCCTCACCTGGTGACTTGTTTATGGAAGTCTGTCAACTGTTTGTGTGTCACCGTGACAGCACCGCCTGCCGTTTCCTTAGGTAATGACTTGAGTGATATTTCCAACCATCTGCAAAATGTCTGGAGAGAACAAAAGCAATGACCAAAGGTTTACAGAACCAAACAAAAAGGCAACCAATCTATGGGGTGAATCTGATTTACACAATGTCTAAATTTCAGAGACAGTTCATGGTTTTATTACAGATGATTGAGTACACGATTTACAAAGGAACATGCAGCACTTCAATAAATCTAGCCTATATGAGGAAGGGGAATTGTAGATAGACACATATTGCACATACTCAATACACATTTTCAATGTTATATTCACACACATAAGCCCATTCTCACACACAGATACGTGTAGGGGGGAGGATTAATTTTACAAAACACATTCCATAGAAACATCGTCAGATAATTTCTCTCCACTAACCCACTAACTTCCTCCAGCATTTTGTTCTTTAAGCGACACCATTACCCTGACAAAAGGCAATCCTGCCCCTTGACCCTGTAAACACCTAATACTTGTGAGCTTCATTAGCACATTGACAGGTAAAGCTAAATAAAATTATATTTGGCAACCTCCCATGCTGTATTTATGTAATGAATTAAGAACCAAATGCACAATGAAACTGAATGTTTTACATTTTATTCCTCGATTCTGCAAGACAATAATGGCTCAAATTTCCAGTCGTTTAGTACAATCTTTTGCAAGCGAGTCCCTTTACTCTTGAGTTGTTTACTTAATGCATGGCAGATAATTTGGCTGATAATGCATAGCAGTGGCACAGCTAGTAGTGGGTTTGATCCTGACCTTGGGTGCTATCAGTGTGGCGTTTGCACATTCTCCGTGTGACCACGTGGGTTTCCTCCGGTGCTCAGTTTCCTTCCACATCCAAAGGTCTGCGGGTCTGTACATTGCCCCAAGTGTGCAGGGAGTTGGTGCGAAAATGGGATAACATACAACTAATACGAGTGGGTTGGGGCGGACTCAGTGGGCTGTATCATTCAATCAATTCAATTTAAAAAGCTCTACACAGTTAAATCTCAACAAGGAAGCATTTAATGTTTAAAATTTGACTGTCCTTGCATCTCCAGAATCAATACATCAACACCTTCCTCTCACCTCATTTTATCTCATGATACAGCTGGAGGTCACTCAGCCCACCCTCAGTTTTCTTGTCATTCTCCATTTCCCTTCAACCTACAGTATTCTCTTTCACATATACATCAACTCTTCTTCTGCCCACCTATATGTGGGGTAATTTACACTAGCAGTTAGTTAACAACCAGCACAGTGGGAGGAGGCCTAGGAGAATGTACAAACCAAGTCAGGATTGTACGCAGGCTGTTAGAGCTGTGTTTCAAAGACCTTAGCTGGGATTGGATTGTAGGTCCTCTTGAAAGTTGAAACGACAAATTTACTCCCAAAACCATTTGTAAAAACAAACCCAGAGGCCAGCAAAGCCATGTCCATTACCAGATGCGAGAGAAAGGAAAATTCTTTAATAAACCATAGGGACTCCCGCCTGAAAAGACGAACCTCACTATTAAAAAAATTGAACAATTATGCAAAATTGCCCCAATTGAGCAAGCATCTAGTTATGTGAAGAGACCAGAGGAGTTAAGATCATCATCTGAAGCGCTGGAGGGAGGAGGAAGATATATGCATCCAGAGAGACAGGTTTAAGGTAATTGGGAGAATGCTTTTAAATGCAGTTGACTGTTCTGATCAGAACACACAGCCTGCATAGTTATTGGACACAGATGCAAATGTAACTTGGAAAGGGGAACTGGATATATATCAGGAGAGAAAAGATTTGCCGAAATATAGGGAAGAGCCAAAATTGAGACAAAATGAGTATGGAGTGTCAAATAGCATTGTCCGGTGCTGCACAAACCTGCAACAATTCAATCTTACTTGAAGGACACAAGGAACTGAATATGCTAGAATGTTGAGTAAAAAATAAAGTTTTGGAGTACCTCAGCAGGTAAGGCAACATCTTTGGAGGGAATGGATACTGAAGAATGTCCCGGACCCAAAATGTCACCTATCCATTCACTCCACCGACACTGCCTGGCCCACTGAGTTTCTCCAACACTATGTTTTATTCAATCTTACTTGACAGTTACCCTAAAGGCTTGTAAGTGAAAAGAAAAAGTTACCCACCATCACCCATACCTACCCTGCGCAACCCCAATCCTCACCCCCATTCCAATGTCAGTTAGTAAGTTTATTAGATTCAACTGAAACCTTACCACTCTGTCAATTTGCATTATTTCCCATATAACTTCAGCTAGATCCGGCAAAGTATATGGGGGAAGGCAGAAGCACACAGCTTGGAGCAGCTGGTTGACTAACTGCTGTCCGTGCTGGGTCATCACCTGCTTGATCAGACCCTCTCGCAGTTCAAAGTCATCCTCGTGCTGTGGAAACAAGATTTATTATTTTAGTTTGTTCAGGCCCTCAGTCTGAATTGAGTTTATCTTATAGCTATGCACACACCCAAAAGCTCTTTTTAAATTGAGAAATATACTTTTGGGCCTAATTCCCACATTACAAAATAGTAAACAAGGCTTGAGAGCAGGTCACTTAATCAGGAATTGGCTCCGAGAACACCAAGCTCGGTTTTATAAAACCTCTAAGATGAATGGGTGTGTGGAGGTGGGAATGTGGAATGAGCTGCCGAAGGAAGTTTTAGAGGAGGGTACAATTACAATTTAAAAGGCACTTTGAAAAGGTTCATGGATAGGAAAGGTTTGGAGGGATATGGGCCAGGCAGAGGCAAGTGTGACTAGCTCAATAACACAACTTGGTCAGCATGGACCAGCTAGGCCTAAGGGTCTGTTTGCGTGCTGAATGACGATGAATAATGGTAGAGCAGGTTTTTTTTTAAACCTACTTTTCTGCATGAGGGCACTACTGGCAAAGCCTGCATATAAATTTTTCATCTCTCTTGTCCTTGAGAAGCTAGCAGTCAGACACCTTTTTGAACCTCTGAAGTCCTTCAGTGTATGAAGTCTCCATGGTGTTGTCGAACTGAGCAATTCAAGATTTGGCCTCAGCGACAACAAAGAAAGCCATATATTGCTGAGTCAAGATAATGTGCAACTTGTAGGAAAGCTGCAGATGGTAGTTAAGATGGGGTTAAGATGTGCCTGCTATTCTGACCCTTCTTGGTGATAGGGATTGTATATTTGTGAGGGCAACAGCCCAGTAGCCTTGAAGAGAAAATGCCGTGCATTTTGCAGATGGTATGGATGGTAGTTCAGTTTAGTTTAGAAATACAGGACGGAAACAGGCCCTTCGGCCCACCGAGTCTGCGCAGACCAACAATCCCCACTTTAACACTATCCTACTCACACTAGGGGCATTTTTTTTTACATTTACGCCAATTAACTTGCAAACCTGTACGTCTTCTGAGGAAACCGAAGATCCCGGAGAAAACCCATGCAGATCACGGCGAGAACGTACAAACTCCGTACAGACAGCACCCATAGTCAGGATCAAACCCGGGTCTCTGGCGCTGGACGGCAGTAGCTGTACCGCTACACCACTGTGCCGCCCCACAGGTATGGAAGGTGTGAATACTTCAGGCAATGAGGGGACATTCGTCTGGACACTAGGAAAATTCTCTTTTCCAACAATGTCATGGGGTCTTTCTCCTGAATAGGCAATCAGACATTACTTTGCTCAAGGGAGCAGATTTCTTTTCACCGCCGATTGCATGATATAGCCCTGGAGAAGGTCTTGAATCCATAACCTGATGTATGCTGCTAAATCCAATGAGCATCCCCATCATGTTTCAGTAATCCACAGTTTGAGAACTCAAATCAATAATGGTTCCAACTTACATCTTTAGCAACCCCTGTGTGGATAAGATCCCGCAGGAATTTCATGATACTGCAGTTAGCATCCCGGTGGTCGAGGATGACAGCTGCGATAGCACAGTTTAAGATATGAATGATGATCTGACTTTGGAGGAGTGTAGTTGGGCTCCGCTGAATAAACCTACATAGGAAGAGAAAAAGTGAACTCGAGAGGTATTGGAAGTGAAGTATTTTGGACATCAAAATATAAGGTGGTGTACAGACATTGGAGATGTTACAAATAAAAAACCTTTACAAGGATGAGGTTATCCTCATCAGAAAATACTAAAGTTGGGGCAGTTTTCATTACCAAACAGATGACCTAAAGGGTATGCACAGATTTATTCCTAATGGGAATAAATATCAAAAATAATTTACGAGGGCAGACATGGAGATTGTATTGTTAGTTGTGGGGCAGCTTTACTAGTCCATAGCAGTCCGTGCTGTTAAAGGAAGATCGCAAAGGACTTGCTGGGGTAAGATACCTTCCTAAAGAAGGTCAGTGAACATGCAGCAAGCAAATACTGAAACAAGGCCATTGTTCCATGAAAACCATCACATTCACTTCCATGCAAGAAGCCCTCTATGTACCTGGTTGCCAGGCGGAAAAGATCGTCCACTGTGTCCGGATGATCCCGAAGGCCATTTGGTTGTTCAAGCAGCTGGAAGGTTGGCATACACAAGGCCTGCAAAGAAAATGAATAGATAAAGCTAACTGGAGAAACCAAAGGATACCATCTCAGCGTGCCACCCTGTCCATTCACCTTAACCCCACATGCAATCCGCAAGCATGGACAGGCTACCTGACCGCAGAAGTGGCAATCGAGTCCAATCTGTCCTTTGTTGATGCATCTCCCTGCACAGAACCCTGGACTATAATTGCAAGTTGGAATGCTAGAAACTATTTTCCTTTCATTTCAAATCAAAAATCAGCTTTTCTGATCCCTCCATGAAAGATCAGCTTCCTTGGCACCACCCAGAATTGAACGGTATCCTCTGGACTGTTGTCTCAATACAACTCCTGGCATTGTGCCTTTATGTTAATAATGTTAACTATAAAACCCAGCACCGAGTACTCACCTATTAGAAAGTCGTCTTGAGCTTTGTGTGTATATATTTTGTTTAAACATTGAGTGTTTATAATGGATTTCCTTCGTTACATTACCAGGGCTGACTGTAATGTTTAAACAGCACCAATGCTGCAGCACCAATAACCTTAAACCACTTTCACTATCAAATAACGATTCAATCCATTCTAGAATTTGTTGACACGGGAGAAACTGTATGCTAGGCAAAAAACTAACTGTTCTGCCAGAAGCTTCCCAGTAAGTCATCAGTCAAATTGAACAGAGATTTTTCTGCACAGTTCAATCAGCTATGGTGAATTGCTCGCGAGAAACCTTATGCCAAAGATATTTTTACTGGATGAAATCTAGCAGGGAACAAAGATTGTGGAGCAACACATTACTGAAGTTAGAAAAGAGAATGAAGGGAATCAACTCCAGAATTAACAATAAGGTGACACCAAGGACATCAAGTGTTTCACAGCTTTGTAATTCTGCAGCCTGGCAGAGGCAGTGCTTAAAGCTTGATTATCAGGAACCCACTCCAACAAAATATTAAATACCCACTCCTGCAAGCAACCCTAAGATGACTTACATTGGACATTTCACAATAGTAACAACATCCATAGTGATTTTAACATAGCATAATGACCCACGGGTCGGTGGGGGCGCTGCGAGACGGCTGCCCTGCCAGCAGCGTGTTCGTTATTTCTACTTTTTTGGGGGGTTTTGGGGTGTGTCTAGTGTTAGTTTGGGTATCTCTCGGTATGTCTTAAGTGGGGGCGGTGGGGAGGGGTAAGGGGGAAACCACTTTTGGTCGCCTCCTCCACAGAGAGGCGACTTTTTCCATGTCGCCTCCCTCGCGGCCTAACACCATGGATTGGTGCGGCCTTTCCCGGAGTCGGGCCCGGAGCATCGGCAGCAGGCGCAGCGTGGACTTTCCATCGCAAAGCGGGCAAACTCTTGATGGGGGTCACCAGAGAGGAGTGCTCCGATCGCTCGCCTGGTGATGTTTGCACCGTGGGGACTGTGGTCCGCGTAGCTTCTAGCTGCGGGCGTGGAGTGGACTTATCATCCAGAGCCTGGTATCCCTTGCCGGGGATCGCCGAAAAGAGCTCCGACCGCCAGTCCGCGGCCTATAACATCCTGAAGCCAGGGTCTTCGGAGCTTTTAGCCACGGGCAGGGCGTAGACTTACCACCCGGAGCCTGGGATCCCTCGCCAGGGATGAGCTCCGACTGCCGGCTTGCGGCCTATAACATCCTGAAGCCGCGGACTCCGGTAGGAAAATGCCAATTCGGGACCTCCAAGTGTGTTCCACCGCCTGTACATCGGGCCGTCTGTAGCGGCGACTGCGGAGGGTCTATGGCCCCGACCACGGGTGAACAAAGGAGGAGGACTGGCTGAACTTCGTTGCCTTCCACCACAGTGAAGAATGCTGTGGTGGATGTTTGTGTTAAATTTTTATTGTGTATTGTGTGTTCATTTTACGTGTATCGCTGCTGGCAAATTCATTTCACTGCATGTGATGTGCATATGATGAATAAAATTGACTTTGACAAAGGGCATCATGACCAATACTATAACCAAGGAAAAGTCAACATTGAATAAAGGAAGGAGGTAACTCTGGTTGAACATGTAAATTTCACATAATGGTGCAGGTGCCGGGGGTGGGGGTGGGGGCAGGAGAGGAGGGGAGGGGGTGTGCTTGATGGAATTTATAGAGGTTAGCCCCAGTGCAGTTAAAAGCTCAGTGCCAGTGGTGCAATTACAGGAATTCACAATAAGTGCATAGTGCCCAGATCAAGCATGTATCAAAAGCAATTCCAAAATGCACTGCATCCTGATGCTCTCAAACAATTCCTTCAGGACATTGGGTTGAGTCCTATCTTGGCACGAGACTGTTGCTTCTTACCTGCACCATGTCCAGTAGTCCCTGCCGGCATCCGTCTTCCATTCCATACTCATCAACCAGAATGCTGCCAAGGTAGAGAAAGCAGGAATGTGGGTGCACGCGATACACATTCACCATCTACACAGAAAGAGATGGGAGAATACGAGAGATGAGAACAAACACTCCTATCCCCACACCATTCGCGTAGCGCCTGTGATAATGAGCAACACAAGATTACTATTTCTTACCCCAAGTGTCACAATCAGTTGTAAATATTTTGATTAAAAAATCACTTTACTGAGAAACTAAACAACCACAACAGAGCAACGTCCCACCATAATGTATCTGCAAAAGCTCTCTGCTAGCTTTCAAAATAGGTAATATTTTTTTTCTTTAAAACAAACAGAAGAATGAATTGAGTTTAAAACAAAACCTGAAAATAAAATAAAAATTGTATCAGTACAAGTGGCAATGTAATTGTTAAGATTGTCATTAGAAGGAATCTGTCATCCTAACTTACTCCAAAGCACAAGACATCAGTCCAGTGGCAATAATTTGCTGACTCTTAGATTTCCTCTTAAATACCCCAGCAAGATGCTTAAACCTACCACCAGGGGCGCCGCACAATTGGCAGCCCCGCCAACAGTCTGTGTGTTTTTTTGTCTTTTTTTTTATTTTTAGTTTGTGTTAAAAATCTGTGTAAATGTTCTCCGGTTTATTTTATGTGGGGGGAGGGGTCGGGGGAAACTTTTTTTTCTTCAGTTTCTTACCTTGCCGGAGATGCGATTAATTTTCATATTGCATCTCCGGGCGCTCTGCGGCCTACCATCGATGGAGTTGGAAGCCTCCTCGGACTGACTTTTGGCGTCACCGCTGTGCCTGGACTTACGTCATAGCCAATCCCTTGCCTGGGATCGCTCTGACCGCAGCTTGCGGACTTACCATCAAGATCTCGCAGTCTCGGGAGAGGCTAGTCGGGAAGCTCCAACGACGCAGAGGCTCGACCAGTCCCGACCCGGCGTCCGATCACCGGCGCGGGGGAGCTGACATGCCCCTCGATGCAAGAGTTGATCGCCTCGATGCGAAGGGCCAAAACGCCGCCATCTACGAGAGTCAAGATCGTCCGGTCAACGGAGGGCTCAAGGCCCCCGACCGCGGGAGAGCTAAGGGAGGAGATTTTAACTTTTTTTTCGCCTTCCATCAGAGTGAGGAATGCGGAGGAGGCACTATGGTGGATGTTTATGTTAAAAAGTATTTTGTGTGTTCCGTTGCTTTTTATTTGTATGACTGACTTGGCAAATTAAATTCCTTGTATGTTGCAAAACATACTTGGCTAATAAAGTATTTTTGTGATTGATTAATTGTGAATTCAGGGCAGCTAGGAATAGAGAACAAAGGATAACCTTGTTGGCAGTGGCTCCATCTGGAGATTTAGTGTAAACAAATTTAGAAATGTGCTGCGATGTGGATAGGAATTTAGGAAGTGGATAGGATAGGTTTAAGATTTTTTGTGTGATTTTTCAGTGATCTAATATAGTTCAAACAATAACCTAGATTGTAACTATTGTGTGAGCATTTTCTGAACAACATACATGATTTAATTTACAATACCTACCATAAATGACTAAGAAAAAGTATTCTTGCAATTTCAAAAAGTGTGTAGTTGAAAACTGCACTCATTCCTGAATATCACAAAATATAACTCCTGCCGTTTTTTCGTTTGAGTGACTGCCTTTTCCAGGTTCGACAGTAACGCGCTGCACAAAATTTGCCTGCAGCTGGATTTCCAAACTCACTTGTTAAAAAAAATGCGAGTTCCTATTTACTATCAGAACAACTAAATTTGACTAATTCTGCTTTCTAGAAAACTTATTTCAAAGGCCAACACTCAGATTGCATTCTTTGCACATACGATATGTGACTTAACATACAGTCTTGTACATCAGCTGAAACATTTTCCATCACAGTCGAGTCAACTTCACCGTCAACTTTCTAGCTTTAGGATTATTCCAGACTATTTTTTGCCATACCTCAGTTTGCCGAAACCTGCTGGATTATGGAGTCATTCAAACTCTAATTTTAAGGACAGAAGATTTTAATCACTTTTATTGTCACCCAACAGGAGCAGGCAAAGTGGGCACAGACATTTGCCTGCATTGTGAGTTTTCCCAATGTGCAGGCATTCAGAAACTCTACTCATCTTCGAAAAGATTTGCAGCATCACATGGCAAGAGCATTTGAATGTAGCCCTGAAATAATATGTGGACATCATGTACAAAGAACATGCCTCTGACATATACTGTTCTTCATTTGGCTGTCCAGATCCCTCAGACATCCAAAAATGTCAGTATCATTACGGAGAGGACACAGCAATGCCTGCACATTGGGTGACTTCAATCTACATATAGATTGGGTGAATCAAATTGGCAGGGTTGCTGAGGAAGAGGATTTCTTGGAATGTATGCGGGATAGTTATCTAAACCAACATGTAGAGGAACCAACGAGAGAGCAGGCTATTCTAGACTGGGTATTGAGTAATGAGGAAGGGTTAGTTAGCAGTCTTGTTGTGCATGCCCCCTTGGGCAAGAGTGACCATAATATGGTTGAGTTCTTCATTAGGATGGAGAGTGACATTGTTAATTCAGAAACAACGGTTCTGAACTTAAAGAAAGGTAACTTTGAGGGTATGAGACGTGAATTGGCCAAGATTGACTGGCAATTAGTTCCAAAAGGGTTGACGGTGGATATGCAATGGAAGGCATTTAAAGACTGCATGGATGAACTACAAAAATTGTTCATCCCAGTTTGGCAAAAGAATAAATCAGGGAAGGTATGCATCCGTGGATAACAAGGGAAATCAGGGATGGTATCAAAGCAAAAGATGATGCGTACAAATTAGCCAGAAAATGCAGCATACCAGAGGACTGGGAGAAATTCAGAGACCAGCAGAGGAGGACAAAGGGCTTAATTAGGAAAGGGAAAATAGATTATGAAAGAAAACTGGCAGGGAACATAAAAACTGACTGCAAAAGTTTTTATAGATATGTGAAGAGAAAGAGATTAGTGAAAACAAATGTAGGTCCCTTGCAGTCAGAAACAGGTGAATTGATCATGGGGAACAAGGATATGGCGGACCAATTGAATAACTACTTTGGTTCCGTCTTCACTAAGGAAGACATAAATAATCTGCCGGAAATAGCAGGGGACCGCGGGTCAAAGGAGATAGAGGAACTGAGTGAAATCCAGGTTAGTCGGGAAGTGGTGTTGGGTAAATTGAAT
The DNA here is from genome assembly GCA_038087875.1 of Malacoraja senta. Taxonomy (NCBI): domain Eukaryota; kingdom Metazoa; phylum Chordata; class Chondrichthyes; order Rajiformes; family Rajidae; genus Malacoraja; species Malacoraja senta. The sequence goes on along the minus strand of CM075985.1, from coordinate 9,530,092 downwards.
GGATTAAAGGCCGATAAATCACCAGGGCCAGATAGGCTGCATCCCAGAGTACTTAAGGAAGTAGCTCCAGAAATAGTGGATGCATTAGTGATAATTTTTCAAAACTCTTTAGATTCTGGAGTAGTTCCTGAGGATTGGAGGGTAGCAAACGTAACCCCACTTTTTAAGAAGGGAGGGAGAGAGAAAACGGGGAATTACAGACCAGTTAGTCTAACATCGGTAGTGGGGAAACTGCTAGAGTCAGTTATTAAAGATGGGATAGCAGCACATTTGGAAAGTGGTGAAATCATTGGACAAAGTCAGCATGGATTTACGAAAGGTAAATCATGTCTGACGAATCTTATAGAATTTTTCGAGGATGTAGCTAGTGGAGTGGATAGGGGAGAACCAGTGGATGTGTTGTATCTGGACTTTCAGAAGGCTTTTGACAAGGTCCCACATAAGAGATTAGTATACAAACTTAAAGCACACGGTATTGGGGGTTCAGTATTGATGTGGATAGAGAACTGGCTGCAAAGAGTAGGAGTAAACGGGTCCTTTTCACAATGGCAGGCAGTGACTAGTGGGGTACCGCAAGGCTCAGTGCTGGGACCCCAGCTATTTACAATTTATATTAATGAACTGGATGAGGGAATTGAAGGCAACATCTCCAAATTTGCGGATGACACTAAGCTGGGGGGCAGTGTTAGCTGTGAGGAGGATGCTAGGAGACTGCAAGGTGACTTGGATAGGCTGGGTGAGTGGGCAAATGTTTGGCAGATGCAGTATAATGTGGATAAATGTGAGGTTATCCACTTTGGTGGCAAAAACAGGAAAGTAGACTATTATCTAAATGGTGGCCGATTAGGAAAAGGGGAGATGCAGCGAGACCTGGGTGTCATGGTACACCAGTCATTGAAAGTAGGCATGCAGGTGCAGCAGGCAGTGAAGAAAGTGAATGGTATGTTAGCTTTCATAGCAAAAGGATTTGAGTATAGGAGCAGGGAGGTTCTACTGCAGTTGTACAGGGTCTTGGTGAGACCACACCTGGAGTATTGCGTACAGTTTTGGTCTCCAAATCTGAGGAAGGACATTATAGCCATAGAGGGAGTGCAGAGAAGGTTCACCAGACTGATTCCTGGGATGTCAGGTCTTTCATATGAAGAAAGACTGGATAGACTTGGCTTATACTCGCTAGAATTTAGGAGATTGAGAGGGGATCTTATAGCAACGTACAAAATTCTTATGGGGTTGGACAGGCTAGATGCAGGAAGATTGTTCCCGATGTTGGGGAAGTCCAGGACAAGGGGTCACAGCTTAAGGATAAGGGGGAAATCCTTAAGATGAGAAAAAACTTTTTCACACAGAGTGGTGAATCTCTGGAACCCTCTGCCACAGAGGGTAGTTGAGGCCAGTTCATTGGCTATATTTAAGAGGGAGTTAGATGTGGCCCTTGTGGCTAAAGGGATCAGGGGGTATGGAGAGAAGGCAGGTACGGGATACTGAGTTGGATGATCAGCCATGATCATATTGAATGGTGGTGCAGGCTCGAAGGGCCGAATGGCCTACTCCTGCACCTATTTTCTATGTATCTATGTTCAGTAAATTTCACAATTGAGGTCTCAATCCTGATGCTACATACAGATAGGATGAGGGTGATAGGCAATGTAGTTCTTGTGATTAAAAGATAGTGATATGACCTGTGGCCTCTGGCGTCCGAAGTCTCATCAGACAGATCATTTATAGTTTAGAAAGATGGGAGCATCATTTACTAATCTATGCTCAGCTTATTAAGAATATTGGGGGCAGAGAATGTTCTGGGTCTGGTCCTCCCCTATCAGTCAGCAACTCAAATAGACTGATATATTACATTATTAAAACAAATCATATGCAAATATAAAGTAGTGCATTATTAATGATGGTGCCTGTGTCCCTGCCATGCCAGGTTACATTCCATTGTCTGACTGCTGCAGAATGTTGCCTCTCCAACATCTGCAAAATACCACTTAGTGTTTTGAACAGAATTGTTTTATGTTACACTAATACCCTCTGGTGGTAGACTTAAAATACTGCAAAAGAACCATATTTGTAGATGTCAGAGATCATCGGTGGATTGGTGGATTCTTCTAGAAATTTGTTGAATCTGAGTGAAGGACTGGGCATCACCTTGGTTGCCCCATCTTGGACTGAAGGCAGAGCTACTTCAGGATCCTGACTGAGGAACGCCAATACTCCACCAGACATCATCTGATAAATTCCCTCTAGACTCGAGAGTCGTGCAGCAGACACAGTATCCATATTTAGGCACAGCAGGAAAGATGGTAAACTGCTGGAATGAAGAATGTAACCCTCCCATTTCAAGGTCAATCTTATCTTTGTTGTCCTCCCCATCTATTAGCAAGGAAGTACCAATAAAAAAAATCAAGGGGAGAATAATACCTCATCTCTGAGTAATAAACGACAAACTCCAAAACGACAAAACAGATAGCACCCACCAATGATCCAATTGTTATTTTGCTGCATTTCATTTTAATTTAGAGATACAGCGAGGAAACAGGCCATTCAGCCCAGAGTCTGCACTGACCAGCGATCCCTGCACATTAACATACTAACCCATACTAGGGACAATTTACACTTATACTAAGTATACAATCCCAAGCCAATTAACCTACAAACACGGAGCGAGGCCTAACATCGCCCGGCGTGGGTTAGCGGCCACGGGACTTACCATCGTCTGCCGGGGGCTCTAACATCGGAGCCCCAGTTCGCCTAGACGCTGCAGTTGGACTGCGGGTTGGACTGCTTGAACCGCGGGGTTTAAAGGACACGGAACCGGGGCCTAACATCGCCCGGCGTGGCTAAATGGCCACAGGACTTACCATCATCCGCCGGGGGCTTTAACACCGGAGCGCCAGTTCGCCTAGACGCTGCAGTTGGACTGCTGGACAGCAGGTGAAGAATAAAGGGAAGAGATAAGACTTTGCCTTCCATCACAGTGAGGAGGTGTTGGAGACTCACTGTGATGGATGTTTATGTAAACTGTGTTAAGTGTGGGTCTTGGGTTTTTTTGTAATGTAAAAAAACTGTAGTAATGATATTTCGTTCAAGCCTAGGTTTGAATGACAATAAATAGCATTCTATTCTATTCTATTAAGAAGGAACTGCAGATGCTGGAAAATTGAAGGTACACAAAAATGCTGGAGAAACTCAGCAGGTACAGCAGCATCTATGGAGCGAAGGAAATAGGCAACGTTTCGGGCCGAAACCCTTCTTCAGGCTCAAACATGTACGTCTTTGGCGTGTGGGAGGAAACTGAAGATCTCGGAGAAAACCCACACGGTCACGGGGAGAACGTACAAACTCTGTATAGACAGCACCCGTAGTCAGGATCAAACCCGCAACTCTGGCGCAGCAAGCGCAGTAAGGCATCAACTCTACCGCTGCGCCACTGTGCCGCCCTTGTTAAGTGTCAGATGAAATTCCTCACCATAGTACGGATAAGTTCCAACAGAAGCAGCTCAATCAGACTCTTCATTTTGAGAGCAGGATCAGAGCACTGTGAGCTAATGTGCGGTTCGTGACACATTTTCCCGAAGTGCGTAGGGGTGTCTCATTTATGACCATTTGACAAACACTTTAATTGCATTTCATTGTTATCCTATCTTTGAAAAATGGTCACCGATATCAATTCTCCATTATTATTATTATTGGGCTCAATGTAACAGATTATAACTCCTTTGTTATATGTGGATTTCATGTTGGTCTGAAATGTTGACGGACTGAGATCAAATTACCCATGACTCGATAACTTTGAGAAATTCAAGAAAGATGGGGAGAAAATATAGGAAACATTAATGATAGAAACTTTACCAAAATCAAGCTACTCACTGAAGAAGCAGATCCCCACTTACCCACCTTCTCACGCAGTACCAGCATCACCAACAGACCTATCTTTAACAATGTCCCCTCTTCCTCTGCCCACCCACATCACATTAGAAGTGTGACAGCCCAACCTACCTGAGTAACTAGGGGCTGAAGTAATGCTGCAGAGCCTTTCCCCACACAACGCACAGCAAATCGTAAACATCGACAGCAGCGCTCCACGATTCGATTGTCCGCTTGGTGTTTGTTCAAGGTTTCAGATAAGACGGGCCAGATCTTTTACAAAACAAAAAGGAGGGATGGGAAATAAACTGTATTTATAGAATAAACAAAAGAAAACCAAGTGCAAGGAACTTGTTGATCAGCACCAGAGAGCCTCAAATGCATAAATAGAAGAACTGGGCTATACAGTCTGATATGCCATTCTTTAACATCACAGCTGATAATCTCCTCAGCACCAGTATCCAACACTATTCCATAACCTTGATTCCTTTTAACATTCAAAAGTCTACTGAATGCGTTTTGAATAAACACCATGCCTGAGTTTCTACAACTCTATGGGGTTATGGATTCCAGAAGTTCATCAATATCTGAGTGAAGACATTTCTCCTCATCTTTGTCCTAAATGGCTTAGCTCTAACTTTGAAACTGCCTCCTACTTGAATTCCTCAGCCAATGGAAATATTTTTACCCTGCAGCTAGTTTTGAGTACTTTAAGTTTGTGGATTTTAATGACTTCTCCTTACATTTTTCTGAACTCTTGAATACAGTACCAGTTGACTCAATCTCCCCTCATATGGCCATCCTGAAACCAGACTATGAATGTTGTCTAAGAAACTGCCATTTTATTTTCATGCTAATGGACAATAAAGTCAGACCATGCCATTGACTCTCTTACTCCAATAAGCTGGGGTCTAGAGGGACAAAGAATTATCTTAAGTGGGTGGATGATGGAGAAAGCTTGGATACAACAAAAGGTGTGAATGGGTGGGTCGAGAGAAAAGTTGAGAAAATGCAGCTAAAGTGGATTTAATAAAATTGATGCAGTTAACTCACTCCAGTCCGTAGCCAAGGAACACCAAGATCAGCTGCTGTCCCCATGAGCAAGGGTTGAGGTGAGAGATGCAGTAACAAATGTCTAGCTGACCTGGAACTATCAGTAAGCATATTTTGCCACCTTCCTATCTGAAATGCTTCATTTCTTGTGAATAAATAGACCTGTCAGGAAGGACCTCAATTGTCTTTCTCAAAGACCACAGTCAAATGTGAAATTACAAATATTGCACAAAGCCAGTGCACATTCCCTCAAATATGCTTAGGATTGTTCCTTTCACTCTGCCTTCTTACTGGCCTGATATCCAGATAAATTATCAAAAAACTGCTAGGCTGTTGCAATAATTGGATGACATGTTCATCAGGCATATAAATACCTTGCAATTGTCCAAACCAAGCATAACAGAAGAGACTTAACCTAAAACGTCACCTTTACTTTAGTTTAGAAATACAGCATGGAAACAGGCCCTGCGGTCCACCAATAATCATCCATACATTGGTACTTTGTTATCCCAGTTTTGTATCCTACACATTGGGGGCAATTTAATCTCCACAGATGGTGCCCGACTGACTCACTGAGTTACTATAGCACTGCGTGTCCTTTTTGGTAAATCTGCACCTGCAGTTCCTTGTATTTATAGCATCTTGCCTTTAGTTGGGGCACAGAGTATAAAACCTGAGTAAAGCCACATTTGGAGGATGCAGAGGCATTGGAGAAAATGCAGATGATGTTTTATCAGGTTGTTGCCTAAATTGGAATATATTCGATACAAGGAGAGATTGGGGAAATTAGATTGTTTTTGCCAGAGCATCAGAGGGTGAGCGGTGACCTGATAAGTATAGAAAATTATGAAGGGCATAGATAGGTTTGATGGTCAGAGTCTTTTTCACAGTGGAAATATCAAATAACTAGAGTGCGTTGATTAAGGTGAGTGGGGGAATTGAGATATGGAGGCCTTTTTTTCCCCAAAACCTAAAGAGGTAGGTACCAGGTACAGAGAGGTGGTAGAAGGAGCTATGATAGCAATTAATTATTGGCATTCAGACAGATACATAAACAGGCAGGGAATAGAGGGATATCAACCACATGCAGGTAGATGGGATTAATTTAGATTGGTATTATGGTCAGCGCAGGCATGGTTGGTCCAAAGGTCTGTTCCTGCACTGTTTCACGTTCTTAAACTCTAATGCCATACTGCATGTTTAAACAAGAAATATAGAATCTAACAATAAATGTAATCTTGACACCATTACCTATATCCCAAGAATAAAAATCAAATTAAGAGGCTACATTAACCGAGTCCTTCTTGAAAACGACAAGCGAGGCCCTTCTTGACAGCTGATTCACAAAATGCTGAGTCAAATAGGAAGGTTATGAAATAGGATCCCTGGACGTGCTGAGCTTGCTCCATCTCTAACTGGGAAATCAGGCGAGGCTCATGACTTTAAATGCCATTCTGCGTGCAGATAAGTGCATCAGTAACACTCATCTGGCCATCACCACAGCTGTCTTCAGGAAAAGTGAATGGGGCAACGCTATCCCATTTCCCTGAATAATGTTCAAGGAATCCAAGTTATACAAAATTCAATTTCGTACTGGGACCTGGGAATAAAATTCTGTTAGAAATTTGCTCAAAAAAACTACCAAACGAGTCAAATGAAAACTTGGACTGGGCAAGAATACTAAGGTTTATGGATCCCAGTGAGGGATGGAGTTAAAATCTAGGCCAGCCATAATGTCAATGAATAGCAGAAAAGGCAGATGGAGTTGAACAATATTTTCCTGTCCTTATGCAATGCATAAAACTTTTCCTGTTCTAACACTAAATGGTAGAACCCAGAGATACTTAATATTCAAGTAAACTATTTACATGATAGACAAAGTGCTGGTGTAAATCAGTGGGTCCGGCAGTATCTCTGGAGAAAAAGGATGGATGATGTTTTGGGTCGGGATCCTGCTTGAACGGTGCAGCATTAATTCAGATGTACAAATCAAATCCAGCATAACCACATTCAAGAAAATAATGGCAACAAAATGTCCTGCCTGACTGAGCTACCTCAACTCATTGTCCACCTAGGAACGTCTGATCCTTTGCTTTTTCTCTTAGATCCCCAGATGTCAAATAGCTGTGAAGGACCCGTGTGGCAGCAGTGGTACAGGCTCAGAATGAACAACCATCTAAGTAACAGTCCCTATTTAAAGAGTTTGTAAAATCTGTTAAAAAAACATGAATGATTTTATTTTCCAGGTGAGGCAGAGGTTCACCTGCACCTCCTCCAACCTCATCTATTGCATCCGCTGCTCTAGGTGTCAACTGCTCTACATCGATGAGACCAAGCGCAGGCTTGGCGATCGCTTCGCCCAACACCTCCGTACAGTGTGCATTAACCAACCAGATCTCCCGGTGGCTCAGCACTTCAACTCCCCCCTCCAATTCCGAATCCGACCTTTCTGTCCTGGGCCTCCTCCGTGGCCAGAGTGAGTCCCACCACAAATTGGAGGAGCAGCACCTCATATTTTGCTTGTGTAGTTTACACCCCAGCGGTATGAACATTAATTTCTCCAATTTCAGGTAGCCCTTGCTTTCTCCCTCCTTCCCCTCCCCTTCCCAGCTCTCCCACAGCCCACTGTCTCCACCTCTTCCTTTCTTCTTCCCGGTCCCCCTCCCCACCCCCACATCAGTCTGAAGAAGGGTCTTGACTCGGACGATAGCTAAAATAAAACAATTCCTCCACTTTGATGACCTCGAAAAGATCATCCACACATTTATCTCCTCCCGCCTAGATTACTGCAACTCCCTTTACACTGGCATCAGCCAATCTTCCCTGTCCCGCCTGCAACTGGTCCAAAATGCCGCAGCGAGACTCCTGACGGGCACCCGAAAAAGGGACCACATCACCCCGATCCTGGCCTCTCTCCACTGGCTCCCTGTGCGGTTCCGTATACATTTCAAGATCCTCCTCTATGCCTACAAAGCCCTCAATGGGCTTGCCCCCAGCTACATTAAAGGTCTTCTCACCCACCACTCCACCTCCAGGTCCCTCAGATCGGCCGACTTGGGGTTGCTGAATATCCCGCGGTCTAGGCATAAGCTCAGGGGCGACCGCGCCTTTGCAGGTCCTAGACTGTGGAACAGCATCCCACTTCCCATCAGAACTGCCCCCTCCATCGACTCCTTTAAGTCAAGACTAAAAACTTATCTATACTCCCAAGCCTTTCTTGACGTCCTCTGAGCGAGGGATATATGTATATATGTATGTAGTTTGTTTGTTTATACTATTCTTATAACAAATGTAAAGCATTTTGGCCAGCGAGTTGTTTTTTAAATGTGCTATATAAATAAATGTGATTTGACTTGACCCGAAACATCACCTATTCCTTCGCTTCATAGATGCTGCCTCACCCGCTGAGTTTCTCCAGCATTTTTGTCTACATTTGAATGATTCTATATCTCTCTACCATTCTGGATGATCTTTTACCTCAACATCACATTCTTAGACTAATCCCCAACACCTTATGTTTTTTTGTACCTAATATTTGTGGCTAAATGCAGACAACCTTATTGAGAAGAGACATCCAAAGATTTAATTGCTACAGGTGAATGCAATTCTTACCTCACTTCAAAATGGATGACCCTTTATTTTGAAGAGAGAAATGGTTCTCTACATCTCAGCCAAAGGAAATGTCAACTCCGCATTATGTTTCAATAAGATCATCTCTCATCCAGCTAAATTCAAAAGATTGGAGACCTAGTCTCCTTAATCCCAAACCACAAACTCAACACCCAAGATATCAATCTGGTGAACATGCATTGCAGTCCCTTTATTGCAAGTACAACGCTCCTTCCATCGGGAGACTAGACCTTGCCACAGTATTCCACATAGTCTTCCAAGGACAATTAGTGCAAGATGCAGCTACTCAAATTATTCTCCGCTTAAGAACATCACAGTCTGGATGAGGACTGCCCCTTCCTGCTTGCCCTCAACATTGTGACAGAGGCTTTTCTTCTTGAACTGCTGTAGTCCAAGTTATGAGATGTTACCAAATAATGTTAGATAGGAAGTGAAATATGATAATGATAATAAGTGAAGAATGATGATGGAACAACCAAATTACCAAGTTGGCATGGTTTATCTCAAAGGTGAAGATTTTTCCATGCTGCTTTTTCCGTTCTATATGGAGTTGTTGTTGATTTGAGAGGTGTTGTTGAAAAGTTGCTAATGGGCACCTACAGAGACATGGTGCACTGGTAATGGAGAGAATGGATTAAAGGAATTAAACTGAAGCCCTTCAACTTTATCTGTCTGTTCTGCTACAGCACTTGCAAGACAGGCTCAAGTTAAAGGCACCTGGCTCTGTGATGTTGATACAACCACAATTCAATGAAGGGAGGAAGACAAAAAACAAAAAAAATGAGCATGTCGAACAACAGGCTCTCCTGCCAATTGATGAAGTAAATTCAAATGTGAGGTTTGACATGGTGGTGGTGGATGTGTGGGGTTAGAATGAAATGTCAAACAACCCAAAAACATATCCATACCCCAACAAACGACTCACCCATCAGTAGCACTGACTGTGCTGTTCTGACACATGCACTTACTTCATGTATCACCTTCTGACATGGATGCGTCTGTCCGTTTTCAACAATAGGATTTGTGTGTCTGAAAATGCAAACAAGTTAAATCATTATTAACATAACATTTTCATAAAAATACAGGTACGCAAAGTAACTCAAGCTTGTTCCACCATTTAATGAGATAACAGCAAATACATGATTCATTTACGAGTAGATGGCTGTCCCAGCTCCCTCAATATCTTTGGTAAACAACTGAACAATCTTAGATATCAAGTCTACCAAATTACCTACCATCAGCTGCCATTCCAAAATATAGCTCTGAAAATCTACCAGAGTATATATAGATGTTTCCCAACTTTAACAACCTGCCTGTAATTTTTTAAAGCACACACACTGACCAACATCGTGGAACTGCGGTTTGGAGAGCTTCCAGCGCGGGCAGCGCTGACCGACATCGCGGAGTCCTGGGACCCTTTGCCGAGGGCCGCAAGCTTTGCATCTCCGCCCAGCGCGGCCTGCGGACTTTGGGAGCCACGGACTCCGGTAGGAGGTGGCCGACTCTGATGTCCAGGCCGCTGAGGAGGTCCTCCAGCCCTGACGTCGGACTTACATCACCCCGGCGGGTGGGCCTGAACATCAGGCCGCCCGTAGCTGCGACTGTGGAGGGCTCGGAGAGGCCCCGACCATGGGTGAACATTGGGGAACATCTGAGGGAGATGACTGACTTTGGTGCCTTCCCTCACAGTGGGAAACTTTAGATTCTGCTGTGTGGGGATGTTTTATGTTGAACTCTATCGTGTGTTGTGTTCTTTATTTTTATTGTATGGCTGTATGGTGATCACATTTCACTGTGCCAACTGGCACATGTGACAAATAAATGCATCTTGTATTTGAGACTCCACAGCTAACAAAGAGTTTCTCTACTTAATATACTAGCTCCCAAAAGTATCTTAAAAAATGTAATTAAATCTTCGATGGCCCTTAAACCGTAAAATTCCATGCAATAGGACACACATTTCCGTAGCCATTATTTGGAGTGCAGGTATCATTACATTTACATTGCGCTCCCTCCTGGCATTATATCATAAGGCAGCAAACAATCTGCTGGAAGAACTCTGGGTCAATCAGCATCTGGGGGGTGGGACATTTTAGTTCAAAACCTTGCATCGTGACTAAGAGTGGTGAGGGAAGATAACCTATATAAAGCAAGAAGAGAGAGGGAGACAGATGTTAATGGGTGATTGGTAGGCCGAATAGGGGTGAAGCAAGATGGGCAGGAGTAGGGGAAGGAAAGGGGAAGAATTGGGAGACAGAAACCGTGGACAATAAATGAAGGCACACACAAAAAAAACCCGGATGGAACCAGGTTGGGGAAGAGGAGGATAAAGGTCGAGACAGCTAGGTAGATGATAAGCAGGAATACAAAGGCCAAGCACTGGAACCTGATAAGGAAGGTGATAATGGGAACTATTGGGGGAGAGGTGAAGGGCAGATAGAACCAGAACTGCCAGGTGAAATGTGTGGATTGTGGATGGATGATGAGTGTTGGTAGGAGAGAACTAGTTGCATAATTGTTGCAGACAGAAGCAGAGAGCGTTAAGACATTCCTAATTGGGAGATGGAAGTGTATACCACGGTGAAGATGAGGACGGGAAATTGGATCAAAGTTGGAGAGCATGCAAGGTGCCCCAGATGTAATCGCAAAGGGACTGGACAAGGGGGAGCAGGATAGAGACAAGGTATGAGGAGATGAGATCAATGGGACAGGAAAAGGAGACAGCTTGTTGCTCCAAATTCTAGCATCTGCAGTCTCACGTGTTCAGAACTGCTGACAATACGGACAAGTGTTGTCCGACAAGCATTTACTACAGCTGAGCATTTGGACGATTCTGGAGCCAAAAATATATAAAAATTAGCTTTTCTTTAGCCTTTTGGCTTATTTTCAGGTCATATAGAGTCATAGTGTGATACAGTGTGGAAACAGGCTCTTCGGCCCAACTTGCCCACACCGGCCAACATGTCTGAGCTACACTAGTCCCACCTGCCTGCGCTTGGTTCATATCCCTCCAAACCTGTCCTATCCATGTACCTGTATAACTGTTTCTTAAACGTTGGGATCGTCCCAGCCTCATCTGGAAGTTTGTTCCATACACCCACGACCCCTAGTGTGTAAAAGATACCCCTCAGATTCCTATTAAATCTTTTCCCTTTAACCTTGAACTGATGTCCTCTGGTCCTCAATTCCCCTATTCTGTGCAAGAGACTCTGTGTATCTAACCGATCTATTCCTCTCATGATTTTGTACACCTCTACAAGACCACCCCTCATCCTCCTGCACTCAAAGGAAGAGACCCAGCCTACACAACCTCTCCCTATAGCTCACACCCTCTAGTCCTGGCAACATCCTCATAAATCTTCTCTGAACCCTTTCAAGCTTGACAATATCTTTCCTATAACATGGTGCCCAGAACTGACCACAATAAATGCAGTCTCACCAACGTCTGAAACTGCAACATGACCTCCCAACTTTTATAGTCTATACTCTGACTAATGAAGGCCAATGTGTCCAAAGCCTTTTTGACCACCTTATCGACCTGCGACTCAACCTTCAAGGAACCATGCACCTGCACTCCTAGATCCCTCTGCTCTACAACACTCCCCAGAGGCCTACCATTCACTGTGTTGGTCTTGCCTTTGTTAGACGTCCCAAAATGTAACACCTCACACTTCTCTGTATTAAATTCCATTATCATTCCTCAGCCCACCTGGCCAATCGATCCAGATCCTGCTGCAATCTTTCACAACCATCTTCACTATCTGCAAAACCACCCACTTTTGTTTCATCAGCAAATTTCCTTATCTTGCCCTGTATGTTCTCATCCAAATCATTGATGTAGATGACAAACAGTAACGGGCCCAGCACCGAACTCTGAAGCACACGGCTAGTCACAGGCCTCCAGTCCAAGAAGCAACCTTCCACCATCACCCTCTGTTTCCTTCCATGGAGCCAATTTGCAATCCATTCAGCTATCTCTCCATTGATCCCATGAGATCTAACCTTCCAGAGAAGCCAATCATGCTGAACAGTGTCAAATGCCTTACTGAAATCCATGTATACAACATCTACAGCTCTGCCCTTATCGACCTTTTTGGTCACGTCTTAAAAAATCAATCAGATTTGTGAGACACAACTTCCCACGTACAAAACTATGCTGACTATCCCTTATCAGCCCTTGCCCATCCATATGCCTGTATAACCTATCCCTCAGAATACTCACTAGTATTAAGCTCACAGGCCTATAGTTCCCAGCATTTTCCCTGCAGCCCTTCTTGAAAAGAGGCACAACATTTGCCACCTTCCAGTCTTCCGGCACCTCCTGTATTTAAGGACTACTCGTAAATTTTAACCAGGGCTCTCACAATTTCCTCTCTGGTTTCCCACAATTTCCTCGGATATATCTGATCAGGCCCTGGAGATTTGTCTACCTTCATACACGATAGTACCTTCAGTACTTCTTCGACGGTAATACTGACTGCTCTCAAGACACTTCCATTGACTTCCCCAAGTTCCTCCGTCCTACTGTCTTTCTCTTCGGTAAATACAGAGGAGAAATACTCATTGAGGACCTTGCCCATCTCCTGTGGCTCCACACAGAGTTAACTGCTTTGATTCCTGAGAGGTTCCACTCTCTCGCTCTCTCTCCAGTTACCCCTTACTATGCAGAGCTGCCAAGTTTTGTCAGAGCATTTCAGTATTCTAGTACCTGAAAATCAGTATTTTTACATGGTGCCATTTTGTTGAAAAAATGTTTTTTTTTAATGTGTGGTCATACGCATGTAAGAGTACAAGATCGCATAACTTTGCTACCAATTTACATGTCTTCTTCTAAGTTATGCATTCATTGCCATCTCTTTGTATACTGCTGTTTGAACAGCTGCTTCCTGCTTTTAGCACCAGATGATGATGTAGAAGCCATATTGGAAGCCTCCCTCTCTCTCCCTCTCTCCCCCATTCCCTCCCTCCCTCTCCCCTTTCTTTCACCCTCCCTCTCTTATTCCCTCCCTCCCCTCTCCTTCTCCCTCTCTCCCCCTTGAGCCCACCCACCGTTCTGTAAAATCAAGGCCAATCCCAGTGTAACTGCAATCCCACTGGTAACCTTTCACCACTAGGCTTATCCAGAATTCTACCGCTGCCTGAAAAATAAGCAAAGGCTCTACTTCCACTGAGAAAGAAAATTCCAAAGACTCATTGTTATACGAGAATTTTCCCGAACAGTCTGTGACCCATAGTGCTATGTTTAAAGCCCATAGCGCTCCTGCCGGTAGCGCTATATTTAGAACACATAGCGCTGTAGCCGACAGCTCTTCGTTTAAATTCCCACGCGTTAAACTGACAGCGCTCTGTTTAAACCTGGAGTGGGACAGGCAGATCAAAGCTTACAAAATAAATCATCCAGATCTTGAAATTTAAAATACTAATAGATTTAATCTGCTATAATTTTTAGAGGTACAGTATGACTTTTTATATCCTTGCATTTTTTAAGCAGCAAGATCTTAAGTCAATTTCACCGGGTTATTACTTTTCCATTGGCGAGTGGTATGTTAATGAAACAGGAAGTCAGGCTGATTTTTTAAAAATCCGTATTTAACAATGCAAAATCATACATCAGTATTCTTATTGCATTTCCATACAAAATAATGAAAATCCGCACTACTTGGCAGCTCTGCTTATGTATTTATAAAATCTTTTGGAATTGCCATTAATGCTACCCGCCAGAGCTATCTCCTGGCCCCTTTTTGCCCTTCTGATCTCCTTTTTCAGTTTACTCCTTAGTTCCCAAAACTCCTCCAGGGATGCACACGATCCCAGCTGCCTATACCCGTCCCATGCATCCTTCTTGTTTTTGACCAATGCCTTAATTTCCCTCGTAAACCAAGCTACCGTACGTTTGCCTGCTTTGCCCTTCACTCTAATGGGGACGTACATATCCTGAGCTTTTGTCAGCACTCTTTTAAAAACATCCCGCTTGGCCGATGTTCCTTTTCCCTCAAATAACCTGCTCCATGAGCAAGACCTTCTCTCATACCCTCAAAGTTGGCCTTACCCCAGTTGAACACGTGGGCCCTCACTGTCCCTATCGATAACTATCTTAAACCTAATCAAACTGTGGTCACTAGTCCCAAAAGGCTCCTCCACAAACACTTCACTAACTTGCCCTTCCCAATTTCCCAATACTAGATCCAGTGTTGTCCTCTCATATGTGGAGGCCTCTACATACTTCTTGAGAAAACTCTCCTGAACACTTTTGAGGAATTGTACCCCATTTAAACCCTTCACACAATGATTTTCCCAGTCAATATTGGAAAAGTTAAAATCCCCTACTACAACAACCTTATTTGACCTGCAGCTGTCTGAAATCTCCTGGCATATTTGTTCTTCTAATTCCCGTTGACTATTCGGGTATCTGTAGTACATGTTTTAATAATTTACATACACTGACCACCGTTCTCACCCTCACCACAAACTTCTTTAACTATCATTTCAAAGGTTTCATGATTGAGACAATATTCTATCCCCTACAGGTCAAAAATGGATCACATCAGGTTGTGTTGAAATCAATTTGCTTGTGTTCAACTGTTGAAGTCAATTGTTCTTTGCCTCTGCTTTTCCCATTATCTCAATCTGTTGATTTTATTTCCAATTTAATACTTTATTTTATACAACTGGTGAATCTGGATATGATTTTTTTTAATTTACTTTTTTTTTCCTTATCTATTTATTTTTTAATTTTGATTGTTGTTTTTCTTATTTTGTTTTATTTATGGTGATGGTGTTGCACTTTTGTATATATCTGTGAAAAATCAATAAAAATTTAAGTGAAAAAAAAAGAATCTGCATATGATGGTATTACCCCAGGTTATATTTAAATAAGATTAACAAAGTTAACTATATGTGGAGAAAATTACAACTGTAGACAGAGGAGAAAAAAAGTATCAGGATTAGTACTTGGACAGCCACTTAGAGTTAATGTGGTTTAGCATAAACATACTGATAGCAATTTGGTAGGATTGTTGTTTGTCCTATGTAAAGTTTAGGTCAGTAGACTTTGATTACTTTATCTTAATCACTATGTCACATCAAGTCACAAACCTGGAGGTACAAAAATGAAGGGAGAAGAGGTAGGGGGAAAGAAAGTAAATATCATGACAACATTTAGAAATAAATCTTGCGCAAACTTCATTAGGAGGTTTATTTTACAATTGTAAGTGCTTCTTGAAAAAAAGAAAATCCTTACCAACAGACAGCAATATCAATTAACTCAATCACAGGCTATGCTGGCATAATAAATCTTCATATGCAATAATGGATGCTCTTGACTTTAAACGCCTGGCCATAAGGGCAAGAGCAAATAAATTATGTTCAGAGCTGGAGAGTTAAGTTGCAATTTACATGCAAGTCTGTGCTAGGGTAGCAGAGCTCATGGTGTACTCCTGAACTTACACTGAAGTGTCTGGTGCACCTGCATTAATCTGAATGGGATCAACGACCTTTATTAAAAAGGCACATTAAAGTAAATTTCTTGTATAATTTTCTTGATTTACTTTATATTTAATTAAACAAGAGCAGTTTTGCATTTTCAAATATGTCAATATTTAACCAATTTATTACTTTTAAAAATTGTTTTAAAATTGTTTTAAAATATTTGTTTTTCACTGGTACCAGTGAAACGGTCTGACAGCAGGAACTTTCAGAAGAGTGCCTAGTTGCCACCAATAGCACTTCACAGAAAGGCTGCATGACCACGAGACCACTGGCAGGAGCACACGGATAGGAGAGCTGGGTGCAGACACTTGGTTAGCCCAGGCAGCAACTCCAAGGAGCAAGCTGGGTCAAGTCCAGCCCACAATGTGCAATTCCAGTTCGTAGGGAATGACAAGAGTAAAGTCAGTGTCAAGTTACAGACTTTTTACAGCATGGTAAGGATTAATCAGGGAAGAGAAAATACAGTTCCATACTCCATGTGGCAGGATGCAGATTAACCACTGTGCAGTTCCAGGGTAAATATTAATCACAGGAATGTCCTGTCAGATAAATTGCACAGTAGAGCAAGTACTGTGTGAAATCCCTACAGCGAAGCAATTGTTAATTGGGATGCCAGTGCATCTATTTAAAGATTAATCACGTGGTGCAGTTCCGGTTTTGTAAGGGTGCAAATGTGGTACGGTGCCAAACCATGTGCAAATTGTGGTCACAAGCATTAACAAAGATCATTTTCATTGCGTAATTTCTGATAGATGTGCTGATAGCAACGGAATTGTCCATGTTAGGAAGGTTCCACTATGTGCTGACTAAGCTGACTTCAGCAGGGTTGCAGCATCAAACCACACTGTTCCTGACCACTGCTGGGAAGCTTGTTTGCGTAAAAGTAAAGTTCAAATAAAGATATCGCCTTACATTGCTGCACACATGAAGAACTTGGATATCAAGTTAATCAGCATACATATAACTGAAGCCCTGAAACTGGCAACACCACAGGAGAGGGGAAGGTGGTTAAATTGAGGATAAAATTAATCACCATCATTTGTTTTGACTAGCCTTTAGTTTTACTGCGATAAATACTATAGCCACAATACTGAGGCTCAGGCCTCAACATGTATTCCTTGGTAAAATGCCTGTCTTCTTCTTTCTTTTTTTTTTGAAAATATTTTTTATTGGAGATAAGTACATAACCTATTAGCATCATTACAGTCTTACATTTTTAAATTGATAATATTATCAATTATTATTACATTGTCTCCAATACCTTTTGCCTTTTTTTTAAATTTTAAACTAGATAGAACTAAAAAGATAGATGAAGTAAAGAAAGAAAGGAGAGAGAAGAAAAAGAGAAAAAAAAATAAAAAAAAAAAAAAAAAAGAGATAGTTAAAGAAGAATGGAAAAATTTATTAAAATAAAAAACTTCATTCGAGATATATTCGTACATTTCAGAATATAGCATTTCATCCATTTTTTAGCCCGAGCATTAGTCAGGTTCCCGTGCTGAACCATTCTGACCCTTTAAATAATCAATAAAGGGAGACCATGTTCCAACGAATAATTCCTGTTTGTCCAACAGGGAAAATCTGATTCTTTCCACGTTTAAGGTCTCCGTCATTTCTATAATCCACATTTTGATTGTGGGGGCCGTAGGGCCTTTCCAAAATTTTAGAATTAATTTTTTTCCTGTTATTATACTATAATCAATAAAGTTTCTTTGTGTTGTTGTAAATGTTTGATTTAATTCTGATGTTCCGAGTATTATAAATTTTGGATCCGGGTCCACTTGTGTGCTGGTCACTTTAGATATTATACTAAAAATATTTACCCAGAATTTTTTAATTTTTATACAGTTTGCAAACATATGAGATAGGGTAGCTTCTAAATGTTGACATTTATCACATATAGGTGAAATATGTTGAAAGATTTTATGTAATTTTGTTTTTGAATAATGTAACCTATGTATTACTTTAAATTGTATTAGAGAATGTCTGGCATTTAATGAACATTGATGTATATGTTGTAAACTTTCTTCCCAAGTATCTTTCGTTATTATTTGAATTAATTCTTTTTCCCATGTTTGTCTGTGTAAGTCCGTCGATGGAATGTCTCTGTCTAATAAGATATTATATATATAAGATATTAATTTTTCTGTATTAGGATGTTTATTCCAACATTCGTCAAGAATTTCTGAATTTCTAATTCGAAAGTTTTGAGTATTTGATTTTACATAATCTCTGAGTTGAAGATATCTGAAATAATCATTTCCTCGAAGTCCATAAGTCTGTTGCAACTCCTGAAATGTCAGAAAAGTGCCTTCCTTATAAAGTTGTCCCATATTTTTAATTCCATAATTCTTCCATTGTGTAAAACCCCTGTCCAACCATGAGGGTTTAAACAAAGGGTTATTCACAATTGGGAGAAAAAGTGATAAATTATCTAATTTTAATGTCTTTTTTAATTGTTTCCAAATTCGTATGGCACTAAATATTATAGGGTTTTCCCTATAATTTTTTTTGTTTAATTTAGATGTAGCAAATAATATCGAACCGATATCAAAAGGCAAACAATCTTCCTTTTCCATTTTTAACCAATCTGGTTGTTGATCTATTTCTTCCAACCAGAAATTCATATTTTTAATATTAACTGCCCAAAAATAAAACAGAAAGTTGGGTAAAACCAAACCTCCATTTATTTTTGATTTACACAAATGTCTTTTGTTTATCCTATGATTCTTATAATCCCAGATAAAATCATTAACTATAGAGTCCAATTTTTTTTAAAAGTTTTTTGACAAATATATCGGAATTGTCTGAAAAGGGTATAATATTTGCGGTAAAAAAATCATTTTTATGGCATTAATTTTGCCAATCATTGAGATAGGAAGTGTTTTCCAGTATTGAATATTCTTATGTAGTTTATTCAGTAATGGGGGAAAATTTGCTTTAAATAATGATGTATATATCTTAGTTACATAGATACCTAGGTATTTAAATTTTTCGTTTACTATTTTAAATGGAAATTGTTGTATTATGTGTTTGTTATGTTCCCTTATTGGCATAATTTCACTTTTATTCCAATTTATTCTGTATCCCGAGAGTGAACCAAATTGGTTTATTAGCTCTAATAAGTTTGGAATACTAATTTCTGGTTTTGTAATGTAAATTAGTAAATCATCTGCATATAGAGAAATTTTATTCACTGTGTCCTTTGTGATATACCCATATATTTCCGGATGACCCCTAACTCTTTCTGCAAGTGGCTCAATAGCAAGGGCAAATAATAATGGAGATAACGGGCATCCTTGTCTACAACCTCTAGATAGGCTGAATTTTGATGACAACCTTTGATTTGTTAGTATTCTAGCCGTAGGATTTGTATATAACAGTTTTATCCATGTACAGAATTTCTCCCCTAGTTGCATATTTTCCATCACCGAAAATAAATAAGACCATTCAACCTGATCAAATGCTTTTTCAGCATCGAGTGAGATTATTGCTAGATCTTCATTAATAATTCTCTTAGAATAAATAATATTAAATAATCTTCTTAGATTATAATATGAGTACCGTTTCTGAATAAAGCCTGTTTGGTCAGGGTGTATTATTTTATTCATCACTGTACTTAATCTATGCGCTAGTATTTTAGTTAATATTTTCTGATCTGTATTTAAAAGTGCAATTGCTCTATATGATCCCGGATCTTCCGGATCTTTATCAGCTTTAGGAATAAGTGTTATTATAGATTCATTTAAAGTATCTGGGAGTTTTTGTTGAGTATAGATATGCTCATACAGTCTTTGTAAACGTGGGCATAGCAAGTCATAAATTTTTTTATAAAATTCAGAGCCTAAACCATCTGGTCCTACTGCTTTACCATTTTTTAAAGAGCCAATAGACTCCTCAATATCCTTTATCGTAATCTCCCTTTCTAATAATTCTCTATCATTTGAATCTAAACCTTTTAAATTACATTTTAGTAAAAAATCTGCTATTCCTTCCGTTTGTGTTACAGTTTTAGTTGAATAAAGGTTATGAAAGTATTGGAGAAATCTTTCATTTATGTCCTTGGGCATTTTTAATAATTCTCCTGTCTCTGTTCTAATTTTATGAATTATTTTTTCCCCTTCCATTTTTCGTAACTGACGTGCTAATAGTTTTTGTGGTTTGTCTCCAAATTCAAAATGTAATTGTTTGGTTTTTTGATAAAGTTTTATTACTTGTTCTGAATACATTTTATTTAATTTATATTTCAATACAGCAATTTTATTATGTTTTGAGATAGATGGCATTCTCGCATTGTCTATATCTAGTTGCTTGATTTCCCTTTCCAATGTTTGTTGTTTAATCCTGTTCTCTTTATTATAAAATACTTGAGCAGGAATTAATGCACCTCGAACAAACGCTTTAAACGTTTCCCACATAAGAGAAGTAGGTGTGTCAGGGTTATCATTTACCTCAAAAAATATTTGAATCTGTTTAAGAATATATTCCTGGCATGATCTTTCGTTCAAAATTTGTGGATTAAATCTCCAATATGTTTGTTTCTCGGACATTCCATTTAATTTAATCATAAATGTTACAGGTGCGTGGTCTGAGATTATAATATTATGGTATTTTGAGTTATAAGTAAATGGGATAAACATGGAGTCAACTAAAAAATAATCTATTCTTGAGTATGTTTTGTGTACTGGGGAGTAAAATGAATATTCCCGTCCAGTTGGATTTTCTATTCTCCAGACATCCTTAATATTAGTGGTATTAATAAATGAATTTAAAAATACACTTGATTGAGATTTTACTTTTTTTTGCCTTGATGATCTATCTAAGTATGAATCTAATGTACAGTTGAAGTCTCCACCAATTATTAATTTATATTGTGTAAATTCAGGAATTTTATTAAATGTTTTATTAAAGAACACAGGGTTATCAAAATTAGGCCCATATACATTCAGAAGAATCACTTTTTCTCCATTTAGCTCTCCAACTAATATAATATATCTACCATCAATATCCGCTATTGTTGATAAATTCGTAAAAGGTATTCCTTTACGAATTAATATTGCAACTCCTCTGGACTTATGGGAAAAATGCCTGTCTTCTGACAACCTTTTCAACATTTGAGGTACAAGTCAGAAATGTGATGGACTGCTCTCCAATTTCCATCTGAATGCAGTTCTAATAACATCCAAGCCATTCTTCTTCCAAAGCAAAGCACCTCATACAGCATCTTAGACAGTCTGCACCACCTGTGCAGCATAGCTGCAGTATGTCATCTACAAGATACAATGCAGCATGACTTATTTGACAGCACCATTCAAATTCTCAACCTTACATTTTAGTTCAAGGGCGGTGTGCACATGGTAATATCATCTGCATTTCCCCTCCAAATCGCACATCATTCAGACTCAAATTTACAAATCCCACAAAATCCGTATTTTTAACCGGAGGAGATGCAATGGAATTCCGTTGCACAGTATTGTGCAATGACAATAAACGTATTCTATTCTATTCTAAATGCAACCTATTGCATAATATCTTCAATACATAAATTGGGGAAAAAATAACCACACTCAAAAGTGTCCCAAGGCTACGAGAACCCCTTGCTGCAAACAATCTGAATGGGTGTCACTAACACATAGGGTGTGATCTGGTGTGATCTGGCTCTGCTCTTCAAAACCACTGAGCCCGTCACCTACGGTCAAAATGGTCATTTGTTTACTCTCCAAAATACTTAACTGTTTCATACAATCTTTTATTTTGGCCAATTCTCCCTGTCATTGGGGAAGCTTTCTCATTTATTCTATTCAAATTCTTCATAATCATGAAGACCTCTTATTTCACCCCTTAACATTCTCTGCAAACTCTCCAGTTTCTCTAATCCCTCCACTAAACCGTTCACTTGTCCCAACTACTGGTTTCCAAAGCAAAAGCTGGGAATAGAAGTGCTCAGCAGGTCAATCTGTATGCACTATTTCCCAAAGATTTGACCAAAGTATGCAAAGTGCAATGCCCTGAAATGCGTACAATACTCCATGTTTAGACCTGAACAGTGATTTAAGAAATCTAGGTAAACTTCATTGTCATAATCGGAGAGGTATGCCATGGAAACAGACCCCATCCATGCCAACCATAGGCTTTATGACCGTGATAGAATAATTTGCTTAGTTTTGGCCTGTATCCCTCTAAACATTTCTTATCCATGTACTTGTCTAATTGTTTTCTGAATGTCACTATTGTAGCCTACTCTGCAACATCCTCTGGCTGCTTATTCCACATGTGCACCGCCTGCAGGTCTCTTTTACATCTTTCCCCTCGCATCTTCATCCTATTCCCTTGAGTTCTAAACTCCACCCTGGGGGGAACAAAAACAGTGGCCTTATCTATACCTCTCAGGATTTTGTATACTTTTATAATGTCACTTCTTAGACACATAACCTCCAGGAAAATGCCCCAGTCGATCCAATCTCTTCTTATAACTGAAGCTCTTAAAGCCTGGTAACATTCCAGTGAATCTTTCCTGCCCCGTTTCCAGATTAACAATATCCTTCTTGGAGCTTCATTCTTTTGGTTTTATTTAAAATTTCTAGATTTTACTAATCTTCCTGAAGCAACAAGTTCCTTAAGCATCAAGTACCAATGAAACACAAATTGTACCATTATAAAAGTACAAAATATATAAATGAACCATTATAATAACATGCAACACAAAGTAACTGCATTAATACAATAGAACTACAAATTTTTCCAGCGAAAATCCACCATACCTAAAAATAACAGCCAGTCGATCCAACCATATGGTGGGGTCTGTAGCCAAGTCACTGCTGAGCTCTTGTGCCAGGAGCTGTAACAAAAATAGTACTTAGAATCTGAAAACTTGGCTTGAATAAACAGCGATGGGGAAGGGAGAAATGATGTGTAAATAACTCTTAAGACAAAGTGTCACATGCGTTATTAGAAATGGAAAGCCAACCAGAAGTCAGGAGGGCTTAATTCAAGACAACTGCAGCTTACGGTCAGGGAGGTAGGGGTGGGAAGAGATATTATGAACTAGTATGCTTTCGACTCCTGGTGAAGACACTGTGCTCCAACAAGTCAACCCAGCTTACCTTTTTTAATGCCATGACTTGCACAGCACACAGCTCGCTAAGGCATTCAGTGATCTTATCCAGAGGAAGCCGGCAGAGAACAAGTGCTGTACCTATGGTAAAAGAACAAAAAATAATCCAGTTATAGTGCTGGGACCGCAGTTATTTACAATATACATCAATAATTTGGATGAAGGGATTCAAAGAAACATTAGCAAATTTGCAGATGACAAAAAGCTGGGTGGCAGTGTGAACTGTGAGGAGGATGCTATGAGAATGCAGGTGACTTGGACAGGTTGGATGAATGGGCAGATGCATGGCAGATGAAGTTTAATGTGGATAAATGTGAGGTTATCCACTTTGGTATCAAAAACAGGAAGGCAGATTACTGTCTAAATGGCGTCAAGTTGGGAAAAGGGGAAGTACAACGGGATCTGGGGATCCTTGTTCATCAGTCTATGAAAGTAAGCATGCAGGTACAGCAGGCAGTGAAGAAAGCGAATGGCATGTTGGCCTTTATAACAAGAGGAGTCGAGTATAGGAGCAAAGAGGTCCTTCTGCAGTTGTACAGGGCCTTAGTGAGACCACGCCTGGAGGATTGTGTGCAGTTTTGGTTCCTTAATTTGAGGAAGGACATTCTTGCTATTGAGGGAGTGCAGCGTAGGTTTACAAGGTTAATTCCCGGGATGGCGGGACTGTCATATGCTGATAGAATGGAGCGGCTGAGCTTGTATTCTGGAGTTTAGAAGGATGAGAGGGGATCTTATTGAAACATGTAAGATTGTTAAGGGTTTGGGCACGCTAGAGGCAGGAAACATGTTCCCCATGTTGGGGGGGGGGGGGGGAGTCCAGAACCAGGGGCCACAGTTTAAGAATAAGGGGTAAGCCAATTAGAACAGAGACGAGGAAACACTTTTTCTCACAGAGAGTTGTTAGTCTGTGGAATTCTCTGCCTCAGAGGGCGGTGGAGGCCGGTTCTCTGGATACTTTCAAGAGAGAGCTAGATAGGGCTCTTAAAGATAGCGCAGTCAGGGGATATGGGGAGAAGGCAGGAACGGGGTACTGATTGGGGATGATCAGCCATGATCACATTGAATGGCGGTGCTGTCTCGAAGGGCCTACTCCTGCACCTATTGTCTATAGTGTTACATAGTATAGAAATAGGCCCTTCAGTCTACCACAACTATTTCTACTAGTATCATTTACCAGCACTTGATCCATTGCTTACCATATCTTGGTGACTCAAGTGCTTATCCAAAAGGTTCTTTATGTTGAGAATACTTGCCTTCGCCTGCTTTTGAGGCAGTGCATTCCAGACTGTAACCACCATAATTGCTTAACATTTCTCTTGCTCAATTTGCTGCTAAACTTCTCACTGTAAATCTATGCCCCCTGGTATTAAGTTTTTTCTGTTAATATAACACTATGCTCTGCACTGTTTATTTTCTCTTTTGTGCTACCACGTATGGTATATTTTGCCTGAACATGGAACATATGGAACAATACAGCACAGGAAACGTGCCCTTCAGCCCACAATGTTTGTGCCGAACATGATGCCTAGCTGAACATGATCCATAGCCCTCTATTCCATGCACTTGCACGTGCCAATCTAAAAGCCTCTTAAACCACCACTATCGTATCTGCCTCCACCAAACACCTGCCAATGTGTTCCAGGCCCCCACCACCCTCCGAGTATAAAAAGTATCCAGCACATCTTCATTAAACTTTCCCCTCTCACCTTACAGCTATACCCTCTGCTGTTAGACATTTCCACCCTGGGGAAAAGGTTTTGACTGTCTACCCTATTAATGCCTCTCAGTTTTATATGCTTCTAACAAGTCTCCCCACAACCTTCAACTTTCCAGAAAAAACATTCCAAGTCTATGCAACCTCTCCCTGTAGCCGTAAATCCAGGCAACATTTTGGTAAATCTCCTCGGCACCCTCTCCAGAGCTTCCACGCCTTTCCTGTAATGGGGCGACCAAAACTATACACAATTCTCCAAATGTGGTCTAAACAAAGTCCTATAGAGCTGCATCCTTTAAATTTCCTGAATAAATGTTACTTATGGAAGTAATGTAACTTAATTTTTGAGTTCGCTGACATGATGTGGACTTTGACAACAAAGCCAGCATTTAAAATACATCCCCAATTAGGGATGTAGGCAGCATGGTGGCGCAGCGATAGAGTTTTGCCTTAAAGCACTTGCAGCGCCATAGGCCCAGGTTCAATCCCGACTATGGGTGCTGTCTGCACGGAGTTTGTACATTCTCCCGGTGACCACTTGGGTTTCCTCCGAGATCTTCAGCTTCCTCCCAAACTCGAAAGACGTACAGGTTTGTAGGTTAATTGGCTTGGTATGAATGTAAAATTGTCCCTAGTGTGTGTAGGATAGTGTTAACGTGCGGGGATCGCTGGTTGGTGCGGACTCGGTGGTTGAAGGGCCTGTTTCCGTGCTGCATCTAAACTAAAAAAAATGTTCTGGAAAATATTCTCAGGGTGCCTTTAAAAAGTGTGTTCTATAACTTTGACGCAGTGATGCAAAAGGAACTGTGGTACACTTCCAAGTTTCTAAGTTGGTTGGGAACTTATTCCTCTAGCATGTATAGATGTTGAACATGGCAGCCACTGCGGTGGAAGGCATTAAAGATAGGAGTGTCAATCAAGTGGGCTGGAAAGAGTTAAACTTTAACTGCTGTTGGAGCCACACCTGTACAGGTAGGTGGCAAATATCCCATTCCCTTGATTTGTGCCTGTAGATGGTGATGAGCTTTGGGGAAATCAGAAAATGAGTCACCTAGCTCAGAATACCAAGCCTCTAACACTCTCTATAAGTGTAGTATATGCAGCTGGTCAAGTTACATTCCCAATAGGTGATGACCTCAGGTTGTCAACAGTGATAGATTTCACTATGCATCATTACCTATTATTCATTTGGCACACAGATTAAATGTTGTTCATCAGTCCAAACAATTGTGTCAAATCTTGCTTTACGTGGGCATAGACTGTTTTATTGTCTAAGGAACTGCACCCCCATTTCTGATCTTCAATGATAAAGATTGTGGAATCCAGTGATTATTCTGAATATCTGCAAGAATTGATATAATCAATTCATCTCCAATAATTTCATCCATCTTCCTGTGTGCAAGAATGACTACAGCCAATGGAGAGCTTTCCCCTTTCCCTCTAAATAGAAGATGACTCAGTCTCTTTGATCCCTCATTAGTTTAACGCCATCATGTTCGCCACGGACATTGTGGGCTGAAGGGCCCCTATTCTATGTTGACATATTGTACTTGGGCAGACTGGATTTACCCTGTTCTTTACAGACATAACATAAATGGCCAGTTTTTCCAATGTTGGCAGATACATGCCAGCTTTGCAGGCATAAAGCAACTGCTTAACTGGAGAAGCATCTAATTTTGAAGCATCGAATTCCAGCGTGATGGTTACTTGGATCCATAGCATTTGCTGCATTCAGCCTCTTATTGATAACAGGTGAAATTAGTTGAATTGGCTGACTACAAATCTTGCCTCTGGACTGCAAAGAGAGGTTGTACACATTACTGGATATTATTCTCCTTTAACTGTACCCACTTCTCATGTGGCATGCGGAGTTAAATTACTTCCACAATTTAGTTTATAAAAAGAAACCAAATGAGATCAGGTTCAACAAAATACATCCCTCAGTGGACAATCGCATTTAGAAACATTATTAGCAGGTCACTCAAACTCAGCTCTCTAAACATCTGATTAATTTCAATTATTACATTGCAGAGAGAATTCTTCCCCCCCCCCCCCCCCCTTCCACCTCTGGTTCCTCAGCTTTTAGCTAACTCCAATAAACAGTGATATTATAATCTGCCCTTGGGTTTCAATGGTAGAGACAAATACTGACAACTCCCCTGCTTTCTTTCAATATAACAAGAGATCTTTTATGTTCACTAGGGAGGGTAGACACAGGATCAGATGAAAGACAACAGCAGAGAACTCAAGAGTGCAACATTCCATTTGTATGGCACATCATTCTAGCCTAGATTTCCAGATCTCAAAGGATTTAAATCACACCCTTTTTATTCAGAACAAACTGACCCACATCTATACATACCTATATAATGTTAAAAAAAACAAATCATGGGTACTGTGCAAATGCTGACACACTTATCACTAAACTTACTTCATTTATTCTTCACTCTTACCAAATATTCTCAGGTTCAAATCACATCCTTAGATAGCCCTGACAGTACAAAATCTGTAACCTGTTCGACTGGTTATTGTGCTATTAGTACAAGATTTCATACGCTAGCTAATATACTAAACCAACATTTTAACTATATTAATGCTTTCAAATTAATCTTTCCGCTTCTAAGTGGGGAGTTAATCAGTTAATTGTTTTAATTGAGGTGAGTACTCTCCAATTAATAATTACCACCGGTTGCTTTACAGCAACCTTTTTAGTGTACCACTTAAACTTACTCATCTTACCGAGTTGCTATTTGTCAAGATAAGTGGAGCGATAGAAAGCAAGGACAAAGATCTGGCAGCATCCAAACGATGTATATATTCATTGCATGTACCTCGAAGTATACCAACCATCATCCAGTTTGATGGCCGGTGCACACCAATGAGAGTCAGTTCAGATTAAAATTAAAGTTACCTTTCAGGAGGCCAATGGCAGCTTCATGGGAGAGGCTGAAGGTGTCAAGGGAACGGACAATCTCCAGGAGGCCCTCAAAGTGGTGGGTCATGTGATCACGGCAGGAGGAGCAGATGTTCTGAATGGCCTTGGCTGCTGCTGAAGCGAGTGTTTTCTCCCGTAGTCCTTTCATCAAATAATTCAACACCGGATCTGGAAGGGGAAGATTATGGTCAGAAAAAAACAAGATTATTTTTAGGGTTGCTTATTGTATGCATAATGTACAGAAACAGCAATTGGGCCAAATGATCCATGATATTCCACACCAATATCTTCACTGCTCCCTTAAGGCATCCACATCATTTGCCCTGTTTACTATATGCCAACTCACATTCTCCTACCCAATCAATTTATTATAAGAGAATATCTAATAATTTTTAACGTTAGGTTTGAATTCCCTAACTTATATGTTGAAGATCTCTATACCCAAAACATCTATTCCTTTCATGATCTTAACGGATCTCTATTAGTTCAACCTTATCTTTTCTAGCGGAAATGTAATTGTTAGAATTGTGAAAAATATACATTTTCTAGATGCGCTGGGACGCATCCTCAGTGATGTGACCTGGGGTCATCGGGTCTCACGGGTCTCACAACATCAGACACCCTCGCCCAGGCGACCCAGCCGGGGTTGATCAGGCCCCGACTTGTGTCCCAGCAGCAACCGCCCACGGATCAGCCATATTAATAACTACTCTGCAGGAGTTGGGAGACTCTAGTGCATGGAGGGACTGGGCTCTGTGGGGTGAGTCCAGGCCGGGCTCCTCCTGTGTCTCACCAGGTTCAAGGCCTGTGCGCTGCACCTCTTTCTCCTTCTCCGAGCATTTCATTCTCGCCTGATGGATTTTTAGGCTATTAAGCTATGTCTTTCATGAGCTTAGCCAGCAAGCATCTGACCAGTTAGACTAAATTCAGACTTTGATTCCTCAATTCATTCAGAGCTGGGAGTTCCGCTACTAGCTTTAAGGTCGCAATTTAAAGTCTGTGACAAGAGAACAAATGGGACATGTGGAAATGTTTTATGTAATGAGTTATTACCGGAGACATTGCATAAAAAGGTGTTGAATACAAATTAAATAGTAGCTTTCACAGGGAAATTGAGCATATAGTCATAGTGATACAGTGTGGAAACAGGCCCGTCAGCACAACTAGTCCCAACAATGTCCCAGCCACACTAGTCCCAGTTGCCTGCACTTGGACCATATCCCTCCAAACCTGTCCTATCCATGTACAGTGCCCTCCATAATGTTTGGGACAAAGACCCATCATTTATTTATTTGCCTCTGTATTCCACAATTTGAGATTTGTAATAGAAAAAAAATCACATGTGGTTAAAGTGCACGGTCAAGATTTTATTAAACAGTATTTTTATACATTTTGGTTTCACAATGTAGAAATCACAGTTGTGTTTATACATGGTGTGTCCCTTGTTCGACGTCCCAAAATGCAACACCTCACACATTTCTGTATTAAATTCCATCAACAATTTCTACGCCCACCTGGCCAATCGATCCAGATCCTGCTGCAATCTTTCACAACCATCTTCACTATCTGCAAAACCACTAACTTTTGTATCATCAGCAAACTTGCTAATCTTGCCCTGTATATTCTCATCCAAATCATTGATGTAGACGACAAACAGTAACGGGCCCAACACCAAAACCTGAGGCACACCACGAGTCACAGGCCTCCAGTCTGAGAAGCAACCTTCCACTATCACCCTCTGCTTCCATCCATGGAACCAATTTGCTATCCATTCAGCTCTCTCCTTGGATCCCATGCGATCTAACCTTCCAGAGCAGCCAACCATGCGGAATCTTGTTGAACAGCTCTGCCCTCATCAACCTTTTAGGTGACGTCTTTAAAAAAAATCAGTCAGATTTGTGAGACGTACAAAACCATGCTGACTATCTTAAATCAGCCCTTGCCCATCCAAATGCCTGTATAACCTATCCCTCAAATACTCTGCAGTAATTTACCAACTACAGATGTTAAGCTCACCGGCCTATAGTTCCCAGCAAGTTTTCTGCATCCCTTCTTGAAAAGAGGCACAACATTTGCCACCCTCCAGTCTTCCGGCACCTCTCCTGTATTTAAGGACAACCAGGGCTCCCGCAATTTCCACTCTAGTTTCTCGCAATGTCCTCGGATATATCTGATCAGACCCTGAAGATTTGTCTACTTTCAAACACGACAGTACCTTCAGTACTTCTTTGACGGTAACCGTGACTGCTCTCAAGTCACTTCCAGTGACTGCTCCAATTTCCTCCGTCCTACTGTCTTTCTCAGAGGAGAATACTCATTTAGTACCTTGCCCATCTCCTGTGGCTCCACACAGAGGCTACCGCTTTGATTCCCGAGAGGTCCCATTGAATGGCGGTGCTGGCTCGAAGGGCCAAATGGTCTACTCCTGCACCTATTGTCTATTGTCCCACTCTCTCCAGTTACCCTCCCCCCCCCCTTGTGTATTTAAACAACAGAAATGAGGTTAAGGGAAAGAAAAGCAAAGGTCATCTGGATAATCTGAACAAGTCTTTATACGAGACTCATGACATCTTTCCACAATGTGGCTTCAAAGACACAGGTTTATGGTGGCCTGCACTAAATTACCATGCAAAATACCCCACAAAAAAACCCCGTACTATTTATAAATTCACAATAGTAATTCACAATTAAGCAAAGTGAATTTACCCTGCAGCCATAGGAGACAAATATGGCAGTCACCACCATCTTACACTGAGCAATGAAATCAGGGACCATGGGATATTCCCAGCCCAGAAATCAGTATTCGTGGTCTGCACAATACTTATTCCACTCAATCTGATTGAAAACTTACAAAAAATCGTTTAATTATTTTTTCCAGCAAATACTTCATTGCTGGTGCTTGTCAATGATATCTGAACTCTCTCCTCTTTAAAGGCACCTTCCAAACATGCGACTTCCCACACTGGGCGGAAGGAAAATAGCTTTGCAGCCAGTTTAGAACCAAGACAGGTCCAGAGCCATTAAAAGCATATTACCCATCTTAGTTGTAACACTGAATAATGAGTTTACACACCTAAGAATCTGGGATTTCTATCAACAACCTCGTTCAGTTCGCCAACTAGTTCAATGCTAGTGAATCGGACTGCAATGTGCACAGTATCCGGGAGCTGGACCACAGCCTCAAGCACTTCAGCTAAGGTAGGGTTATTGTCACTGCAACAACAAAAAAGGCACAAAAAAAATGTCAATCAGGTTAGCATACTTAGCTATGTTCACTACATTTAGTCTTACATGCAAATGTAATAATAGTTTTTAAGAAAGTGCATTAAATGTTTTTGTTGCACACAGCAAAATTCCACAAACAACAATGTAATGAGATTAGTTTGATAAGTTATCATCAAAGTTGAGAAAGGATGATTGATAGAACTCACAATTATTCTTTAATGTTTACCAGAATAGATAGGTGGAAAATAATGACTGAGGGGCAGATTGTTGATAATGTAACACCACCAAAAACTGTTGCTGGTGGCAGTGCTTACGCTCTGGGATTTGAACCCATTGATTTTGATCGGGAGAGGAAATGGGTTAAGATTTTTTTTTTAAATAAATAAAATTCCTCAAATTTCCAGTAGCCTGATGAAGTTAACTTAAATGTATCCCTACATTAAAAGGGATAAATTTGTTCTCTGTCTTAAGGACCCATCTTTGAAGAGGAACATTTTCAAGGCAACAAAATAAAGATTGTGATTGGTCTTGTAATTGGTAGCTAGATCAAAATTCAAATTGCAGGAAGCTAACTGAAAATTAATTTAGGAAATAACCAAAACAGAACATTTTTACCCAAAGATTCCAAGTCAAGGACTGAAAAATAACTAATTTCCACTGAGCTTCGAAGCTAGTGGGTACAAACTTATCTTTAGTACAACTACTTCGAGGGAAAATATGTTTTCTCCCCAAAGAATGGAGACATTTCATCCAATGGAATATATTACAAATGGTTTGAAACATAGAGCATAGATATATAGCGTAAAAATAGGGCCTCAACCTACTGACCACGCCATATATCAATCATGTACGTAGGGGTAAAAATGAAGAAGGTAAAAGACATTGAAAGAAATGAAGTAAATGCAAAAAGTGAAGGGTAGTTGAACAGGGAGCAACTCAATACTCCAAAATAACACCAACTTTTGCAGTAACATTTCCAGTATGCTTTGACTTTATTCATTGCATTCAATCACTTACGGATCCACGCTCTTTGCTATGGAAGCCATTATAAAGAGAACAGCTTCTGTGATCTCCCAAGAAGGTCCACTGTCTTTCAAAGTAGAATAGAGCTTAGAAGATAAATGAAGCATTGAATTACATTAAACATTACACAAATTATTAGTAATATAAAAACAGCAATTATTTCTTTAACCCCTCAAGAGATTTGCATCGTTAAATTAGATTACATCAGATCCAGAATACAAATTAAAACATTTTAAAGAGTGAGGGCTATTTTGGTCACAAATGCACTCTTTCCACAACCCATTCAAGGCCATAGTGATTTCACCCATCTCACTGCAATTAGCATCGGCTAAAGATATCCGAGTAGTTCAATTCTCAACTTCTTGAGTACCTGTAGACTCTCATCACTCCACTACTGCCAGCCACACATACAGCCACAAAGGCTCATAGTTCTGAAATTTCTTCTTAAACTCTCATATTTCTTTGGTCTATTAACGTTCCTTAAAGCTTACCTCTTTAGCGAGGCTTTTGATTACCTGTCTTAATATCACTCTCTTTGATTAGATATAAATTTTGCTGTAATACCTCTGTGAAATGTCTCCAAATGTTCTACTACACTAATGGTGCTTCAAATGCAGACTTTTTATTCTTGATGTTGAAGGTATTCCTTATATCTCCCTATCACATGCCTCAAGGTTTCTTTATTTAGCTTGGTACCAGTTATTGTCCAATCATTCTTTTAAGGCATCCCAGGATTGTTCTTTGTATTCAATATGCTAGGTAATTGCAAGTACTGTTGCTCTAACTTGTACCGTAGTCAGCCATTTATTCACCTTGCCAGTCCATGTACAACTGCAACTGTCATGGATACTATCCAATTTTAAATCCTGCACAAACAGAAGACCCTGTCCACCTGGTGTGCAGCACTAAATTGGGTCAAATAGGAGGTGACTCAGAATAGATCTAGCAATGGAATGACCTGCAAGGCCAACAGGGGATGCAAGTCAATCATGAAATTACATGCAACCCAAATCAGTTGAGGATAGAAAATGCCCTCCCATTAACACACTGGTGCATCAGATGAGTTATGACAATCTAATAGTTGTGGTCCGTTAGTAATGACTAGCATTTTATGAAAAATCCCATTGCTGCCTTTGAACTGGTGTGGATTGTCAGTTTAGACCTCTGGGTTATTAGTCTATGAACGTAACTGCTGCATCACCATTATATCTTTAGAAGTCAATCATAAAGTACAATTTTTAGGATTCAAATCCCTTTATACCCACAACATTCCCCATAAACCACAACTTAATTTATCTCAGCATGAATTTATGGAATCAGATTTATCACCTGTGTGAAACACTCCATTGACCCAACCAGAAATATCACATCCTTCACAAGATCTGACACCCTGATCCGGAACTCTCCAAAGTCATCAGAGTCTTCTGGAATTCCTTCCTGTAGGTGAAAGAAGCAGGGAACATAGAAATAAACAAGCTTAATAACGTAGACAATAGTCACAGGACTGGAAGAGACATAAATAAATCCCACAAACTTTCATTGCAGGTATAGAAAAGAAGAAGATTCATTCTTGCAAGATAATGGACCACAAGGATGGATGCAAAGTTTTGGCAGGCAGTGGTAGCAGTTGATAGGGGCTAAAATGCCAGTTTAGAAAAAAAGATGTGGCATTACATACAAATCTCAAATTGTGGAGTACAGAGGCAAATAAATAAGTGATGGGTCTTTGTCTCAAACATTATGTATCTGACTTAATTGCTAGGTGGCAGCGCACACTGGTGAGCCTGGACGGAATATAACAGAATTGAGAGTGAAAGGCAGCCATAAATCAGTCAGATGGATAAGGAGACAGCCCAGATGCAAGGCAGATCTTTCAAACAAATGCACAAATAGGGATTTCACAACTGATCGTAACAATTCAGAAAAGAGATAAAAATAAAGATGTCATGTCTTTTAACCTAATGAGACCAGCTAGAAACAGTTGGTTCATGAACAGGGTTTTCTTTGCAATTACATCACAAATCGAAAATCTCCCAACCTGAGTTGAACAGGTACTTCGGATCTGTCTTCACTAAGGAAGACACAAACAATCTCCCAGAAGTACTGGAGGACAGAGGATCTAAGGGGGTAGAGGAACTGAAAGAAATGTTCATTAGGCGAGAAATAGTATTGGGTAGGCTAATGAGACTGAAGGATGATAAATCCCCTGGGCCTGATGGTCTGCATCCCAGGGTCCTCAGGGAGGTGGCTCTAGAAATAGTGGACCCATTTTCATTTTCCAATGTTCAATAGATTCAGGATCAGTTCCTGTGGACTGGAGGATAGCTAATGTTATCCCACTTTTCAAGAAAGGAGCGAGAGAGAGAAAACAGAGAATTACAGACCAGTTAGCCTGACTTCGGTGGTGGGAAAGATGCTGGAGTCAATTATTAAAGAGGTAGTAATGGGGCATTTGGATAGCAGT
This sequence comes from Malacoraja senta, assembly GCA_038087875.1. Taxonomy (NCBI): domain Eukaryota; kingdom Metazoa; phylum Chordata; class Chondrichthyes; order Rajiformes; family Rajidae; genus Malacoraja; species Malacoraja senta. Next base: position 9,495,582 of record CM075985.1, on the reverse strand, counting down.
AAAAGGATTAGTCCAAGTCAGCATGGATTTATGAAAGGAAAATCATGCTTGACTAATCTGGAATTTTTGAGGATGTGACAAGTAAAATGGATGAAGGGGAGCCAGTGGGTGTAGTGTATCTAGACTTTCAGAAAGCCTTTGATAAGGCCCCGCATGGGAGACTGGTGACTAAAGTTAGAGCACATGGTATTGGGGGTAGGGTGTTGACATGGATAGAAAATTGGTTGGCAGACAGGAAGCAAAGAGCAGGAGTGAACGGGTCCTTTTCAGAATGGCAGGCAGTGGCGAGTGGAGTGCCGCAAGGCTCGTTGTTGGGGCCGCAACTGTTTACCATATATATTAATGATTTGGAAGAGGGAATTAGGAGCAACACTAGCAAGTTTGCAGATTACACAAAGCTGGGTGGCAGTGTGAACTGTGAAGAGGATGTTAGGAGGTTGCAGGGTGACCTGGACAGGTTGAGCGAGTGGGCAGATGCTGTATAATATAGATAAATGTGAGGTTATCCACTTTGGCGGCAAAAACAAGGGGGCAGATTATTATGTCAATGGGGTTAGGTTAGGAAAGGGGAAGGTGCAGCGAGACCTGGGTGTCCTTGTACACCAGTCACTGAAAGTTGGCGTGCAGGTACAGCACGCAGTGAAGAAAGCTAATGGAATGTTGGCCTTCATAACAAGAGGATTTCAGTATAGGAGTAAAGAGGTTCTTCTGCAGTTGTATAGGGCTCCGGTAAGACCACATCCGGAGTATTGTGTACCGTTTTGGTCTCCTAATTTGAGGAAGGACATCCTTGTGATTGAGGCAGTGCAGCGTAGGTTCACGAGATTGATCCCTGGGATGGCGGGACTGTCATATGAGGAAAGATTGAAAAGACTAGGCTTGTATTCACTGGAGTTTGGAAGGATGAGGGGGAATCTTATAGAAACATATAAAATTATAAAAGGACTGGACAAACTAGATGCAGGAAAAATGTTCCCAATATTGGGCGAGTTCAGAACCAGGGGCTACAGTCTTAGAATAAAGGGGAGGCCATTTAAGACTGAGGTGAGAAAAAACGTTTTCACCCAGAGAGTTGTGAATTTGTGGAATTCCCCGCCAGAGGGGGCAGTGGAGGCCAAATCACTGGATGGATTTAAGAGAGAGTTAGATAGAGCTCTAGGGGCTAGTGGAATCAAGGGATATGGGGAGAAGGCAGGCACGGGTTATTGATTGGGGACGATCAGCCATGATCACAATGAATGGCGGTGCTGGCTCGAAGGGCTGAATGGCCTCCTCCTGCACTTATTTTCTATGTTTCTAACAACTATTCCCAGATTCACATGGATGAATAGAGCACTTTGTGAAGAAGATAGGACTGCAGATATAACTGGAAACCCCAATGTATAATTCTTTTTTAAATCTAAATCTTCTCCTGATAAGGGAAGACCTCAAATAAACTTTATCCAGATTCCAAAATATTCTCTTCTCAAATCTGGTTACTCAAGTTAAAAAAAAAATCATGTTAACTCTTTAAAAACTTACATGATCTGGTTCTAGCTGGCAGTGTCGGGCTAAGGCATGAAGCAGTCGCTGGATGTAAGGACGAAAGACAGCATGGCGTGATGGATCACTCATTTTGTACAGATACTCTCCCAATCTGTACCAGAAGTTAAAGCTGATTTCTGCTACCTGGGTGAAAAGGAGATCAGCAACCAGAGAAACAGGACACTAATCACTTCAAAATAATTTACAATTCATCAAATAATCCAATTTTAACCAAGTCAAGGAGTGAACGTTACTGACAAGGATACACTTCGTACCAAGCATTCTAAGATCACTACTTCCAAAATATACAGAGGTCATCAGTGAAACATTTACAGCCTCCTTTAACTCCAATTTATTTTACACAACCTTTGTCAGTATTGTAGGAATCAGAAATGTTTTGGACATGAGACGTAAATTGGAGAATTAGTAGATGCAAATCAAAAACAAGATAAATCTAAAACAAAAACAGAAATTGAACAGCTTTATGTTTTTGTCACCTGAACCATGGATTTAGATCATTGTTTAGTTCTCTACAAACCATTTATAAGATTCATTAGAAAGCCTGGTGAACATTTCAACCTTATTTAGCAGCAGATATTGGGTCAAGACCAACATGGTTGGGAGGGAGCACTGTGCAGTATCTGACAGAGCAATCATTGCACTGTCAAAAAGTTGTTGTTTTTTAACTGCTCAACAAGTTTGCAATATTCGATGCTCGTGAAAATCAGTGTAAACCTTTTTTCAGCAGTGCAACAACTCTCTCCAAAAGCAACCCAAATGTTGCCCAGTTTATTATTGTTACGTGTTTTGAGGTACACAGTGAAAAACCTTCTTTTGCGTGCTATCCAATCAAATCATATAATATACATAAATACAATCAAGCCAAACTAGAGTACAATTTTCATCCTGGGATAAATAAAGTTCTATAAGTAGAGCAAAATGGAAGATACAGAGTACAAAATATAGTTCTCAGCATTGTAACGCAATAGATCCAGAGACAAAGTCCAATGTCCTCAATGGATAGAGGTGAATTGGACAGTTGCTTTATGTGGATCATTCAAAAGCCTGATAACAGAGGGGAAGAAGCAGATTCTGAGGCTGGTGGTACACGCTTCCAAGCTTCCAACCTGCCCCTCACCGACTCTTCCCCTCCACCCACCAGCTTAATACGCTCATGTTTCAAAGGATCAGAGCTTTTTTTTTAAATTCAAGGTCAGAGAACTTGGACTGCCAACCCCAGTTAAAGGAAAGTCAGCACAGTCACCATAGAAAGGATTCCACAACAATTCAACACTGCCGAGTAAAAAAAAATTAGAAAAACCCACGAGGTCTCCTACAACATAATCGGCAGCAAGTTGGGCAAAATGTGGCTGTAATTAGGATTGAAACCTCAATACTTCACTATCAGACACATGCATACGATAACACACCTTGGCTGGGGTAAAATTGAGCAGTTTGTCTCATCTCCACACCTTCAGAACAGGATGAATAAAAAGATAAGATCATTGCCCATGCCCGTCACCATGCTGCAACTCCTACCTCATATTGTGCATGCCCTGCACAAATCAGTAATAGTTCCAGTGTCCGCAGGTCTCCAAGCCCTTGCCCTGGGGTCTGCACGATCACCTCCAAAAACGTCTCAGATAACTCAGTAAAAATCCGACAGTAATTCAAAACTCTGCAATAGAAGGATGGCTAGAAATCAGCATAAATTGTAAAGTAAAATTTCTTCCATCAAAATACCTCTTAAAAGAAATTAAACCAGGGAATTACAAATGAAAAATATATTATTGCCTGCATAGAAAATAGGAGTAGGCCATTCAGCCCTTCGAACCAGCACCGCCATTTAATATGATCATGGCTGATCATCCTACATCAGTACCCCATCCCTGCTTTCTCCCTATATCCCTTGATTCTGATAGCCCTAAGAGCTATATCTAACTCTTTCTTGAAAACATCCAGTGAATTGGCCTCCACTGCCTTCTGTGGCAGAGAATTCCACATATCCACAATCTGGGTCTAAAGAGTACCCACATCCCTCAAATCAAATTATCAAATTATAATGGCATGAAAGGCAGGAAAGTTGTATATAAAATAGCTAAGCCATAGGCACACTATTTTGTAACGTTCTGGTAACCCTATGACAAGACCTGGAGAGTGTACATTTCAAAATGCTTTTGAGAAGATGATACTGGGCTGTCTTAGTTTAGAGATACAGGCCCTTCAGCCCACCGAGTCCGCACCACACCTGCGATCACATTAACACTATCCAACACACACTACGGACAATTTACACAAACCCAAGCCAATTAACCCACAATCCTGTACGTCTTTGGAGTGTGGGTAAAAAACGAACATCTCTGAGAAAACCCACGCAGTTGCAGGGAGAACGTACAAACAGCACCCGCCGTCGGGATCGAACCCGGGTCTCCAGTGCTGCAAGGCAGCAACTCTACCGCTGCGTCACCATGCCGTCCTCTGAGCAATGTGCTCAGCTATTCCAGTTTAACAGTCCACTACATTGTCATGGTTCAGATTCACATCAAGTTAAAGATTGTATCTTTCAGTTTTTACCAATAATAAATAAAAAGCACCCCCTAATGAATATAGATGCATTTTAATTTTAAAAAGTATGTTCATAAGCGCCATTTTTTTACGTGCAGGTTGTAGTAACAATTTAAATTGCCCCTTCTCTTGCAATTGGATTTGAACTCATGATTTCATATCATCAGTTCACGACTTTGAGTTACCTGCCCAGGTATTCAACAACTATGTCAATGTTGCAACAATGCCCATCGTAAACCTCTCCTAGTTCAAATCAGAACCACCAATGCCCAATGACACGTCAGATTATGTCAAGTTTTAAACATTCTTACTTATCAAGATCCTCACGTGCCACAGCCATATGATATGCAGATTCTAGAGTTAGAACACCCTGAAACAGATGCAGAGCTAACGGTATTGTTGTCTCCACATTCTCAATGGCATACAACGCTGAACAGACACAGTCTGATGCAGCCTCGTGCAGGTTTGTCGATGTATCATCACGTTGCTGGAAGAAAGGAATTCCTCAGTTAGTATGGGAGAAGCAAGCAGAGATCCCACCCCTGGTCAACAAACAATGACCATCACTGAAAAGTGTGAAGAGCGGATTTAGTTGGGAGAACGAGATTTGAGCTCATGCATGCACAAGTCAATGAGTGAGACAAAATCTATGTTGGTGGGACAGGAACAGGGAGAATTGTGTGTGCCAATCATCTACTTTAAGAACGTGCCACACAGATGGTCATACATTTGTTAAGTGGCTGTAAAGCAATGCTTGTACTACCATTTGTGGCGTCAACCAAGCAATGGAGATATAATAGAGAACGAGCAAAAAAAGTCAATCTGAGGTGAAGTGATGTCATGAATATTTTTTATTTTAACATGGGCATCACAAAAATAACAGGGATCTTCTGTCAACTATTGATCATCTGAACCTTATTCGGGTTGCAATGTTAAACCATTCCAGCTATGTTAAATAACGGTCATATATTGTTTGTTATAATTCAGCAACTCTCTAATAATGGAAGTGGAGTTTCAGTTCAATAAACATGGATACTTCACACTTGTTTTACATCGGTAAACTGTACAGATTGCAACTAGGCAGTTTGCATTGAAGAACTCACCAAAACCTGAAAAAGGATTAGCAGTAGTCGGTTATTTGCCATGAAGTTGCTATCCAAAACACCCAGGTTAAACCAGCTGCCCAAGCATCGGAACACTTTCATCAGAGTCTTCTCCTCGTTGCCACAGCTCTCTGTGCAGGCTGTCTGGGGAATAAGAGGTGGCCATTATGGATTTTCATGGCAATGCAAAATATTTTCCTGATTTGATGAAGATAGGCATGCAGGGGACTGCAAATGGTTGCTTGCACTCTGGTTTAAATTCACATACACACTTCACATGGTCCACCTGTTCAAATACTGAGTGGATCAACTAAATCACATCCAAAACCTTCACAAACATAAAATATTCAAATGCTATATAAAGACAGGCCTAAATAAGCTATCAGGTCTTGCAGAAGTTTAGGCTCCATAACAGCCTCCTCTATTTCTTCCTCTAACTTTTAATTTAACTCTTCTCGGTTCTTTTGTACTCAATCTGACGTAATTCGTAATCTCCACCTATGCATTTATATAATTCACCTCAACAAGTCACTGTGGAAGAAAGTTTGCCAAAAGGACATGGTTATTTATTTCTTCACCCAATGAAAGTTCACCAGATTAATTCTTGAAAGGGGGAACTAGTGGTAGGAGACCACCAAGGCATTGGTGAGGCCAATTCTGGCGTATGGAGTACAATTTTGGTCGCCTAATTATAGGAAGGATGTCAACAAAATAGAGAGAGTACAGAGGAGATTTACTAGAATGTTGCCTGGGTTTCAGCAACTAAGTTACAGAGAAAGGTTGAACAAGTTAGGTCTTTATTCTTTGGAGCGCAGACGGTTAAGAGGGGACTTGATAGAGGTCTTTAAAATTATGAGCGGGTTAGACAGAGTGGACGTGGATAAGCTTTTCCCATTGAGAGTAGGGAAGATTCAAACAAGGGGACATGACTTGAGAATTAAGGGACAGAAGTTTAGGGGGAACATTAGGGGGAACTTCTTTACTCAGAGAGTGGTAGCTGTGTGGAATGAGCTTCCAGTGGAAGTGGTGGAGGCAGGTTCGATGTTATCCTTTAAAAATAGATTGGATGGGTATATGGACGGGAAAGGAATGGAGGGTTATGGTCTGAGTGCAGGTAGATGGGACTAGGGGGAAGTTTAAAAAAAAAGGGGGGGGGGAAAGAAAGAAAAAAAAAAGTGTTCGGCACGGACTTGAAGTGCCGAGATGGCCTGTTTCCGTGCTGTTATGGTTATATGGTTAGACGTTGAGATGGCAGGGCCCATGCTCTAAACAAGATGGAAATGAAAATTTCTCTCTTTGACACATACAATATTCTCATAATAGAAATTATTCTTTCAGCGATATTTTCCTGCACAAGCACTAACAATTGGTCAGTATTTCAAATTAATGGGTCAACCATTCAACACTGAGTTGAGAATAAATTTTGTCACCTAGAGATTAGTTGTTCTTCGAAACTCCCTACCCAGGAAATTGAGACAGCAAAGAAAGAAATAACATTTATACAAAGGCATAAAATTAAAAGGTTCTCTTCTTATTTAGACAGAACAATTCTTTATTTAACTCCCCCTCCCATTCCCACACTGACCTTTCTGTCCTGGGCCTCCTCCATTGTCAGAGTGAGGCCCAGTGCAAATTGGAGAAACTGCACCTCATATTTCGCTTGGGCAGCTTGCAGCCCAGCGGTATAAATATTGACTTCTCTAACTTCAAGCAACCCTTGCTTTCCCTCTCCCTCCATCCCTCCCCCTTCCCAGTTCTCCGACCAGTCTGACTGTCCCTGATTACACTGTATCTGTTTGCTTTGTTACCTACTCCTAGCTAACAATGATCTATTCAACATTTTCCTTGATCATCCCCTTTAGTCATAGAGATTTGAGTGATACAGTGTGGAAACAGGCCCTTCAGCCCAACTTGCCCATACCTGCCAACATGTCCCAGCCACACTAGTCCCACATGCCTACGCTTGGTCCATATTCCTCCAAACCTGTCCTATCCATGTACCTATCTAACTTTGTCCTATTTTCACACTTACACTTCCTTATCTAATTATCTCCCTCTCCCCTGACATCAGTCTGAAGAAGGGTCTCAACCCAAATGATCACCTATCCCTTCCCTCCAGAGATGCTGCCTGTCCCACTGACATACTCCAGCATTTTGTGTCTATCTTCAGTTTAAACCAGCATCTGCAGTTCCTTCCAACACAATTATTTCTAAACATTATATATGCTCCAGGTATTAACATTACATACATACCAGCATGGATACCACTGTGCTTGAGGAGTATGCCAGGTCCTCGATTATTTCAGTGCGGCGGTTAGCTCCAATTCGAAGCGAGCGACTGTGAACTTCCTCTGGGAGCACAGTTAAGATTTCTAACAAGAAGGATAGGGATGATGGGTCATTGCCATACCTGAAATTAAAGCAACAATGAATCAATGCCATTTCTTAATTAAAAGCACACAGAACCAACCAGTTTGCTTATATATTGACAATTACATGTCACCACACCTTCCTCGAATTTGTCTGTGGTTTGTTTTCATCTGTACATTTCAAGACCTAAATAAAAGGATTTAAATGCATATCTTACAAGCATAATTGGAATGAAAATCACGCAGTTTGTTTAGGAGAGATCTCTTTGTACAGCGAGGCCTTCCTAGTTATTAGCACATGTTCAGAGAATCAAAAAGTTTGCTTCACACTTGGAAAAGCACATGCAAAGTGAAGTTTCTATTTTTTTTCCTCACTCATTCGATGCAATGGATGAACAGGCTGCTGCATACCTACCACCTTCCCCAAGTAGGATGATACTAGGAGAGGGGAAGTAACTGGATGGAATATCCTTTGTTACTGTTGCCCCACCCTGACCAGGAAGTAGCTCCTTCTGCTTTCCCATGAAATTGCACCAAACAAATACAGTCACTTACTTTTCAGTTAGCATTTGCACGCATCCTTTCCATGAAGCCATTTGCAGGGCAAGATCTGCAATCGCCAGAGCCAGCTGAAGAGAGAAAAATTATCAGTACCTGCATTAAAAACCATTCATTCTACAAACAAAACTCAGGTACCAAGGTTGAACCAACTTCAAGTCACTACTCTTAATTCAACTGACAATTTCTATTCCACAATTCAAAATACAGTCATTCTTCAATCGAGTGGACAACAGGCCTCAATTAAGCCTGCAGGGAACAGTTTTAGCTGGGCCACATAAGGATGGGGAGAAGTTGAGGGAATCTGCTAATGCTTCTCTTGATAACCACGGGAAATCAAGGTTTGGTCAATAAGGGTCAACAGTTCTTTTAATGTTTATATCACTTCGCATACTGAAGAAGACAGTATTTGCCAAATCTGGGGAAGGAGAATGCAAACCAAGAAAATCTGAAAGAAACATTTCATATTTGGCAATCATAGAAGCATTTCCAACAGCACATGATAATGTTCCCTGTTGTCCATGATCTTCTTACAAAATCTGGTTCTTTCTATTTCTCCCTATGTCTGGCTCTTTACTCAGTTTAGGGGAATATAAATGCAATTGTAGTTCAATTGCAGTTTCCCCATGGTGCATTTTAGTGCTTTGTAAAACTGACTTGCTGTGCAAGGAAACAATTGCTTAATAAAGTTGAATAACCTTTTTGAATAACTACTTGCCAGCCAGCATATAAGGAAAAAACATACTTAATTGAGAAATGTGTCATCTTGCTACAGGTAGGGACTTCAGACCATTGAGTAAACAGAACAAAATAGCTATTTTTAAATAAATACTGAAAGGAATTAGTTGAGTAGTGCCCTCAAATAACTTATGCAATAACACTCGGAGAAGGGATTGTTAGGTAATCCTTCTTATCTAAAACTGACCTGTGTAACAATCACAGGGGACACGTCCTTCAAATTCTGAATATGGGTGAGTAGTGAGTCTCGTAGGGAGGCATGTGTTTCAGGAGGAAGTTCATTAAATGAGGTCTGAATCTTCATCTTCATTGTCTGAGCTGCAAAGTAGCAGAGCTCCACCTCTTGCTGCAACTGAAGCAGCTGATCTGCAATCTCCCAAGCAAACATCTGCAGTGGGAGGGTTGAGGAAAGGGGGGGGAGGGAGGGAAATAAAAAAAAAGAAGAAATGTCAAGGCAGTTAATCCATGCAAGCATTACGGCACAATTCACTCAAAAAATCTCATAGACATCTTAATCAACTGAGTTTTGGGGAAATAACAAACTTTGTTTCACCTCAATTGTATGATAAGTAATCACAAAAATTGATTGTTTTCCCATATCTAAATGTTACAGAAATTATCTCCAGATAAACATGCATTGTACTAATAGGTATCATGGTACCTGTCAAATGTTGCATTGATATGGATTCAATTTTAAGAGTTTATAATGCCCACGACTATGTACTGACAATTAAGATCTTTATGGTGCCACAAAGTGGTGAAAAGCATTGGATACATTTCATCAAGATAGTATTCTAAGAAACTAAAAAAGAACCAGATTTTAAGAGTTGAGGAATAGAACACTTCTATGCAAAGGACGATTAAAGTTTGGAACTTTTTTCTACAACCGTCTACAGCTGAGAACATAAGAATTTGAAATACTGGGTCATTCATGCCTGCTCTGCAACTTGATAGCATAACAAGTGATCTTTTATCTCGGTGATACTTTCCTGAAGAACCCCCTTTGACTTCCTTAAAGTCAAAATACTTTGCTAAATATACCCAGTAACCGAGTCTCTCCACTGTCTTCGTGGGGAGAAAAATTCCAAAGATTCTGAAGGATGATGACATTTCTTCTCATTTCGGCCCTGAATAGGTAACTTAGTTCTAATCCAGTTCAACCTGAAAAGTTGTCCCTATTTCTCTTTCTGTAGATGCTGCCTTCGTTTCTCCAGCATCTTCAGTTTTCTGATTTTCCCTTTATTTCTCTAGACACTTCAAATCGGATATCATCATCCCCAAATTTACCCCATCAGGGCCCTTAGAAAATCTGCATATTTTAATATGCACCTCCCATTTTTCCAAACTCAAGGCCCTCATATAATAAATGAACCATCCCACAGAAATCACTCTGTTGAACCTTTGTTAAAATGCCCTCAATCATAAATAGTGACCGAAAACAAAAAGATTATCTGAGAACACCAAATAATAGTATGATGGGCTCTTAACCAGGACATTGTAAATTCAGATCCTTAGGTGCCTGATTATGAAAACAACACTATTTGTAAAGTGACTTTAAGGAAGCAGGAAGATATCAGCTAGTCAAGCAGCATCTGTAGAAAGAGCAACTAGTTAACATTTTGGCTTCTTCAGGTCAGGAGCAAACGCAACAGTGAGCAAGGTAGTTGTTGGGGGGGTGGGGGGAAATGATGCCCTATCCATTCTTTCTCGAGGAAGGATCCTTGAATTCAGCTATTAACTAGTTTCTCTTTCCACAGATGCTGCTTGTCTAGCTGCCTTCTTCCAGCATTTAGATTTTGGTTTCAAATCCAGTTTCATTTCATTGCTTTGGTTTCAATAATCCAATTTTATTTATTTTCCTTTACTATGAGGAAATAAATTGGCTTTCTGAAATCAAGTTGACACTAATCCTGACATTAATATCTACAGAGCAACTTGGTCACCTTCTTGTGAAAATTACTCATATCCCAATAACATACATTTTAAAATAAACGAATTAAATATATAAATATCAAAAATGCCTGTTTATAAAGCATCTGTGATGCTTTCTACACAGAAGATTCAGAAAAAATGATTAATAAGCTGTGCTGGAGTTGGACTAGGTAACCAAAGGTCCCCTATTCCCCAGATTGATTGACCGCTATGGGGAGCTCCTACAATTAATCCACAGGGGTGACTCCGAGGTCCCAGTTATCTTCCGCTTAACGCCTAACCACTCCCATTCTGATTTATTTGCAATACTCTAATGAGGTCTAACATAAGTTTGAGGATACAACCTTATCTTCAGAATGTGAAAGTTGCAGCCGTCATTGCTCAATTTTGTATTCCACAACTTTGGCTAACTCAGTTCCTCTGTCTGCATCTGAATCGGCCCGGTTGTCCATCTTCTGATATTGCCTTAAGTTTTGTTCTCTCCTTTAAAAAGCTTTATCCGCTGGGAGATATTTATTTTCCTTACCCCTCCCTCCCAATAGCTTGATACCAACTTGTATTCTCTCCTTCCTAGTTCTGATGAAAGGTCTTCGACCAGAAACATTGACGCTATTTCTCTTTCTAGAGCTACTGCCCAACATGCTTAGCATTTCCTGAACTCTTTCACTTTTATTTCAGATGTCAAGCATGCGTAACCAGTTAGGTAAACACAAAATGCTGCAGTAACTCAGCAGGACAGGCAGCATCTCTGGAGAGAAGGAATGGGGACGTTTCGGGTCGAGACCCTTCTTGTGTAACCAGTTGATTTCTACCTCGCTGGCTCAAAGCCAAGGCTACCCGCGGTGCCTTTCAGGATCATCACACAGCAGTGTTGTATCAGTCGCAGCAAATTTAATGCAAAAGTACCATGGTAGGAAATAATTTCCGTGGCTAAACAGGGACAAGTCAGGGGTAGGTCATCGGGTATTGCTCTTGCATTGAGCCATGACAGACTTGATAGGCTGAATGTCCCCTCAAGGCTGTAATTATTCTGCGATTGTTGTGCCTTTCGCTCTCTTCCGCCCCCCCCCCCCTCCCTCCACCCAGTCTGTAATCTATTCATTTTAGATTTTCCAGTTAGGAGTAACAGCCTTATTGCTTCAAAATGAACAATAGTCTTGCCTTGGAACAAGGATTAAAACTCAACACAGTACTCTTGTACTTGCCTTACCAAAGCCCAGCACGAATGCAGTAAGATTTACTCACTCACTCTCCTATAATAAAGACCAGCAGCTCATTTGGCTTCTTAATTGTTGTAGTTACACATTAACTTTAGTCTTTTATATACAAGGTCATCCAATTCCGTGAAACATTTAACGGTTCACCAAAAATGTTTCTTTTCCTGCAACCAAAATAAGTAACCTTCTACTTTATCATCACTTTCTTTTGGATACACTTCTCTTTGTAAACTCTTGCCATCTTCTTTAGAGCATTATTCCCTAATAACATTTTTTTTTTAAACGAACAGTCCAAAACAGTTTTCAATTCATAAAAGGGATGGTTCTGCCAGAAGTAATTTTTCAGAGTGGTGTTCTATCAGTTTTTTAAATTGTTTGAAGTATTTTCTTTATTAATTATGATTTGGCAAAATGACTTGCATTTTCTCCCTCCCTCCTTCCCTGCTTAAATAATAGTTACATCATTGACTAACCTATTTGCATCTTTCCACAATTTGAAGAGTGCAAAAGATCAGTATCAATGCACCCATTATCTCTCAACTATGATCTCTATTCCAAGGAAACTGCCAACACATTTTGCAATATTCTTCTAATTTCCAAATATTGATTATGTTATGATAAACTGTTTTCCTGTAATTCTGGATCACTATTTAAGTCTGCTACTACGTAGAGTGGGAGTTCAAGTTGTCATTCATTTCCTTATTCCCCATTATAATTTATCTTACTTCAGTATCTGAGGGATCCATTTATTCTCCCTTCTCGGTACCTGCAAAAGTTCTTCCAATCAATTATATTTCATGCTAATCTGCACTGCCTTTACTTTCACCCATTTTCAATTTTTCAGTCATCCCTTTCTGATTTCAAAAATTATGCCAATTGTTCTTCAACATTATACGCCTCTCGTACAATTGGTTTTTTTTTTTAATTCATCCCCAGATTGGTCATTGTGACTATGGGAGCTTTCTTTATTGGAGTAATATACACTTGTTGAGAACAATTAATTATATTTTGTATTCATTCTTATTTATCGATTATTTGTGATAGCATACTGGCACAGCTCAAATTCAAATCTGACCTCTGGTGTTGTCTAACTGGAGTTTGCATGTTTCCCTACTATCACATGGAATTTTAAGCCATATTTCTTTCATTTATCCCCATTCATTTCCCCTTCCTTTTACACATTGTTTATCATTACACCAGACTAACTGATATAGAACTGTGGTTTTGACTTCAAATTCACAATTTTCCCTTCACTGAAATGTCTCTCCTTCTCCCCAGCAACATTTTGTTAACATTTTACGCACCTTCGATATCAATCCATAGTGTACCTTAGTAAATTCGTAAACTGTTTCAATTTCTCTGGTTTCTACTTATTTAATCATCCCAACATCGTAAGATACTTCGTTGATTTTGTGTGCATTTTAGTGTAGCTGCGAAAATAATGCTTTAAAAAGTTGGATATTTTTGATTTTCTCTCCTCAGAATATCCCAAAGCCAAAAAAATATGAAGACATACAAAACCTAACAAAAAATAATACTGACTGCAGATGCTGCAATCTGGAGCAACAAAATCTGCTGGAGGAACGCTGTGCGTTGAGCAGCATCTGTGGGGGGGAAAGGAACTGGAGCTACTTAGCAGGTCATACAGCAACTGTGAGATAAGAAACAGCATTAACATTTCAGGTTAATCGATCATCAGAATCTGAAAGGTTAATTCTTCTATCCAACTACCAATGCTGCTTAAAATGATCCCATCTCATTCTCATATGGTTGAGGATAACTTGTCAAATGTCGGTTCTTAAAATGGGCTTTCTTTTCCTCAGGCTCCACTATTGGTAAACCTTGTCTCAATTTTTATTTGATTATTTTCAACCTCTTAGACTAACATTCATTAAATGTTCAAACAGACCTTACAGATTTTTTTCTTTCACTAATACTAGTAACATTTTTTTATTTAATTTACTCAAGACTTTTAGACTAATTATCAGATGTATAATTATTGCCATAAAAGTAGATCACAAGCTTTATCTAATGGCCTTCATTCAGTTGGAGCCAAAATTAGAACATTGCCTCTTTAATTTTAACAAATCAGCAATATTACATTTTCAGATGGTGAAATATAAAACTAAACTATTGACATTAAATTCAAACTAATTGCATGCGATTTCTTTTAACGTTTCCTTCTCTTTTAAACTAAGAAATTAGAGTTTTCAGATGATATTTCATTTAAGGACTAATGTAATAATAATAATTGTTAAGTTACTAAGATGGAGGAGCAGCACTCTGGCTTCATCATCACAGTTTGTGCCTTCCATTGGTGACACCTTTCAATGGTCTCAACTCTTTGACATTAAAATAAAGTTGTTTTGAACACAATAAAGTTTGCTAACTAGCGGTCTCGCCGCTCCAGCGCGACGTTTATTTCCGCCTCTGCCTCCCTCCCTCTGTGGGGGCCCGGGCCCGGGCCCGAGTTAAAATCGGGCGGGCCTCCTTCACCGCGCTCACTTCCCTCCTTCCACGACGTCCCCTTACCGATCTCTGGAACTCGCCGAGCCACACGGAAGCGCGCTCCTTGCCAGCAGGGTCGGGGTCGTGGTAAAGCGCTTTGACGGCCTGGTAGACGACAGTGAGCGAGGGCCTGTCCACGGCCATGGCGCCTGGGCCTGGGCCTGCCGCCCCGCTGCGGCTATGGTGCGAAGTAAGTGAGACTCTCGATCCGGAACCGCTCGATCTCCCGCAGCGAGCCTCTTAGTTCGTTCCGGGAGTTGTGGCTATTTTTTAAATTCAGTTCTTTAATTTTAAATCGCCTCACAGCGTCTCGGAGCCGCCATTGAGCCCACACCGGAACTTGGCCTCACACAACAAGCGCTCCGATTGGAACACCGGACCGTCACTTCATGCAGACAGGAAGTGGCCGGGGAGGGAAGAGCATGATGGACCCGGAGTCTCTGCTCCCGGAATAGCCTGTCCCCGACCACGTTGGCGTGGCAGGGATGGAGGCTGGAAGTGGGCGCTGCCCACACTTGTTATTGGCTTCCCATTTGACGATGATATTCATTTTGGTACTAACATTAAATGTTTAATATCTGATGGAAAATAGTGCAACGTGAGATACTAAGCTTGGCAAAGCAACATAATAAAATTTAAAAGCAGAGAAAACAAAACTGCAAGGTGTAGGAAGGAGCTGCAGATGCTGGGTTACACCGAAGATAGACACAAAATGCTGGAGTAACTCAGGCAGCATCTCTGGAGAGAAAGGATGGGTCCCCATTTAACTGCAAGGCTTGCATTCATGTAGCACATTCATGTAACACGATATTGTAGGATGTCAAGTCATGAGCGTTTTATTGTCATGAAACATTGAAAAATAAGTGCAGGAGTAGGCCAATCGGCCCTTCGAGCCAACAACCGCATTCAATGTGATCATGGCTGATCATCTAAAATCAGTACCCCATCCCTGCTTTTTCCCCATATCCCTTGATTCCTTTAACCCTAAGAGCTACATCCAACTCTCTCTTGAAAACATCCAGTCAATTGAAATCCACTGCCTTCTGTGGCAGAGAATTCCACAGATTCACAACTCTGGGTGAAAACGTTTTTCCTCATCTCAGTCCTAAATGGCCTACCCCTTATTCTTAAAATGTGACCCCTGGTTCTGGACTCCCCCAACATCAGGAACATTTTTCCTGCATCTAGCCTGTCCAATCCTTTAGAATTTTATATGTTTCTATAAGATTCCCTCTCATCCTTCTAAATTGAATACAAGCACAGTCGACCCACTCTTTCATCATATCTCAGTCCCATCATCCCGGGAATTAACCTGGTGAACCTACACTGCACTCCCTCAATAGCAATAATGTCCTTCCTCAAAGTACGAGACCAAAATTGCACACAATACTCCAGGTGCGGTCTTACCAGGGCCCTGTACAATTGCAGTAGGACCTTCTTGCTCCTAAACAGAACCTGAAACAGAACAATGAAATTCTTACATACAACAGATAGGTAAACATAGTACTCTGTAAAACCCATAATGAACAACAAAAACAGTTCAGTATATATAAATGTATATAATAGTATAGAAGTAGAAGAGTAATGGTGGCGCAGCGGTAGAGTTGATGCCTTACAGCGCTTGCAGCACCAGAGACTCGTGTTTGATCCCGACTATGGGTGCTGTCTGTATGGAGTTTGTATGTTCTCCCGGTAACCTTCGTGTGTTTTCTCCGAGAACTTCGGTTTCCTCCCATACTCCAAAGACATACAGGTTTGTAGGTTAATTGGCTTGGTGTACGTGTAAAATTGTCCCTAGTGTGGGTAGGATAGTGTAAGTGTGCGGGGATCGCTGGCCGGTGCGGACCCGGTGGGCTGAAGGGCCTGTTTCCACACTATCTCTAAACTAAACTAAAAGTAATAGTATAGTAGTATAGAATACATATGAGCAAAGAAGCTGGAAGGTCATGTTGCAGTTATATACGACATTAGTGAGGCCACATACAGAATATAGTGTTCAGTTCTGGGCACCATGTTATAGGACAGATATTGTCAAGCTGGAAAAAGATGTAGAAAATATTTATGAGGATGTTGCCATGACTCGAGGCCTGAGCTATAGGGAGAGGTTGAGCAGGCTAGGACTAGTGGGGGTCGGTGTGGGTGGGTGTGTGAGGATGAGTGGGTGGGTGTGTGTGTGAGTGGGGGTGAGTGAGTGTGTGTGAGTGGGTGTGTGAGTGAGTGGGTGTGTGTGGGTGAGTGAGTGAGTGTGTGGGTGAGTGAGTGAGTAGGTAAGTGGGTGCCAGACATGACAGTACTGGCCTTTTGAAAATTTATGTTTTAGTACCGACTTAATTCCAAGTGCCTGTTTGACACATAGGGTGGGCAGTATGGCGATGGTCGTTTCACCTTGCAATAACGTAGTAGCCTTTGATCACCCCAAAATGTCAGGCTTATAGGATTTAGGCTTGGATAAAGATGAAAGGCAGCAGGAGGATTGTCTTTTTTTTCCTTTTTTCAGATATAAAGGTATAAATTATAAATCATCACTCCAAAATGTATTCTCACAAATCTGGAGCCTATAAAAGAAAAGACAAGAAAGAACGAGGGGAAAATGAAAAAAGAGGTCAACACACGCTCTTTCAATTTGGATTAAAATTTCATTGAACTCACCTATAGAATTGGAGCAAGAAGAAATTGTTGGAAACTTCATCCCCAAACAAGGAGCAGTTGATTTGGGTAATCATGCACAGGATTTTGATGAAGGGGCAGATGCAGAAAATGAAAATGGAAAACAGAAAGAAACAGACATACAGGCGCATGTGGAAATGAATTTGGAAGGAGCAAACAAAATGTAGGCCTTGACATTGGATATATTACAACCGAGTTTCCATTTAAAAAGGAAATAGAAAAGTATGTTACGAATGGTCACATCCGTCTGCCTAAAATGTTCCCAAAAGACATCTGCAATCAAGTTTTCCGAGAAAGCATACTGAAATTTCAAAGCACCAATGGAGAATTACATGTGAGAGACTGGTTTGTCTGGAGTCAACAGCAACAAGCACCCGCTGAGTTTCTCCAGCATTTTTGTGACCCGCTGAGTTTCTCCAGCATTTTTGTGACCCGCTGAGTTTCTCCAGCATTTTTGTGACCCGCTGAGTTTCTCCAGCATTTTTGTGACCCGCTGAGTTTCTCCCCCATTTTTGTGACCCGCTGAGTTTCTCCACCATTTTTGTGTACCTTAGAAACAAGCATTATATTGCTTTCCATGTCGATTATTTTGGCACAAGACAGTCAAGAGTAGCACTTCAGCATCCAAGTCTGCACTGGTACCTGCTGAAGGCTGGGATTCTAATGGGAAGTGGCAGAAACTTTCCTACAGGATCCCAAAACATGAAAAAGGCAATAGTCACAGAGAATGTTACCTGGCTTGGCGAGAACTGGAAAGGCGCCTGCTGTCTGGGACGGGAGTTGACGCCATCTTAGAAGCGTCAATCAAAACTGAAGCTGTGAAATGGTACGATCTTTTAAAGCGCATCATCGATGTTGTACTCTTCTTGGGAGAACGTGGTCTGGCATTTACTGGTTCATCCCATCGAATTGGTAATTCAAACAATGGAAAGTTTTTAGGAGTCATTGAACTGGTCTCCAGGTGGGACCCCATCCTTCAGGAATATGTGCTAAGTGTAGAGGAGTCACAGAAAATGAGTGAGCAGCCTCAAGTTCATTATATGTCCCCTGACTCACAAAATGAATTTATTGCAGAGTGCTCGAATCTTGTGAAACATCACATTTTGCTTGAGAGGCAATCTGCAAAGTACTTTGCAGTAATAGTAGATGCCACACCAGATTCCTCCCATATTGAACAAACAACATTTATTTTGAGATACGTACTTTTAAAAGAAACGCAGTGCGAGATCCAAGAACGATTTCTCAAGTTTGCAGATTGTAGCAACAAAAGAGGGGAAGAAATTGCTCAGTTGATAACTGATACATTGAAATAACCTGCTATTCCTCTCAGTGATTGTAGAGCTCAAGCCTATGACAATGGGGCAAATATGGCTGGAAAATACAACGGCGTACAAGCAAAAATACAAGAACAATGCTCAATAGCAATTTTTTCACCTTATGTTGTCACATACTCAACTTATATGGAAATGATGCTGCTGAATGCATATCTGAAGCAATAACCCTTTTCGGAACAATTCAAATTGTGTACCACCTGTTCAGTTCCAGTCGTAAGCGGTGGAAATTACTACAAAACCGTATTGGTTGTTCACTTCATGGTATGTCTGAAACAAGATAGTCAAATCGTGTTATATGTGTAAAGCCTTTTGCAGCTCACTTACCTGGCATTAAATTAGCACTGGAGGACCTCCTAGAACTAAATTTGATGTTCAAAATAAGAAATTACGTCCATGGAATTTTATTATATGTGACATCTTTTGCCTGTGTGTTAATGTCAGCTGTGTGGTACAAAATATTAGCTGGCATAGATACTTGCAATAAGGTCATCCAAGCTAGAGATGCCACACTAGATGTTGAAGTAGCAAACATAGAAACTCTCCTCACAGATCTGACAAAACTTCAAAACAACTGGAAATCCATGTGGAATGAAGCTAAATCGGTTGCATCAAGACTAAAAATAGAAATAAAACTCTCCCTTAGATGTGGTGGATTTAGGCGCAAGAGGGCAAGGCCGCATGATGACAGCACACCTAATGCTAACTTGGAGGAAATGAATGTCACAGATGATACGCCGGAAGAGGCCTACTTCAGAAAGTGTGTGTTTTAAGTTTTGGTAGACAATGTTATAGCAGGATTAACTGTCCGCTTCAATGCTGTTAAGCATTTGGCAGAACATTTTGATTTCTTGTGGAAATATCTCACCATGTCTGAAAGTGATGTGGAGAAAAAAGCGTTATCTTTATCAGAGCAATATCCTGCTGACCTTAACGGTGATGATTTTGGAAAATAATGCGACATTTACCCTCAGTACATAAAGCAAATTTTGTAAATGCACAGTTAAAGCCATTAGATCTGTTGGACTTGTTAAAAGAGCACAGACTTGGTGACCTGTTTCCAAATATTTGTGTTAGCTTAAGAATACTATTAACAATTCCAGCAACAATAGCTTATGCAGAGAGGTAATTTATCAAACTCAAGCTGATTAAGAATTATTTAAGGTCTACAATGTCTCAGGAACGTCTTGTGGATTTGGCCGTGCTAAGTATTGAATCAAACATTGCCAGAACAATAAATTGTCATGCTGTGATTCAACATTTTTCACAAAAAAAGGCCAGGAAAGCTCTTTATTTAAAGTAAATACTAAGCCTATCTAACTTTTTTACTTTTTACTAATAATTATGTGTTCTGATGATCTGAATTGCATTGAAATATAAAAGGTAGACAAAAATGCTGGAGAAACTCAGCGGGTGCGGCAGCATCTATGGAGCGAAGGAAATAGGCAACGTTTCGAGCCAAAACCCTTCTTCAGACTTCTTCCCCCCCCCCCCCCCCCCCCCCCCCGCATCAGACTGAAGAAGGGTTTCGGCCCGAAACGTTGCCTATTTCCTTCACTCCATAGATGCTGCCGCACCCGCTGAGTTTCTCCAGCATTTTTGTCTACCTTCGATTTTCCAGCATCTGCAGTTCCTTCTTGAAATATAAAAGGATGTTTCCATGTGAATTCTTTCTCCTTATCTGTATTGTAGCATAAACAAAGATGTTCAAAACAAATGTGCTTTCTTCTCTCTGATCCTTTTATTTTATTTATATATATATTTATCATGGAGGGAGTATAAGAGCAAAAGGCCTCAAATGCAGAAAATCAACAGAGCACTCCATTCTACCCCTCTCTCATCATCCATACCCTTTTTGGCCTTACAGGCTATAGCTCATGGCATAAAACCGTAGTGGATAAAAACAGGATGACTAATGGAGAAGGGAAGGGGGCCCGAAAGAAACTTTATACCCACTGATAAAATTCCTCTCAGAGGCCCTAGCCACGACCAAGGCAGTCGCACAGTCCTCCAGGTTCATCTGGGGGGGCAAGTAGCACCTTATCCAATGCTGGAAAGGTGGTTTCCTCATGGGGAACCGGGCCCCAAGAGGAGCAGCTGAAGCAGCCCCCTTTGCTTTGCATAGCTCCTGGAAGGCCCCGATCCCAGGAACACTGACACTGCATGGTATCAGGCGCTACAATTTAAACAAAGCACTTAAACAAAATGCCAGACATGCACAGACAATCCAAATGGCACGAGGCCAAGTCCACACACAAAAACAAATATGGAACAGTTTGAGGTAGGAAGGCGAGTGGTGTTGCCTCGAACGTCGATAATGGCAGCTCCCACGAAAACTGCTGCATCACCACCTCTACGCTCTTCTATCTCTGCTCTCCTGCATTCCCTGGCGAGCTGCAGCCTTTTGCAGGCAATCCCAGCTGGCCTCCGCTGCTCCTGCAGCAACGAAAGGGATTTGCTTGCAGTTGTTGTGGTTGGAAGCCTCCTATCTCCGCCGGTCTTGCCGAGAGAAAGGAGGCTCCTCCAGCTCCAGGTTCCAAGGCCGCAGAAAAAGGTCGAGACGGTGCGGAAAACCTCCCACACCGCACGAAAGCCAGACCGGCCCAGCAGCAACGACGAAGCAGTAAGGGGGGGGTTGTTCCATACGCAGGTGTAAAAGTCCAGAAAGTTGTTCTCCCCCCCTTTTGGTGTGCCACAGTTTCCTGGCAGGTTGCCAGCCACAGTAGTGGGAGCTGTGCAGTTTGTTGGTAATACTGCTTGCAGTCCCAAAACACGTAGAAACTTTTAAAACAACTCTCTGCAGCGTTGCAGCGATACACAGAGATGTTTAATGTACTGCTGTACCTCCTATGATTTCCACAAAAAAAAGATTAAACTCACTAGTTTTTGTGTTTGGATGGGAGCTCTACAACACCACACTTCCTCGCTTATGATGGTGTAAAAAGCCGAACTTTAGTCTACAAACAACAGCTTGACGTAAGTGTTTTTATTGTCCAAGTGGTCCATTGCAGAGTGGAGAACCAGTGAGATCACATCCTCTGTTGACCTGTTGTGGCGTTAGGCAAGTTGTAGCAAGTCCTGATTCTCGTTGAGGAAGGAGTTGATCTGTGCCATAACCAATTTCAAAGCACTTCATCATCACATACTTAAGTATCACCAGTCAGTAGTCATTGAGGCACATCACCCTATACTTCTTGGACACCAATATTATTGATGCGTTTTGAAAGCAGGTGGGAACCTCAGACCTCAGTAAAAAGAGTTTGAAGGTGTCCACAAAATCACCAGCCAGTTGTCTGCACAGGTTTTAAGAACTTGACCAGGTATTCTTGAACTACCCCCTGATTTGTAGGAAGTGATAGCGTGCAATGCCTGCCACAGCTGCCAAACATCTGCCTCATCCTCCAGTTTGGAGCGGAAGTCCCTGTTAACCTTTTTGATGGCCTTCTCAAGGTCATATCTGGACTTCTTCTATAGCTCTGTATCACCTGAATTGAATGCCTGAGATCTGGTCCTTACAAGAAGCACTGCTTTTCAAAAGTATAGTGGAGTCTGAAAGTACATAATCCCCACCCTACAATAGAAAAAGCTCATTGAGGATAAGGTAGTCGATCAAAAAATATTAAAATTGAAGAGCTGTGTTTCCTCTCTCGGTACCAATTTCCCCTTAACGTACATTATAAAATCTCTATGAATTCTCCTGCCAGATCTACGTCATTTTTATCCTTCTGATTTCCTTCCGAAAACTTAATGACACAAACTTTCAAGGAGAATTATAATTTTTGTCTATTCAGTAAGAGAAAGAAAAAACGGGGCTCAACGGGATTTGAACCTGGGACCTCTCGCATTTTAAGACTTGATAGATCCCTAAGCACGAATCATGCCCCTAGACCAATGAGCCCTACTCCAGATGTTCAGTTACATTTTCTCTCCAACAATGCATACATTTCTGAGGCTTTTGTACAAACAGCAATTGTAAAGGGGGAAAGCTCAGGGTGCAGAACCACAGTTTCCATGTAGCGTCAGCACACAGAATTACAAGTCCTGGTGCTCTCCTTATTCGGAACTCAAACCTCAGACAACAATGACCAAGATGCTATGTTGCATTGATGAAGGATGGCTCTACAACTGTACATTTAGAGCAAGACAGCTGTGTCTCTCAGTGTATGGATACCATGCAGAGAAGTTATGTACTTCTGAGTACTTTTAAAGTGCAGGATAGTTGTATGTTTTGTGTACTTATCCAGTGCTATATTTTTATGGATTTTAGAGTATTTTAGCAGTGCGTGATACTGTCCAAAACAATTTTATTTTGGTGTTTATCTGGGTCATTAGTGTTTCCATGTAGATGAAGTGTTCATAATGGTTGTGTATATCTATACATTTATATACTAGCTTGCTGCTTTTTTCTGTGTATATATAAGGTACATTCATCCTGCAGAGAATAGCTTTGTGTTTCTGTCAATTTACATTGCACGATTTCTGGTGTTTCTATCTTACAAGCAATTGCCCACAGTATCACATCTGACATCAAAGCTTTATGTTTCACGATTCTAGAGTGCTCCACTCTTAACAATGATGCCTTCTCACCTGGTCTACACATGAACACTGCTCCCCAGGGATAGCTGATGGTGTCAGGAACAAGAATCTTTGTTAATTTACCCAATTGCCTTCTGTGGATGAGATTAATTTTGGGAACCTAACTTTCAGCTGGTTTTGATCAGCCAATTCATTCCAATTAAAGTTTATTATTTCCTCATTTGTGAGTCTCTGGTATATCTAATCCAGATGAAGAGAAACATATGTCTGCTTCTGGAGGATTGTCAGCGTAATCTAAGCTTCCACCTCTTTTTCCCACTGCAAAGTAGCAGAGACGTGGCAGTTTGGAAAGAGATATTACAAATCCTCATTTTTTTAATTGGTTAACGTATTGGCTTAGGGGTATGATTTTCACTTGGGGGTAAAAAGTAATTCTAATGTTTAGGAGGTCCTGAGTTCAAATCCCTGTTAAGCCATTTGTTTTTGTCTTTTTTAAATAATTTCTTAACAATTTATCATTTATTCCATTTAGATATCAAACCCATTTTATTCCCTTTCTTGTATTTCAGACCTGCAAATGTTGCAAAAGTTGTAAGTCTTCATCAGAAAGCTACAATTTCAGTTATTTGATTGTGGAGGGTATCACAACCTATTCCTGATACTGTTTGTTTGTGGGCTTCTGTCCACTTCAGAGATATGCACACAATTTGAATGGACATTCCCAATGGAGGGCAGATATTCTCCAAACATTTTCATCAATTTCCCCCAGACTTTAACATTCACCTGCAGTACACATTAGATTCAATTTATAGTGTTCAATCAAACTTCCAATCACAAATCTTTGGGATGCAGGAGGAAAGTAGAGCATCCAAAGGAAATCCTTGTGATCACAGGGAGAACATGCAAACACCATACAGACAGAACTCAAGGTCGAGATTGAACCTGGGTCTCTGGTTCTGTGAGGCAGCAGTTCTACTAGCTGTGTCACTGTACCACCCATATGCCAACCATTCATATTCAACAGTAAAGGGTTCATTTTCATTCAGAGGCCATATTATCGCTATAATGCAATTCCTATTGTTTAAGTTTACTCTTGGCTTCTCTGACTGCCGAATAACAAAAATAATTAGGAAAAAAACAAAAGTGCTGGAGGAACTCAGCGGGTCAGGTATCATCTGTGGACGAACTGGACAGATGACGTTTTGAGTCGGGACCCTTCTTCGAACTTATTCAAGTAAGGGGGAGCAAGCTAGAAAAGCTAGGTGGGGGTGGGACAAAGCCTCGCAAGTGATAGGTGGATACAGGTGGGAAGGTTTGATTGGCAGAAGGATGGATGGAGTAAGTGGCAAAGGCTAGAGGTAAAAAAGAGTCAATAGGGCGTTAGATAAAGAGAGTGAAATGTAAAGCAGTAGGGTGGAATATAAGTGGTAGGGGACAGGGTAAAGGGAATAGAGGGGGATAAAAGGGGATTCGGGCATGGGAGATGAGTGTATGAAAGGGGTAATGTATAAGGTGGCTGGTGTTGTGGAAGATGGTGGGAGAAATAGGAACCCACTTGGAGGGTGGCATGGGAAGGAAAGGGAGGTATGACTTGAAATTGGAGAATTCAATTTTCCTACCATTATAAGCTATTCAAGCGGAATAAGGTGTTATTCCTGACAATGGAGGCGGTCAAGGACAGAAAGGTTGGCATGTGAAGGAGAATGGGAGTTAAAATGGTTAGCAACCAAGAGATTCAGCAGGCCTTATATTTGGCGAAGTAGTTGCCTGGTCGACACTTGGCTTTGCCGATGGCAAAGAGGCCACATTAGGAGCACCGAGTGCAATATATAGGGCCTGAAGAGGTGCATATACAGGTACATGTGCGAGTTATTAGCGAGTAGGATTAAAGAAAATCCCAAGGCTTTTTATTCGTATTAAAATCAGGAGGTAATGAACGAGAAGCGCTCAAGGATGAAGGAGGGGATTTAAACAGAGTCAGAATATGTAGGCGAGGTACTAAATGAGTACTTTGCATCTGTATTCACAAAGGGGAAGGACACGGAGGGCAGTAAAATGGGGAATACTAAATGCTAGGGCAGTGTGAGGTCAAGAAGGAGGTGGCTCTTCAAGAGCATTAAGGTGGATAAATCTAATATGATCTATCCCTGGTTATTGCGAGAGGTAAGAGAGGAGATTGTAGGGGCCTTAATGAAGATCTTTAGATTTTCACTAGCCATAGATGAGGTCCCGGAGGACCAACGACTAGCCAATGTGTTACTTTGTTTAAGAAGGAAAGTAGAGATAATTCAGGAAACTGATAAGCCTCATGTCAGTGGTAGGGAAGCCATTGATATGGATTCTTCTGGACAGAATTTATTTGTTTTTGGTATAGAATGGACTGATTAGAGACAGTAAGCTTGGCTTTATCTGGAGCAGGTAATTCTCAAGAGTCAAGAGTGTTTTATTGTCATATGTTCCAGATAGGACAATGAAATTCTTGCTTGCTGCAGCACAACAGAATATGTACACATAGTACATAACAGGAGAAAAAAAAGTTCAGTGGGTCTTTGATGATGTAGGCTGCCTTTTTGAGGCAGTGACCTCGATAGATTCCTTCGATGGTGTGGAGGTCAGAGCCGGTGATGGACTGGGCAGTGTTTACAACTTTTTGCAGTCTTTTCCGCTCCTGGACGTTCAAGTTGCCGAACCAGGCCACGATGCTACCAGTCAGTATGCTCTCTACTGTGCACCTGTAGAAGTTCAAGAAAATCCTCTTTGACATACCAAATCTCCTTAATCTTCTCAGGAAGTAGAGGCACTGATGTGCCTTCTTTATAATTGCATCAGTGCTGGGTCCAGGAAAGATCTTCGGAAATATGCATGCCCAGGAATTTGAAGTTTTAGACCCTCGGATGTTGAGAGTCAGGTTATTGTGCTGACACCATTTGATCAATCGGTTGATCTCACTCTATACTCTGACTCATTGTCCAACAACAGTGGTGTCGTCGGCGAACTTGATGATGGAGTTCGCACTATGTCTGGCTACACAGTCATGGGTATAGAGTGGGTAAAGCTGGGGGCTGAGCACGCAGCCTTGAGGTGCTCCCGTACTGATTGTTACTGAGGATGGTAATACTGCCAATTCAAACAGACTGTGGTCTGTGGATGAGGAAGTTGAGGATCCAATTGCAGAGGGATGTGCAGAGACCCAGTTCTGTGAGCTTGGTAACCAGCTTGGAGGGGATGATTTGAACGCCAAGCTATAGTGCATCTGTAGAAGTTGGTGGTGGATGTTGAAGACATGCCAAACTTCCAAAGGAAGTGGATACATGCTTTCTGGGCCATAGCTTTGATATGGCTGGTGCAGGACAAATTGCTGGTGATATTTATTCCTAGGAATTTGAAGCTTTCGACATTCCCCACTTTAGTGCCATCAATGTAAACTGGGGTGTGGATACAAGTTCGCTTCCTGAAGACAATCACTATCTCCTTGATCTTGCTGACATTGAGGGAAAGGTTGTTGTCTTAGCACTAAGTTACTAGGTTCTCAATCTTTCTGTACGCCATCTCGTCATTATTCGATAGCCTACTACAGCGATGTCATCTGGAAACTTGTAGATTGAGTTAGATTGGTATTTAACTGAACAGTCGTGAGTCTATAAGGAGTATAGTTGGGCGCTCAGAATGCATCCTAAGAATGTATTGGGGCATCAGCGTTGATAATTATCGTTGAGTATTGAATACACGAGTTAGCATATCATGTTGCAGCTTCATAGGATGTTGACTAAACCACATTTGGAGTATTGTGTGCAATTCTTGTCACCTCATTCCAGGAAAGATGGAGCTTTTGGAGAGATGTTAAGACAATGCTGCCTGGATTAGAGGGCTTTACCTAAAAGGAGTGGTTGAACAAACGTATTATTTTCTCTGACATGTCAGAAGTTGAAGGGAGAGCTGATAGAAGTATATCAAGAGTCAAGAGTGTTTTATTGTCATATGTCCCAGATAGAACAATGAAATTCTTACTTGCTGCAGACAACAAAATATGTAAACACAGTACACTGTAAATAATATGATAAACGAGAGAGAAAAAAGTTCAGTGTATATATATACACATACTCACATATATTATATATATATATATATTTCTATATTACTAAAAGTCTGATCTTGACCGCTTCCTGTTGTTCTGTATATTGATTTTAGAAAAAACGCTGCCACTTACGGCTGTGATTTTTGGGCATCTTACTCAGAGTCCCCTCCGCTGCGCAGGACAAGAGGATTTTTCCCATCGATGAAAAATAAAAGAGTTATTATTGTTTAAAAAATGTTGAGATTCTCTCTCCTGAAGGCCACGCCCCTTCCGGAGGGAATATAAAACCCGGAAGTGTTGAGTGCCTCAGTCAGTCTCTGCAAGATGGGGAGCGAGAGGGTCACGTCTCTCAGTCTGAGCTGTGAATAACACTGAACACATGTCTACTAAATTGTGAGCGGTTTTACTGACCTGTCAGTGCCCTTAATGTGGTTTGAAAATATAGTTTGGAAATGCTAAAGCTGTGTTGCCTTTGGTTTGGAAATGCTAAAGCTGTGTTTCCATTGGTTTGGAAATGCTAAAGCTGTGTTGCCTTTGGTTTGGAAATGCTGAAGCTGTGTTGCCTAATTAAAGTTGCCTTGCCTAATTAAAGTTGCCTTGCCTAATTAAAGTTGCCTAAAGTCTATCAGTCTATCTGTCTATCTGTCTATCAATCAATCTGTCTGTCTGTCTGTCTGTCTGTCTGTCTGTCTGTCTGTCTGTCTGTCTGTCTGTCTGTCTGTCTGTCTGTCTGTCTGTCTGTCTGTCTCCCTCTCTCTCCCTCTCTCTCCCTCTCTCTCCCTCTCTCTTCCTCTCTCTTCCTCTCTCTCCCTCTCTCTCCCTCTCTCTCCCTCTCTCTCCCTCTCTCTCCCTCTCTCTCCCTCTCTCTCCCTCTCTAAAACTCTGTGGCTGCCTGACTTGTGGCTGCCTGACTTGTGTCTGCCATCCGCCTGACTTGTGTCACAAATCCCCTTTGATACCGCCCTAGGCCCACACAGCACGCGGAAACGCCGATATTTTTTACCATTTCTAAAGAGATTACATTTATCTTTACGAAAAGAGACTCCTGATTAAATTTGGTCGTGTTTGTGTACACTTTTTAAAATAAAATACTTCTCCGCCCCCGCCACCCCAACATTTCAAAATGTTAAACAAACAACTCTCAGCCATAGAATATTAGTGAAGTTTCAATTGTGTGATGTCACAATACCCGATCCTCACACATTTCCAATCGGAATGGATCCATTTACATATGCCTTTGCAGCAGCCACATCCCCAGCCCCTCCCCCCCAACCCCGCAGCCTGTGTCGAAGGGCGTCGTCACGTGTGTGGGAATAGACAAAGAGGATTGGGGGTGATAGGGAATGGGGAACAGATGGACTGTCCTTACCCCTCCTACTTCAACTCTCCCTCCCCACTCTTCCCCCTCTCTCCTCTCCCCCTCCCTCCCACCCCGTCTCTTCCCCCTCCACCACCCCTCTTCACCCCCATCTCCCCCCCACCCCCTTCCCCTCTCTCTTGCACCATTCCCCGCTACCCCTCTGCCCCTCACTCCCCACTCTTCCCCTCTCCCTCCCCCACCTCTCTCCCTCCCCCTCCCTCTCTCCCTCTTTTCCCCCTACTCCTCTCCCCTTCCCCTCCACCTCTAACATCCACTCCCCCTTCCTGCCCTCCCCGCTCTCCTCCCACTCCCCACTCTGCTCCCCCTCCCTCTCCCCCACCCTGCTCTCTTCTCATTCACCAATCTCTCCCCTTTCCTCCTCCCCCTCTCCCCTCCCTCCCCTTCTCCTCTTCTCTCCCCACCCCGTCTCCCTCTCCCCTCTTCTCTCCCCACCCCGTCTTCCTCTCCCCCCCCCCGAGTGTGTTTGGGGGGTGGTTAGTGTGCGTGATGCCGCAGACCACCCCCCTCCCGCAAACGCGCTTTGGGAAAACAGCCCGTCAACAGTCTCTCTGTCTTGAAGAAGGAACTGCAGATGCTGGAAAATCGAAGGTACACAAAACAAAAATGTATAACCTCAGCGGGTGCAGCAGCATCTATGGATCGAAGGAAATAGGCAACATTTCAGAAAAAACCCCGTTGGGCTTCGGCCCAAAGCATTGCCTATTTCCTTCGCTCCATAGATGCTGCTGCACCCGCTGTGTTTCTCCAGCTTTTTTTTGTATACAAGTCTCTCTATCTCTCCCCTCTCTCTCTCTCTCTCTCTCTCTCTGCCCTTCTCTCTTCACAGCCCGCGGATCGACTCATGCACGCCCGCTCCAACACCCCCCTTCACCTCTCTCCCCCATCCTCTCTTTCCTCTCTCCACCCCTCTCCTCTCTCCCCCTCTTCTCTCACCACCTTCCTCTCCCCCCTTCCTCTCCCCCCTTCCTCTCCCCCTTCCTCTCCACCCTCCTCCTCGCACTCTTCAAATTTTTTATTCAAACATTAAATTTTCTCTCTAGGCCCCCCCCACCTCTAGACGCACATGAGCGGTGAGAGCTATTCGTCAGTGGATAGGGTGGAGATGGGATAAAAGAAGCAAATTTAAAAATTAAAATAAAATCAAGGGGTGTGATGAGTGTGTGTGTTTGTGGGTGCCGGATTCCGTGCTTTGGAGGAAAGGGGGTGGTTAGTGTGACACCACAGCACCACCCCCACCCCCCCCCCCCCGCAAACGCATGTTCGGTATCCAGTCCCAACGGGTCTGCACTTGGTCTAGTATACTATTAAAACTCTGTGGCTGCCTGACTTGTGTCTGCCATCAAATCCCCTTTGATACCGCCCTTGGCCCACACAGCACCCGGAAACGCCAATGTTTTTTGCCATTTCTAAAGAGATTACATTTATCTTTACGAATAGACACTCCTGATTAAATTTGGTTGTTTTTATGTACACTTTTTAAAATAAAATACTTCTCCCCCCCCCAAACATTTCAAAATGTTTTAAAAAACAGCTCATCCATAGAATGTTAGTAAAGATTCCGTTGTGTGATGTCACAATGCCCAATGCTCACAGATGTCCAATCGGAATGGATCCATTTACATATGCCTTTGAAGCAGCCCCAGCCCCAGCCCCTCCCCCACAGCCTGTGTCGAAGGGCATCGTCACGTGTGTGGGGCTGATAGGGAATGGGGAAATTTGAAAATGTTAAAAAAAAACAGCTCTCAGGAATAGAATGTTAATGAAGGTTCCATTTTGTGATGTCACAATGCCCAATGCTCACAGATGACAAATCGGAATGGAGCCATTTACATATGCCTTTGCAGCAGCCACAGCCACAGCCCCAGCCCCTCTTCCCCACCCCCGCAGCCTGTGTCGAAGGGCGTCGTCACGTGTGTGGGAATAGAGAAAGAGGATTGGGGGTGATAGGGAATGGGGAACAGATGGACTGTCCCTACCCCTCCTACTTCCACTCTCCCTCCCCACTCTTCCCCCTCTCTCCTCTACCCCTCCCTCCCCTCCCACACCCTCTGTTCCCCCTCCACCACCCCTCTTCACCCCCATCTCCCCCCCGCCCCCTTCCCCTCTCTCTTGCACCACTCCCTGCTACCCCTCTGCCCCACACTTCCCCTCTCCCTCCCCCACCTCCCTCCCTCCCACCTCCCTCTCTCCCTCTCTTCCCCCTACTCCTCTCCCCTTCCCCTCATCCCCTCTCTCCACCTCTAACATCCCCTCTCCCCCATTCCTGCCCTCCCCGCTCTCCTACCACTCCCCACTCTCCTCCCCCTCCCTCGCCCCCACCCTGCTCTCTTCTCCCTCACCAATTTCTCCCCTTTCCTCCTCCCCCTCTGCCTTCCCACCCCCTCTCCTCTTCTCTCCCCACCCCGTCTCCCTCTCCCCTCTTCTCTCCCCACCCCGTCTTCCTCTCCCCGCCTGTGTTTGGGGGGTAGTTTGTGTGAGTGTGATGCCGCAGCCCCCCCCCCCTTCCCGCAAACGCGCGTTGGTAAAACAGCCCGCCAACAGTCTATCTGTCTTTAAGACGGAACTGCACATGCTGGAAAATCGAAGGTACACAAAAAAATTCATTATAACCTCAGAGGGTGCAGCATCATCTATGGATCGAAGGAAATAAGCAACGTTTCGAAAGAAAACCCATCTGAGGATGGGCTTCGGCACAAAGCGTTGCCTATTTCCTTCGCTCCATAGATGCTGCTGCACGCGCTGTGTTTCTCAATCTTTTTTTTGTGTACCAGTCTCTCTGTTTCTCCCCCCTCTCTCTCTCTCTCTCTCTCTCTCTCTCTCTCTCTCTCTCTGCCCTTCTCTCTTCACAGCCCGTGGCTCGACTCATGCACGCCCGCTCCAACCCCCCCCTTCACCTCTCTCCCCATCCTCTCCTTCCTCCCTCCACCCCTCTCCTCTTTAAAAATTTTAATAACATTAAATTTTTTCTCTCTGCCACCCCCCCCTCGAGACGCTCCTGAGAGGCGAGGGCTATTCGTTAGTGGATAGGGTGAAGATGGGATAAAAGAAGATAATTAAAAAATTAAGATAATATCAAGGGGTGTGATGAGTGTGTGTCTTTGTGGGTACCAGATTCCCACCCCGCAACCGTGCTTTGGAGGAAAGGGGGTGGTTAGTGTGACGCCACAGCCCCACCCCCCCCCCCCCCGCAAACGCACGTTCGGTTTCCAGACCCAACGTGTCTGCACTTGGTCTAGTATTATATTAAAACTCTGTGGCTGCCTGACTTGTGTCCGCCATCAAATCCCCTTTGATACCGCCCTAGGCCCACATAGCACGCGTAAACGCCGATATGTTTTACCATTTCTAAAGAGATTACATTTATCTTTACGAATAGACACTCCTGATTAAATTTGGTTGTGTTTATGTACACTTTTAAAAAATAAAATACTTCTCCCCCCCCCCAAACCTTTTAAAATGTAAAAAAATACTGCTCATCCATAGAATGTTAGTAAAGATTCCGTTGTGTGATGTCACAATGCCCAATGCTCACAGATGTCCAATCGGAATGGATCCATTTGCATATGCCTTTGCAGCAGCCCCAGCCCCAGCCCCCCAACCCCACAGCCTGTGTCGAAGGGCGTCGTCACGTGTGTGGGAATAGAGAAAGAGGATGGGAAACAGATGGACTTTCCCTACCCTCCTACTTCCACTCTCCCTCCCCACTCTTCCCCCTCTCTCCTCTCCCCCTCCCTCCCCACCCACCCCCTCTTCCCCCTCCACCACCCCTCTTCACCCCATCTCCCCCCCACCACCTTCCCCTCTCTATTGCACCATTCCCCGCTACCCCTCTGCCCCTCACTCCCCACTCTTCCCCTCTCCCTCCCCACCTCTCTCCCTCCACCCTCCCTCTCTCCCTCTCTTCCCCCTACTCCTCTCCCCTTCCCCTCATCCCCTCTCTCCACCTCTAACATCCCCTCCCCCCTCTCCCCTGTTCCTGCCCTCCCCGCTCTCCTACCACTCCCCACTCTCCTCCCCCTCCCTCTCCCCCACCCTGCTCTCTTCTCACTCACCAATCTCTCCCCTTTCCTCCTCCCCCTCTCCCCCTCTCCTCTTCTCTCCCCACCCCGTCTCCCTCTCCCCTCTTCTCACCCCACCCCGTCTTCCTCTCCCCCCTCCCCCCGCCTGTGTTTGGGGGGTGGTTAGTGTGAGTGTGATACCGCAGCCACCCCCCCTCCCGCAAACGCGCATTGGGAAAATAGCCCGCCAACAGTCTATCTGTCTTTAAGACGGAACTGCACATGCTGGAAAATCGAAGTACAGCGGGTGCAGCATCATCTATGAATCGAAGGAAATAGGCAACATTTCAAAAGAAAACCCATCTGAGGATGGGCTTCGACACAAAGCATTGCCTATTTCCTTCGCACCATAGATGCTGCTGCACCCGCTGTGTTTCTCAAGCTTTTTTTTGTACCAGTCGCTCTGTCTCTCCCCTCTCTCTCTCTCTCTCTCTCTCTCTGCCCTACTCTCTTCACAGCCTGTGGCTCGACTCATGCACGCCCGCTCCAACCTCCCCCTTCACCTCTCTCCCCATCCTCTCTCCACCCCTCTCCTCTCTCCCCCTCCTCTCTCCCCACCTTCATCTCACCCCTTCCGCTCCACCCTCCTCCTCCCCCTCATCACAATTATTTTTTAAATAACATTAAATTTTCTAACTCTGCCCCCCCCCTCGAGACGCACCCTCGAGACGAGGGCTATTCGTCAGTGGATAGGGTGAAGATGGGATAAAAGAAGACAATTAAAAAATTAAGATAATATCAAGGGGTGTGATGAGTGTGTGTGTTTGTGGGTGCCAGATTCCCACCCCACAACAGTGCTTTGGAGGAAAGGGGGTGGTTAGTGTGACACCACAGGCCTCCCCCCCCCCGCAAACGCACGTTCGGTGTCCAGACCCAACGGGTCTGCACTTGGTCTAGTATATAATTAAAAGTCTAAACTTGACCACTTCCTGTTTGCGCTTTATAAAATAAAATACTTCTCCCCCCCCCACCCCAACATTTCAAAATGTTAAAAAAACAGCTCTCAGCCATAGAATGTTAGTGAAGTTTAAATTGTGTGATGTCACAATGCCCGATGCTCACACATGTCCAATCGGAATGGATCCATTTACATATGCCTTTGCAGCAGCCACATCCCCAGCCCCTCCCCCCCACCCCCGCAGCCTGTGTCGAAGGGCGTCGTCACGTGTGTGGGAATAGAGAAAGAGGATTGGGGGTGATAGGGAATGGGGAACAGATGGACTGTCCCTACCTCTCCTACTTTCACTCTCCCTCCCCACTCTTCCCCCTCTCTCCTCTCCCCCTCCCTCCCCTCCCACACCCTCTCTTCCCCCTCCACCACCCCTCTTCACCCCCATCTCCCCCCCACCCCCTTCCCCTCTCTCTTGCACCACTCCCCGCTACCCCTCTGCCCCTCACTCCCCACTCTTCCCCTCTCCCTCCCCACCTCTCTCCCTCCCCCCTCCCTCTCTCCCTCTCTTCCCCTACTCTTCTCCCCTTCCCCTCATCCCCTCTCTCCACCTCTAACATCCACTCCCCCCCTCTCCCCCCTTCTGCCCTCCACGCTCTCCTCCCACTCCCCACTCTGCTCCCCCTCCCTCCCCCACCCTGCTCTCTTCTCATTCACCAATCTCTCCCCTTTCCTCCTCCCCCTCTCCCCCTCCCTCCCCCACCCTCCCCCTCTCCTCTTCTCTACCCACCCCGTCTCCATCTCCCCTCTTCTCTCCCCACCCCGTCTTCCTCTCCCCCCTCCCCCCGAGTGTGTTTGGGGGTGGTTAGTGTGTGTGATGCCGCAGACCACCCCCCTCCCACAAACGCGCGTTGGGAAAACAGCCCGTCAACAGTCTCTCTGCCTTTAAGAAGGAACTGCAGATGCTGGAAAATCGAAGGTACACAAAACAAAAATGTATAACCTCAGCAGGTGCAGCAGCATCTATGGATCGAAGGAAATAGGCAACATTTCAGAAAAAAACACGTCTGAAGATGGGCTTCGGCACAAAGCATTGCCTGTTTCCTTCGCTCCATAGATGCTGCTGCACCCGCTGTGTTTCTCCAGCTTTTTTTTGTATACAAGTCTCTCTGTCTCTCCCCTCTCTCTCTCTCTCTCTCTCTCTCTCTCTCTCTCTCTCTCTCTCTCTCTCTCTCTCTCTGCCCTTCTCTCTTCACAGCCGCGGATCGACTCATGCACGCCCGCTCCAACACCCCCCTTCACCTCTCTCCCCCATCCTCTCCTTCCTCTCTCCACCCCTCTCCTCTCTCCCCCTCTTCTCTCACCACCCTCCTCTCCCCCCTTCCTCTCCCCCTTCCTCTCCCCCCTTCCTCTCCACCCTCCCCCTCGCCCTCTTCAAATTTTTTAATTTTCTCTCTATGCTCCCCCCTCTAGACGCACATGAGAGGTGAGGGCTATTCGTCAGTGGATAGGGTGGAGATGGGATAAAAGAAGCAAATTTAAAACTTAAAATAATATCAAGGGTTCTGATGAGTGTGTGTTTGTGGGTGCCGGATTCCGTGCTTTGGAGGAAAGGGGGTGGACGCCACAGCACCCCCCCATCCCCCCCCCCCCCCCCCCGCAAACGCACGTTCGGTGTCCAGACCCAACGGGTCTGCACTTGGTCTAGTATATATATATATGTGTGTGTGTGTACAGTATATATATACACACGCACACATACTCGAAAACAAACAATTATAGTGCAATAATAATAATAATAATAATAATAGTCTATTGTAGTTCAGAGCTTATAGGAGGTTGTAGTGTTTAGAAGCCTGATGGCTGTAGGGAAGAAGCTGTTCCTGAACCTGGACGTTTTCAGGCTCCTGTACCTTCTTCCCGATGGCAGTGGTGAGATGAGTGTGTGGCCAGGATGGTGTGGGTCTCTGATGATGTTGGCTGCCCTGCCTGCAGCTGTTTGGTGGGGGCGCCGTCAAGTATGGCTGCCCTGCCTGCATCTGTTTGTCCTTTCGCCCTTTTTTTTATTTTAGTGTGTTGAAAGTTTTTGTTTTGGAGGTCTAGTCTTTTTATGTGGGGTGGGGGGGAAGGGGGAAACTGTATTTCTGTCTTTACCTGGTCGGAGATGCGGCTTTCCTCCGAGCCGCATCTTCGCCCCTTCCTCGCGGCCTACCAACGGGACTGGAGCAGCGTTTCCTGCTGGGACCAGCCAGAACCTCAGCTTCGGCAGCGGCACAGCGCTGAAGCACCATAGCGGAGTGGGCGATGCCTTATCCGGGTCGCCGTGTGGTAAGCTCCGGAGTGTTGAGAACACCGACTCCTACATCGCGGAGCTGTGGTCGCGGAGCGTCCAACTGCGGGCGGCGCTGGGTTTAAACACCGTGGAGCCTGGGATCTTTCGCCGAGATCGCCAGTGTTGGAGCTCCGACCAGCGCGGCCTGTGGACTTCGGGAGCCGTGGTCTCCGGGGAGGAAGCGGCCATTCCAGACACTCCAAGCCGCTGAGTGTGTTCTCCCGACACCGGAGCTCCATCATCCGACGAGAGGGCCTATAACATCGGGCTGCCGTCGCGGTGCCTGCGGAGGCCTCAATAGGCCCGCCCATGGGTGAACAAGAGGAAGAGGACTGGACTTTGTTGCCTTTCCTCACAGTGGGAACCATTGTGGGAGGGATGTTTTTATGTTCAATGTTAAATTCTTTAATGTTGTGTTTTATTTTATTGGTGTGCTGCAAATGGCAACTCAAATTTCACTACACCTATTGGTGTATGTGACAATAAATGTCCTTTGTCCTTGCCTTTTTGAGGCAGCGACTCAAATCCCTTCGATGGTGGGGAGGTCAGAGCCGGTGATGGACTGGGCAGTGTTCACAACTTTTTGCAGTCTTTTCCGCTCCTGGACGTTCAAGTTGCCGAACCAGGCCATAATGCAACCGGTCAATATGCTCTCTACTGTGCACCTGTAGAAGTTCAAGAGAATCCTCTTTGACATACCAAATCTCCGTAATCTTCTCAGGAAGTAGAAGCGCTAATGTGCTTACTTTATAATTGCATCAGTGTGCTGGGTCCAGCAAATATTTTTGGAAATATGCACGCCCAGGAATTTGAAGTTTTTGACTCTCTCCACCATCGTCCCATTGATATAAACAAGATTGTGGGGGTCCTCATCCTTCCTCTTCCAAAGTCCACAATCAGTCCTTTGGTTTTACTGATATTGAGAGCCAAGTTGTTGTGCTGGCAACATTTGGTCAATCTCACTTCTATACTCTGACTCATCACCATCTGTAATTTGTCCCACAACGGTGGTGTTGTCAGAAAACTTGAAGATGGAGTTCGCACAGTCATGAGTATTGAGTGAGTAGAGCAGGGGGCTGAGCACGCAGCCTTGAGGTGCTCCCGTACTGATTGTTACTGAGGATGAAGTATTTCTGCCAATTCAAACAGACTGTGGTCTGTGGTTACAATTATTCGTTCAGAACCTTTTTCTCATGGTGGAAATGTCAAAGCTAGAGGACATAGCTTTAAGGTGAGAGGGGCAAGTTTAAAGGAGATGTGCAGGGGCACATTAATTTGCACAGAGAGTGGTGAATGCCTGAAATGCAAATGCCATGTGTGGCGGTGTAAGCAGATATAATATTAGATGGTATTTTAGGCACATGGATATGTAGGGAATGGAAGGACATGGATAAGGTGTAGGCAGATTAGTTTAACTTAGCATATTTGGCACAGACATTGTGGTGTACTGTACTATGTGCTGTACTCTTACATGTTCTTTGTCTTTGGTCTCCTCAAATTGTCAGAGTGACACCACCTGCACATTGAAGGTACAGAACCTTATATTCTGCTTGGGTAGCTTACAACCCCAATAGAATAAACATTTTTCCAATTTCAAGTAATAGGTCCTCTCTTCCTATGCCACCCCCATCCCCAACCGTTTCTCCCATCTCTCTACTCATTTCCTCTCCTTCACACATATCTCCCATCCCCGAATCCAATTCCCTTTTAATTATTATCTATCCCTTCCATCTCCTTCCACCAACATCCCTCCAGCTTTACATCGTACTCCTCTCTTTATCTACACCCTTTTGTCTCTTCACCTCTACCATTCATCACTTACTCCACCCTACAGCCAAAACCCCCTCACATGTATCCACCAATCACTTGCAGGCTTTGTCCCATCCCCACCTACTTTCTAGTGTTTCCCTTCCAACTCTTATTTAATTTAAATACAGCACGGGAACAGGCCTTTTGGCCCACCGAGTCCGCACCGACCAGCAATCCCCGCACATTAACACTATCCCACACACACTAGGGACAATTGACACATACACCACAAGCTAATTAACCTACAAACCTGTATGTCTTGAGTGTGGGAGAAAACCAAAGATCTTGGAGAAAACCCACATGGTCATGGGGAAAACGTACAAACTCCATACAGACAGCACCCGTAGTCGGGATCGAACCTGGGTCTCTGGTGCTCCAAGTGCTGTAAGGCAGCAACTCTACCCACTGTGGCCGCCTCAGTCTGAAGGGCTCAACCCAAAGTTGTCTGTCCACTCCCTTCACAGATGCTGCCTGACCAAAGAGTGTTTTATTGTCATATGTCCCAGATGGAACAATGAAATTCTTACTTGCAGCATCACAACAGAATATGTAAAATTGTACACGGTAAACAATATAATAAACAAGAAAAAAGTTCAGTGTGTATACTGGCACCGATTATGAGGGGAATAGATAGGGTGAATGCACAGAATCTTTCACCCAGAGTAGAGGAATTATGAACATGAAGACATAGCTTTAAGGTGAGAGGGGAGGATTTAATAGGAATCTGAGGCAACTATTTTCACACAGAGCGTGGTGGGCATATGGAACGAGCTGCCGGAGGTTGTTGAGGCAGGTACTGCATTTAAAATACATTTGGACAGGATAGGAAAAGTTTAGAGGTATATGGGTCAAACACAGGCAAGAGGGACTAGTGCAGATTGGGCATTTTGTTCAGTAGGCCGAAGGAAGTTCCATGCTATGCAACTCAGAGATTGATCTCTTACATTTCCAGAACAATGGATTAACAAAGAATAACAAAAATTTAAGAATAAAGGCTATTAACCTATGCCTTATTCTTGTCTTTAAATCTCTGCACAGATTAATCCAAGGAAATTTTTAAATGTCTTCACAATCAAAACTGAAAAATTAAATGTTATCACCATACTTATGAATGTCTGTGTCAAGTAATTTACATTGTGTCAGCTGGAAGCTCTTCATGAGTTTGCTCATTTGGGAAGTGATTGACCCCTCTCAAATTGCCTAGCAATCCACTCAGTTGCACCATTATCATGATATTTAAAGAGAAGGAATAAAACTGGACAAAACAGAACCAGACAGAATCAAACAATTTTACTTAAAAAACTTTTATTGAAGATTAGAATTCAACTTGAAGCAAACATTTTACATTAAAGGTACTAGTGTTGATAGTGTAACTTCAAGCACATTGCAAGTAACAACTCAGATCAAGGGTCACAGGGCATAAAATTTAAGGTGAAAATATACTAGACATGCTGAATATCCCTCTGATGTACTGCATCCATTAGGTCCTTCTTGTCACATGATCTTACTGATTTCATTCACAGAAACATGCACCAGTTGCTAGCAGGAACTGACAACTCAAAATGTGTACTCTGAAAACACATTATGCTGCAGTATACTTCAAACCAGTTAAGACTAAACAATCTTGTTTTTCACCTGTTTTTCCCCATTTCTTGCACTGGTTCTTCAGGTATTTTTTTATTTTGAACACTTTGTTCATGTAATCATGGTATCGACTGAGGCACAAGTGTTTGGTCATTATTCAAATGACATCAAGTCACTTGTGACTTGAATAGTCTCAGTTAACATTTAAAATGAAAGTCCTTTTTTCAGAATATACAGCGATTAATAATGGAATCTGGTACTATCTAAACTTAAAAGAATTCCTAGTTCACTGACACAAGATTTAGGAACTAGCAGGACAGACCAAATTTACCTCTTTACAATTGCAGAAAATCTCAAGCTGAACTGCTTTACACCTTATTAGGTTGCACATATCCTTCGTCTACTAGAATTCATGGTTTGCTTAAAATTTGCACAAAATCCTCTTTATAAATGTATATCTCCTGTTCTAAGATGAAGCCAGCACTTTACAAATCTTCCACAAAACTGAAATGGTTTAATCTTACTCTGTAGTTGTAAACTGCAGGGTTTTGGTCAATGTCTGAAAATCCAAGTACACTTAATATTCCCAGAACCACTTTTTGCAGTTAGTACTAGTTTGATGGGTGACTAGATAAATAAGAATGTGGCCATTTCTTAACTGCTCTCTTAATACCATGCTGAGCTAATCAGTCAATAGCTCATTTAGGGATGAAAAGGAATTAAGACTTTACCAATAATGCTCCAATTTTCCAAAATAATAAATATCATGCACTGAGCCATTTAAAAGAGCATTAGCTTAAATGTTCTGGTCTTGTAAAACAAATTAGGGAATGCTCACACTGGGAGAGAAGTGCCATGACACTGATCAGATTGAACAGCACTTGCTTTAAAAACAGTGTTAGTAGAACCCTTCAATGCACTTCTGAAAATCAGCCAATAAAATTCAACAGAAATATCTAAAAATAGGTAATCCTATGCTTCCAATCAAGATTTAGGAACTAGCGGGACAGACCAAATTTACCTCGAGCTACAATTGAACAAAAAGTTGCATTAATGAAGGGATTATGACCAACCTTCCCCATTTTAGAAACAAGAACAAATCTCGATTTGAATTTAAGATTTGAAAATGTTAGTGTCAAAATGAAATGACTCAATTCACCTCCAAAAAGAAATTACTTACAAAAAAACATTAAAAAAAAAAATCACTGATATGTTCCATTGCAGGGAGGCAGGGTGAGTGAAATCAGGATTCTAGGGAAGGGGGTCACAAGGGGTTGGTAAAAGCCATCAGTCACTACGCAAAATGGCACCGTGATGACCATTGCAATTCCAAATATCCATTGACAGTTCGCCTGCAACTCTCTCAAAGCAACATTTTCCATTATATTCTAGTTTATAACTTCATATTGCACATTTCTAACCGCTGGATTCTTGAAACATTTATATTCCTTCAATGTCTGTAGAGGCAAAGACCTTTTAATCTTTACCTCTACAGGTTGAACACCTGCAGGGAGAAAGCAAGGCCAGAAAACAATATACATCTGTGGTGCTACTGCAAAATGGATTTAATAAAAGACACTAAAATGGTGGTGACAACATTTACATTAAATGGAAGGGACAGCGATGCCCTAAGGTTATCACTATTAACAATGCCAAGTTGCTCTTCTAATTTCACAACCAATTCAGTGCGAATGATAATTGACCAGCGGGACACACCCTTAGTGCTTTGCAAAGAACCCGATCCCATTTTTTGATGTTTGAACTAGGAGCTGGAATGGAGGTTAGGAAACAAAAAGGCAACATCTAGTATGTAGCAAAATATTTCCCAACTGCACAACTGTTGCAATTCCTCAATCCACACAACCCAAATTAGCTGAACGGTCCACTTGTTGGTATCACCTTGATTACTGCGATTTTGCCACTTTGTTGATTCAAGAACTGGGCTTCGGAGGACAAAGGCTATGTCATTACTACTTAATGAAGAAATCTCTATTCAATGCAGGCTGCACTCCTTTTAAACACAAATGCAAGGAATAATAAAAATTCAAAGCTAGAAATGCAAGCCTACAGCTCAATGAGAAAGTTGTGTTAATGTTTAGGCAGGAAGAATATTGAAAAAGATATCATAACAAATGTTGCTCCTTTAGCTTCTTCCTAAATACTGATCGGAATACAGTTGGTGGGTTAGGGGCAGGAAGAGAAAACAATAATCCAGGATGTTGTTAAATTTGAATTAGACAGTGGAATGAGAAAAGATTTACATAATTACAGTGCAATCTTTAAACAGCAAGTTTCTTAAAACATTAAGAATGTACTACTGTACCTGAGAATAACTACACTGCATGATTGGAGCAAGTTAGACTTTCAATACCAAAATAAAACTACAATGAACCAGTCATGTCTTCATATCTTCTTCCCACTTCATTTATGAACTTTGCAATAATTCTCCACGTCAAAACTATAAATTGCAGCAAAACCAGTGTCACTGAA
Source organism: Malacoraja senta (assembly GCA_038087875.1). NCBI lineage: Eukaryota > Metazoa > Chordata > Chondrichthyes > Rajiformes > Rajidae > Malacoraja > Malacoraja senta. Next base: position 9,453,916 of record CM075985.1, on the reverse strand, counting down.
CACCAGTGTAGTCAGAGGCAAAGAACACAAATCATATTGTCAATGATGAGTTAACTATCTAGTCAAACACCATGATTAGCCCATTTGTTCTTTCCAGTTCAATGAATGAATCAAAAATTGATCATTTCTCAAAGCAGTTATTACTGCCAATCTGCTGGTCCTTGCAGTCTGTTTTTTTTTAATCCAAGTGTACTGCACAAGACACACAGTCCATTTATACACACAATGTATTAATATCCACAAACTACATGCACTTCATTGTATGTACAAACATAATACTGAATTTATTTAGTGGATAGCTGCAAGGATCTTATTTAAGTACATTATTTATATTCTCCAAATATATTTTTGTCTCAAATACAAGATGTTGGTAAATATAACAATGGGTTTGCACATTAACTGCGAGAAAAAATGTAGATTGCAAGATATGCCTTCAAAGCTTATGATCTGCAGAATAAGACACTTATTCTTATCCTAGAGATAAATATTTTACCAGTGGATTAAAAATGTTTTTATTCTAGATTCTTACTGTTAAAATATATGGCATCACAAGGCCACTGAAAAGCCTAGGGATAAATGTAATGATTGCTATTGTGTACTCAGTACTATATACAAAAAGGACACATTGTAGAAAACAGATTATAAGACACTTCAATACCCAAGGAATTTGGAGAAAAGTCTGCCAAAATGCTTTTGCCTTTCTCAGGAGGTTACACGACACCTGGGATGTATTAAGTCAGCACATTCATTTAGATTTAGCGAAACAGGTCGTATTTTTCTGCCATTAATTTCACATAATAAATGGGACAAATTCCACTGTCACCAAGACAGTATGTTATAAGATGAACATTAGCACAAAATCTAAAAGATAGCTAAGATAGTTTACCGAAGGCATCTTGTTCTCCGATGCATACATTGCAACAATGCTGCCGTAAACAACTCAAATGCCAGCTGTACACTCCTCATCCCTTCTTACTTTTCAGGTATGAAACAGGAAATCTCTTTAAAATACACTTTACAATTGTTCTGAACTGTTAGAAACCAAGTTGAATTTCATGGAAGTTCTACAGATTTTACATGGGATTATCAGATTAGAAATTCTACAATATTTGATCAAAGGAGGGGAAGTACAACATATAAAATGTGGTTTTACAGATATATTGCAAGTAAACATCTAATTACGCATTGCTCTCTAGGGACAGGATGCTGCTTCTTTGCAACCCCCACCCTCCCCGCTTCCAAGTCAAACTCTGTGACAGCCCAAGGATGTAAAGAGTGAAAACAGTATATTGTAAAAAATAAATTATCCTTTCTTTATGGAATGGATTCTTCTCTCTGCTGTGGTTATCCATACACTTAGAACTCATCATGCCTTACTAAGGCCTCCCCGAAGTCTGTGGCCTGGCTTCCCACAAATAAGTCGTATTTTTTTACTATTTCTTCTTTTGAGAGTTTTCCATCCTGCAAAACAATTTGGGGTGGGTGAGGAAAAAAAATGGTTACAAGAGAACCCAGTAACTTAAGAGCACCCAACAATACAATACCAAGTAACCAACAACACAAAAAAAAATACCATTCTTTATATCCAGTTTTTGAGCTTTTATCCCTGCACATCCAATTGTTCTTGAAGTTAAACTGTCCATTTTAAGCTATCCCCATAATTTATTCCACAAGCATTTGGCACAGTGGCTCAGTACAGTTGCTGCCTTACAGCACCAAAGACCTGGGTTTGACTACCGATGCTGTCTGTATGGAGCTTGTATGTTCTCCCTGTGACCATGTGGGGTGTCTCTGGGTGCTCTCACATTCCAAAGATGTGTAGGTTTGTAGGTTACTTGGCTTCTTTAAATTGTCCCTAGTGTATAGGATAGAACCAGTGTACAGGTGATCGCTGGTCAGCATGGACCCAGTGGCCAAACGGCCTGTTTCCATGCTGTATCTCTAAAAGAAACTAACCATTTCCTCGAGAAAAAGATCAGCAACATATTGCTCATGTTAACACTTGCACGACTTTATAATTTTTGAATTATTCTCCACCTAAATAATCTATCTTTGTTCTTTATTGATTAAATGATTGGTCTTTACTACTATCTCACAAGTTCCAAGTACTGATCCCATCCACATCAGTTCTAAAATTGTACATGACAGCAAATTCAAACATACGAAACCCAGTCATTTGCTGTGCAGTCACATTTGAATGTGTGTGTCAGGGTAATGGTTAGCAGGGTTGCAGAAAAGTGTCTTCAGAACTATGGCTCCAAATATGTGTAGTGTAACTAATCCATTTAGTAAACAGTATTTAACTCTGCCAGTAGCTGAGGTTAGCAGATGAGGCAGCATTTGTGGAGAGTAAAGAGTTAAAGTTTCAGATCAATGATCTATCAACAGAACTAAAGGAATTGAGAAAATAAGTTTAAAAAAAAGCAGTTCTATGGGATATTTATCAGATAACTATAATGAGCTAATTGCATGCAGAGAATATGATCATAGCTTTAAAGAGTATCTGAAATGGACTTGTAGATGGTTTGAAATTGATGTATAGATGACCTGCAGAGTTACTCCAGCATTTTGTGTCCGTATAGATGGTTTAGAAAGTACCTAGCCCAACACAGCTGAAGAAACAGGTTACTAAAGTAGTAGGGAAGGCAGTGGCACTGTCACTAAATATTTATTGAATTCATTGAGAAAGGCTGTATAGATTGAGTGCACAGCTCACCTTGTTTTCATCAGATTCATAGACGAGATGGCGGGCTTCAGCCTCAGCATGGTCATAATCAGCTGGTAGGATCCAATCTTTGGTTTCTTCTTTGTCCATTTTACCATCTTTGTTGCGGTCTCTGAACTCTGTAAACTGCTCACGCTCAGTTTTCACCCACTCAGGTTCGTGGCCATCACTGTCTGCAGTGTACATATCACCTGAAACCAGTGAAAAAGAGCAGATGATTTAATACCAAAAAGGTACAGCTATATGTTGCCCGAATTCATCACCATAATACTTCCAGATCCACAGCATCATTCAATTTCACCAGAGTCAGTTTCCTCCCAAGCACCAAAGCATGTTTCAGTAAGATACTCCAGCCACACATCAGTTCACATCAACCTGGTGTTTGACCCATTATCCCTTCTGGAAAAATCTACCTTCTAAATCAGCTACACAAGCTAACAGAAATTAAGAACAACCTTATAATCCAGTTTTAAACAATCTTCTGGAGGAACTCAATGGGCTGAGAAGCATCTGTGGAGTAAAGTGGACAATCAACAATTTAGTCAGGACTCTTCATTTAGTCCAAATGATGGGTCCCAACCCAAATTGTTGACAGCCCATTTCCGTCCATAGATGCTGCTTGACCTTTTGAATTCCTCCAGCCGATTGTTGCTCTAGATTCTGGCATCTGCAGCCTCTTGTTTCTATTTCTGCAGTATTTCACTCTTCCAATAAGTCTGGTTTACTTACCGATATACTCTTCCAGATTAATGAAGCCATCTCCATTTTTATCAATATCTTCCATGGTTTCCTGTCAGAGAAGCAGTTTAAAAAAATCTGTTGTATATTTGTGTACTAGAATGCAAAATGATGCCAATAGTGTGCACAAGATTTGTGGAGCGGCCTCCAACCGGAACGACCTGGGGCTCCAGTCGCGGAGCCTGCGGACTACTCACCATCGTGGAGCTGGCCGAGTTCGGAGCGTGGAGAGCTGCGGTGACGCGCGGCTGTGACCCGACCCCGGAGATTCGGAGGCTCCAGCCGCAGGTCTGGTGGACGGTAACATCGGTCCCTGGTGGGAGACCGCTTTTCGGGGCTTCCGCAACGGCAAGTTGCGGGGTTGAAGATGACCTGGAGCTGGGTCTAACATCGCCCGGCGCGGCTTTAATGGCCGCGGGACTTGCTAGCGCTACCGGGGGCTCCAACATTAAGACCCGGAGCGCTGCCTTGCATCGTCCGGCGCGGTTTAATGGCCGCGGGACTTATTTTCCATCGCCCGCCGGGGGCTCTGAATGACATCGGGAGGAGAATGGGGAGTGCAGGGGAGAGATAAGACTTTGCCTTCCATCACAGCGAGGAGGAGATTCGCTGTGATGGATGTTTGTGTAAATTGTGTTGTGTCTTGGTTCTTTTACTTGTTTGTATGACTGCAGAAACCAAATTTTGTTTGAACCTCATTTGAGGTTCAAATGACAATAAATGGTATTGTATTGTAAGAGTTCTGCTTGGTACATAGAGAAGAGCCAAGCAAAAGAAGTTTAACTTAATTTCTCTTCACATTGAGAGTTATGTCCTAGATAGTCCCCAAGACTATATAATCAGAAAAAAATATCCCATTGCATATTTTGCACTGAACTCAAAGGATAAACTTACTAGGTACAGAGGGAAAAAGAATGAAAAATATATTGATAGGTTTACACAACGCCAAGTGGAAGGAAGTATATATGCAGCATGAACTCTGATATGGACTAAATGGGTTTTGACTAATTTTGCTTAAGTTCCATTTAATGAGAAATTTTCTTGATTTTATGGCAGAAAAATAACATAGCAATGCGGAAGTACTGACCAGCACAACAATGTCCTTCATGTGGTCATGTTCCTCTGGGTGCAGGAAAGCAGTGAATTCTTCTTTTGTAGCAAACAAGTCACCATTCTGGTCAGCCCTTTTAAATCGACGCTCATCTCTTGACATCATTTGTTTGTAGTTGTAACTGTCATCAGTATCACCATCCTCTGTGGAGATTAAGCCATATTTGTGTTTAGAAGGATGATGTGTCAAGGTGGTGAAAAAGAGAAGGTAGTGTTAGCCAGTCTAAGGAAAGAGATAATCCACCATTAGTAAAGAGACTGATCAGAAATTAACTAACAGTTCCAGAGTGAATGTTGTGTTTCAATTTAAGTTTATTTTTATTTGTAGTTAATCAAAACAACTTTGATGCATCCATTTAAAAAATACTTCAATGCCTTTGGTCCTGCCTAACCACTTGAACAGAGCTTATTTTCTCAGGTATATATTGTGAAAGATGAGAAAAACACAAAACCATTCTTTTAAACATATTACACCTATTTCTACAATCTTATATTTGTGTTCTATGTCAAAATAATATGATTTGCATTCAAGAGAGTTTTCCCCATTCATGAAATTTTCAAAATCTATTCAAACAATCAGATGCTGGAATTTATCTTAGTTCTCTTTAAATCAGCTCAAAGTTGGCCTTGGCTATCAAATTAAAAGGGAAATATGCAAGCAGTGATAGGTCTGGTTTGTTACTTCTGATCACATACAAACTATCCTAGAGTATAAACAGGCAAACACAAACTTGCAGGGGACAAATATTAATCTACAATACATTACTAAATCTACCACATGAAATTGTTTAAATATCTCAGTATCCTCAAAAAGGTATTAAAACCAAAGTGAAATGTTAGTCACAGAAATCAAATCCCTTCAAGCGGTATAGAAAAATGCGTGGACCTCTGATTTTCCTCAACATTAGATGCCACCATAAATCTTTGTACATCGACGAAAGATTGGATTCCAGTAACAGTTTACCATTGTGATTGAGTAGTACAGACCATTAAATTCCATATAACTGTTAGTAAATAATGGACTCAAAATTACAAATCACATTTTCATGAAACTCTTATTGACAAATTAGTGTGAAGTTGGTGAAATAACATGTTATGTGCACAAAATCTGGAAGCAACTGCTCACTGCCCTTAAATATTGATGTAATACTGAAAATTTTTGCTTTTTAAAATATCACGAAAAAAGATCCAAGTGACTCAGCAGGTGAACAAATTCATAGCTACATGGTATACAAGATGGTGAAGGCAGCATTTGGCCTGCTTGTCTTCATCAGATGAGGTATTGAGTACAGGGGTCAGGATATCATATTGCAGCTGTACAAAGCATTAGAGAGACCACACCTTGAATATTATGTGCAGTTCCACTATAGGAAGGATGTGATTAAGCTAGAGAGGTGTAGAAAGATTCACATAGATGTTGCTGGAACTGGAGGGCACAAGTTATATGAAGATAGACTGAATAGGATGTGACAGCATTTTACTGGAGCAAAGGAGGCCAACAGGTGGATTTATAGAAATTTGTAAAATGATGGGGGGGGGGGGGTATAGAGAAAATCAGTCTTTTTCTCAGGATAAATGAGTCTAACTGGACATGTGGACAGATATATGGATAGGAAGAATTTAGAGGGATACAAGCCAAATACGAAGGGGGAAGAAAAAAAGAGAGAGATTCCAGCCCCTTAACCCCAAGCACCGTGGTAGATCAACGCTTACAAAAATAATCATCCAGATCTTGAAATTTAAAATACTAATAGATTTAATCTGCTATAATTTTTAGAGGTACAGTATGACTTTTTATATCCTTGCATTTTTTAAAGCAGCAAGATCTTAATTCAATTTCACCAGGTTATTATTTTTCCATTGGCGAGTGGTATGTTAATGAAGCAGGAAGTCGGGCTGATCTCGGTTGTTCCCACCTGCCCGCTGCACCTTGGCTGGTACAGCGGTGACTCGTTGTAACGATTATCTATGGTCGGATTTTTTAAAAATCCGTATTTAACAACGCAAAATCGTACATCAGTATTCTTATCGTATTTCTGTACAAAATACGGAAAATCCGTACTACTTGGAAGCTCTGCATAACTCATCTAGTTGTCCATCAGTTGTCCAAAAGAAAAATAGACTGATGGACTGAACAGTCAGTTGCTGAACTCAATTAGTCAAACAATTTACCCACCTTTTCCCAGTCTAAAACACTGTGTTTTAGACTATATTGTGTTTAGTTCTGGGCACCGTGTTATAGGAAAGATGTTGTCAAGCTGGAAAGGTGTACAGAGAAGATTTACGAGGATGTTGCCAGGACCAGAGGGTCTGTGCTATAGGCAGAGGTTGAGTGGGCTGGACTCTATTCCTTGGAGCGCAGGAGGATAAAGGGTGATCTTATAGATGTGCAGAAAATCATGAGAGGAATAGATCAGGTAGATGCAGAGTCTCTTGCCAGAGTAGGTGAATAGAAGACCAGAGGATACAGGTTTAAGGTGAAGGGGAAAAGATTTAATAGGAATCTGAGGGGTATCGTTTTCCCACAAAAGGTGGAGGATGTATGGAACAAGCTGCCAGAGGAGGTAGTTGAGGAAGGGACTATCCTAACATTTAAGAAACAGTTAGGCAGGTACATGGATAGGACAGGTTTGGAGGGATATGGACCAAACGCGGGCAGGTGCGACTAGCATAACTGGGACATATTGGCCGGTGTGGGAAAGTTGGGCCGAAGGGTCTTTTCCCACACTGTATCACTCTATGACTCTGCCGTGCTGAGCTATTCGCATATCAAAAACATATCCCAGCCAGAGGTTAATCAACCAATCAAATTCAACTACAAGATAGATGCAATGCTGGAGTAACTGGCAGCATCTCTGGAGAGAAGGAATAGGTGACCAGACCCTTCAGACTAAGAGTTAGAGTAGAGGGAAACGAGATATGGAAGGGTACAAAGAACATGTAAGGCATGAAAAGGACAGATCAAAGCAGATGACAATCAAGGAAATGTACAATGGTTCATTGTAGCTTGAGGGGAAGGTGACAATGACATTTCTTTGATCATCGTCTACTTTGATCTGTCCTTTTCACACCTTGCATGTTCTTTGTACCCTTCCATATCTCGATTCCATCTCACCTGACTTTCAGTCTGCAGAAGGGTCTTGACCGGAAACATCACCCATTCTCTCCATCACCACCTCTCCAGAGATGCTGCCTGTCCCCCGCTGAGTTACTCCAGCATTTCGTGTCTATCTTCGGTGTAAACCAGCATCTGCAGTTCCTTCCTACAAATTGTTTATAGCATTCAATTAAAATATTATACCAACATTAACCAAGTAAATACCCCATTGGATTCAAAATTATAAAACGAGTTTAGAAAATACCTTCCATTACAGGTAAACAGTATCAATGTGAAGCATTGACCAAAATTAAAGCACCCTCAACTTGACCCAACCCTAAAAGGCATTATGGACACCATCTTCACCCACAGCCATTTTGTAATTGTTCAAACATGTGCACCAAGTAAATTTTGAATTACCTCAATATGTTAATCCCACTTTTTAACCAATCAACTTAGGTGGTGAGGAGGCAGAACATTACAGCAACAAAATAAAGAGACTGCCATTCTTGCAAAATAAATTTCTAAAATTCAAGTACTTACCTGGCAAATGAATGACTTGCAGTGATTGATGCAGAGTGCAGAAATGTTGCATGTAAGCAATCCTCAAAAGGTGAAATAGTTGTTTGCTCCCACTAGCTACCCCAATCATGTACTAGAGTGACCATACAAATGCAAAATAAAAATAGCATGCTTCTTAAAAAAAAAAAAATTCTAACCCAAATGCTAAACTAATTTAACCAAAATAACCAATGTCCACAAATTACACAAAATTTACAGCACAGAAATATTTTTTCGACAAGATGTGATATGTGCCAATGTTTATTTTCCAAAGTCCCTTCCAATCCTATTAACTGATCAAAAAACATGGCTGCTCCATTTAGAAACTCCAGCATGCTAAATATTTACTGCAAATACTTCCTTAACCTGCACACCCACTTTAAACAAACTTTGCACATTTAGACTTTCCTGCTTCCAGGAGTCTCTTAAAAGTGCTTGCTACTTCACATTACCTTTTGTCATCCTTCCTACCAAGATGTGACACTTTGAATTTTCACCTTTAAAATATAAGCTGTCATCTATCCACCCATTCTCCTTAAAAGTCTATTAATGTCCTCTTCACTCTTAAATTTAGTGCCATGCACCTCAAGTTATACATACAGATTTCTACAATCAACAAAAATTAATCATAAAGTTAATTTGGCCATCTGAGAAGAACTGACAGCCCTAAAAGTTACAGGTTAGGCCATGACTTTCTCACTGTACCACAACGTTAAAAAAAAATTCTATATATTTTTATATCTTATCCATATAACTATAAAACGTGTATGTGTGTGTGATCACATCTACTTGAAAAAACGACTCACGAACGAGAATTTTTTAACATATTCCTGTAGTTTTATCCCGTGGAGTCCAAAATTGTATTATCTGAAAAAGTAATGCTTTATTTCTCGAGTTATTTATTAAATGCTCACAAATCCACCCCCCCCCCCCAACGTTGAGGGGACGAGCAGTATGATTATATATATAATCATACTGCTCGAAAAAACGACGCACTAACGGTAAAATGTTTACATATTCCGATACAGATTTATGCCGTGAAGTCAGAAATCGCCTTATATGAAAAATTCATGCATTATTTCTCGTTACTTATGAAAATTTTCACAAATGTGCAGAAACTTGGGAAAACCCCCCAGCTTTTTCCCTGTGCTTATTACAGCTGTGACGTCACAATGGAAGTGTAGCCCTGCTCGCAACATTGTTGCTATCTAAGTACACGGAGTTCTGCTAGCTAGCAAGTGCAAATGCAGTGCGAGTGTGAAAAAACGACGCGCTAACAGTGAAAATTTTACATATTCCGATAGAAATGTATCTATTATGTAGTCCAAACTTGCCTTATCTGAAAAGTTAATGCATTATTTCTCTAGTTATCAATCAAAATGTTCAAAAATCTGAAATAACTTATAAAAACCGGCTGGCTTTGGCCGATAACGTGATGACGTCACAATGGGTCTGCACGCTGTGTTCCACGCGCTGCGAGTGACGTCACATGGCCGCCCGCTGCCCTCTCTCTCTACCCCTCCCTCTCCAGACGCGCCTGCGAGTTGGGGGCTATGCGTGAGTGGACAGGGCGGGGAAATGGGTAAAAGGGGCAAATGAATAATATTAATATAATATCAAGGGGGGTCGTTAGTGTGTGTGTGTGTGTGTGTAGGGGGGGGGGGAGATGCCGCAGGCCCTCCCCGCAACTGCGCGTTGAGGGGACGGGATCCAACGGGTCCCACTTGGTCTAGGATACTATTAAAAGTCTCGACTTGTTTGTGTCTGTGATCTCAGGAGTTATGCCAAAACGGTACACAATAACGCAAAATATTTTGCAGAATCTTACTCAGCCTTTTCCCGTGGTTGTTCGTATAAAGGTCTCTTCACATTTGATGTTATATTTCAAGGTTTAAAAAAGCCAACTTTAACAAGATTTTTACTGTTAAAATCCTTCCTGCCAGCTTCCAACAAACTTCGATACAAAGCTGCATTACAGGAACACTGTGCTTCCACCAACTTTTCACCTGAATGGGATATCAGTCCTCCACCCGACATTTGCAACAATGTTGCCATCATACACCACTTACTCCAGCTCCTGGCAGGACAGGAGGGGGTGGGTGAATTCATATTGCAATTGGGGAAGTGCAATTAGAATTGTTTTTAAAGTCCAGTGCTGGGGTGGCAGGGGTGCTGGAATCTTACGTTCTGCAATGGGTTGTGTAGGGGGGGGGGACCACGCCTCCCGTGGGGGCTATGGGTTAGTGGTGCAATATTGCATTGGGGAAACGGGTTGCGTTGGTGGACCAGGCCACTCGTGTGACAGGCCAGTTGGTCAAGTATCCTTTATTATAACTATAAAACTCTGATCTTGGATGTGTGTGTGTATGTATTTTTTTGTTTGTGCGCGATCACATCTTCTCGAAAAAATAACGCTCTAACGGTAAAGTTTTTTACATATTCCGGTAGATTTATCCCGTGAAGTCAAAAATCGCCTTATCTGAAAAATTCATGCATTATTTCTCGAGTTATTAATAAAAATGTTCAAAAATCTGAAGTCTTGGAAAAAAACACAGTACACCGAGTCCTGTTAGCCCTAGCAAGTGCAAATGCATTTTAAAAAAAGTCACAGTACATCGAGTTCTGCTAGCCCTAGCAAGTGCAAATGCATTTTTTTTTTAAAGTTAAAAAATGAGGCGAAATGAGCAGCCCCTGCGCAGTTGTCGGCTATGGGTGAGTGGTGGAATATTGCATTGGGGAACGGGTTTGCGTTGGGGGAACCAGGCCTCCCGTGTGACAGGGACCCAACGGGTCCCACTTGGTCTAATATATTACTAAAACTCTCGTCTTGTTTCTATCTTTGTTGTCCCATGTGATCCTGGAACTACGCCAAAACGGTACACAGTAGCGCAAAAATCTTTGCACCACCTTACTCAGCTTTGTCCCGTGGTCGATCCGGTCAAGCTTCCTTCAGATTTGATGTTATATTTCAGAAGTTATTCATGATTTTTAAGTTTAAAAATTCAAGTTTAAAAAGATTTTTACTGCTAAATCCTTGCTGGCCCAGCTTGCAACAATCTTCCATACAAAGTTGCAATCCAGGACCACTCTGTGCTTCCACCATTTTCACCTGAACAGGAACAATCTCACAGTCCTCCACCCGACATTTGCAACAATGTTACTTACTCCAGCTCCTTTATATAAAAAAAAAATTAAAGTCCAGTGCTGGGGGCGGTAGGGGAGTGGTGGAATCTTATGTTGGGAAATGGGTTGAGTTGGTCTAGTTACCTCTAAAAGCAATCTACAATCATGTCTGGAAAGGATATTCAATACATGATCCAAAATTTAGTACAGTAAACCCTAGTTATAACAGACCATGGGTGGGGAGAAATGTTGCCAATTATCCACTATAATCGAATAAGGGATTTTTGTTGTATAAGTAGTAGAAACAAAACAATTGATGATGCTGGTTAATACACAAAAGAACACAAAGTGCTGGAGTAACTCAGTAGGTCAGGCAGCATCCCTGGACAACATGGATAGGTGATGTTTCAGGCCGAGACTCTACTTCAGACTCGGTCTGAAACTGGGCCTGGAATCCAGGTGAGTTGATGGCCCCGGCATGGAAGCAGCTGGGGAAGGCTTTGGCAACCCGGCTTGGCTAATTTGTCCATCCATTATAACCGAAAGCCATTACAAAGAGGTCCATACAAACAAGGGTTTACTGTATAGGCAAGGTATGGGTCAGCTATGATCTAAAGGGATGGTGGAACAGGATCAACAACCTACTTGTACTATGCCCCGAGTCAAGTTGCCAACTGAATCAAAGAACTTTCCTAAATTAAAATAGCTGCTAGATTTGGGTAAACAAGGGATCAAAGTTAAAAGGAGAAAAACCCAGGGGTAAAGTTGCAGGTCTGAAATGCAGTACAGGTTGCAAGAATGAATATAATTTCTGATTGATGAACTTTTGCATCAAACTACCCACAAGGATAAAGTAATGGTTGAAATCTCCAATATGCCAAGAGCAAAGTAATTCTTAGAAAATCATTTGCTCAGCATGGTAGGTCAGCACCAGAATTCCACCATCCGTTTCACGGTCATCAATTCTTGTCCCGCAAAAATTTGCATGCTGCCATTGTCCTGCCTGCTGCTCCTTACCCATGTAGTAGCCGTATGTTACATTTCTGTACTCCTCCCAGGAAACAAGCCCATCCTGGTTACTGTCGAAATCTGGCCATTGTCGCCCAACATTCTCGAAGATGTACTTCTTCTGAGCCCGCTTTATCCAAGCCTTCAGCTCTGCCTCCGTCACAAATCCGTCCTTATCATCATCTATTTTATCTACTATCATTCTATAAACAGAGAGACAAAAAATGTGTAGATGGCAGGGTCAGACTCTGGACCTTGAAGGGTTTTCAAAATTAACCTACCCAACAGGAACCCATAGGTCGCATTTTTGTACTCTTCCCATGTCACGAGATCATCTGCGTCTAGATCATGACCCTTGAACTGACGGTCGACATCCTCGTAAATCCAACGCTTTTGAGAAAGTTTAATCCATTTCTCAAGTTCCTCCTCTGTAACAAACCCATCCTTGTCTCCATCGATTTTATCTACAATTTGTCTGTTGGGAGAGTCAGAAAATCCGGGAAAGATTAGGACAGAAGCTTGGAGCAGCTGATCGAGAGGCACCTTTACATAGCATCTAAGGGAATCCCAGAATCATACATGTTTTGTATGACAATTTGCTCCATTTGCCCTGTTCTTAGTTACATCAAATGGACAAATGGCAACAGAAAGCGCAGTTACGAATTTAAAGAGACATCTTGTGGACCAACAGTTTTACATTTAGAGTGCTACCAACATCAGATTTTATTTTTGCATTTCTGCTCTTTTGAGCACCAGTACAAATGTAAAAGTGCCTTTAATGAAAGCAATTAGTTCACTAGGTAAGTGGATGTCAAGGAAACAAATGGAATCCAAGTGAAAACAATATTTTCTAATGCATAGGTTAGTACCATTCCAATGCATCAAGTTCTCAAATCAACGCTAAACATGCTCTCTTCCTACCAACAACCCCCCATTCCATATCCCTAAGTTAAGTTCCCATATAGGCATAAGAACTCTCTAAAAGGAGTGTTAACAATTTTATTCCAATTTGAACTCTGCATATAAAGTAAATAGAAGTTATAGATTTAATCCTTAATTTAGCAGAGCTTACCATGGAAAGTCACGAACAATAGAAGGTGGGGGTAGAGAGGGAGGCAGGAGAAATCAACATCATTGGTTAAGCGTGCATCGCTGCACATTGATCAGTGGATAATTTAAGCTTGCTTTCATAGCCGAGGGGAAGAGCATGGTTGCAATACAAGTTGAGTTAATGCAGTAAGATTAGCAAGGTTAAACAAACTGAGAATGCAATAGAAGAAAGTACACTTTGGGTGTGTCCAGTAGACAATTGAGATAAAGACCGGTGGGGGAAAAAAGTGAACTAAATCTTTAAGACAATAAATCATCCTTAAAAAAAATGGAGACACTACACAGAATTAAATAATTTTAGAAAATAATTATATTCCTTTCTCTTATTAAGGCATCACAAATAAAGTACATATGTTAATTCGTAACCTTCAGATTACAGCTTCTTGTTGAGAGAAGGCATCATCCTCACAAAGTGGTTTGTGTTGATTAACCCACCTCCCTCCAGATTGATCCAGAAACACAAAATGTATTCAACCTAGGAATGTAACACTGTTTTATATAGGTCCTTCCACCCACTTTTTGTCAAAGGACCTATAATAAAGTTTCATATTAAAATTGCCAAATCCTCCATTACAGTTCAGCACATTTTTCTTGATTATTAAATTTGCTGTGGAAAATACTTATCAGGACAAGAAAACCCAGTTCTAACAGAAGTGGTGACCAGCCCAGAGAGGCATAGCACATTCTACCGTTATCCAAATGTGACTTGGGGAGACCTAAACAATTCAGAGAATGGCAGCTTCAACAGTGTGTGTAAAAAAAACCACAAGAAATTAAAAGAACCAGCTGTTGAAAAAACATAAGTAATTCGGTGGTCAAAAATGAGTACTACAACAGTCAAGGTTCAACCCCACCCCCTAATTTAAAAAATGTAAATGTTTAAATATGTAACCATCTTGAAGACCCAAACCCCTCTGGTGTACTATGTTTAATTTTAAAGGGGTTAATAATTTTGCCAGTAGCGGTTTAGCACTTGATGACATTATTTATGGATTTACCATACCATTAATGTTGTAGCATACATCTTCCATTAAGAGGGGGAAAAAAGTCTTACATTGATTGGTGGTAAAGAATTGAACTTGTAACTTAGATTCCCGATATTCACTCATGCAGATCCTAATTCGAATCAGCATTTATGGGTTGTAATCTTGTACTCTTTCAAGTGAAGTAACAAGTTAGCTATGCAGTCATACTGAACACATATTTAATTCGAACATTAAAAAAAACACTATTGCGGAGCTTTTCTTTCATATACACAGGTTCTTACGCACCCAAGTCTCTCCTGGCTCTCCTCAGGAGTGAGCTGATCAAATGTCTTTGCCTGTTCAGCTCCAAGGAAAGCATCATGGTCATAATCAAAGCTCTCCACATCATCATGCACCTTATCACTCAGCTCTTTGTCATGGAAGGTTCGATCCTTCTTCTCAGTGGGTTTACTTAGGGCATAAATGCCACACATAGTTAGGTACAAAACCAGCTTTGTCAAACCCATCATGTTTTCGGTTTTTCTGCAAGGACAAAGGGGAAAAAATGGTTTTAGGAGGATAAAATATTAACAGTGTGCACAACTGGGTTACAAGTTTAAAATTGTATAGATCACCGAGTTTCAATTATAATTCCAATGCCTGCTATCTAAATATTCCTCCATGCTTAGTCATTTGCCAGCAATGCGGTCAGACATGCTGTAATTCGCTTGCTGGTCTTCTAGCTAGCTATGAGCACAGTCTGGAACTTCCATAAACACCATCAACTCCCTATTCCCTTGTAGAAACCTACGCTGCCTGGAAACCAGTTGCAATGCCTCCTATTGTAAACACTCACTGTTCTATTTTCATTCATGAAGACGGTGACAATGAATCCTGCAGACAATGCTAGTTTCCAAGAGAGTCAGAGTTACACAGCACAGTAACAGCCGCATCAGCTGAACTCAGCCATATCGTTCAAGGTGGCTCCCTGAACTAGCCCCATTTACCCATGTTTGGCCCACACCCCTCAAAACCTTTCCTATCCATGTACCCAAGTCTTAAATGTTGTAAATGTAACCGCTACCCACTTCTTCTGGTAGCGCATTCCACGCACCCTGCAGCCTATGTGAGAAAATTGCTCCTCAGGTTCCCCCCCCCCCCCCCCCCCCATCCTCAACCTTACCAATCCTCCTGGTCACTTCTTCAAAAGACAATTAAATTCTAGACACTGTTTTCATTCACATAGCCACGCTGAATATCACTTATCAGTCCTCCCTTTCCAAATGCAGATAGACGCTGTCTATTGAGTGATAGGAATAATCAACAATCGATAGGAGAAAGGAAATTTTGTATCAAATGCAGCCACCTCTACAGGTGCATCGTTTGATGTACTATCTTCCAGAAGAGACGAGGTAGGGGTCAGTCTTCTCTGAGTTTTTAAAGATTCTGTAGCACTGCTGCAATGAACTTGGGCAAGTGGGGCTGGGGAAAGTAGAGTGAAAGGTCTCCAGGATTCAAAGGAATGTCTTGGGACATACAAGTGGCTCTATCCAATTAAATAATTTCATGCCAATCTTGAGGGATAAATTCTACATTTCCTTATTATGTTGGTTTAAAAATAAAGCTTACCAAGTGATCTTACTGTAATATTCAGTTTATAGTTACAAAAATAAATTAAGTATTAAAACAATCAGTCCATACAAATTTTATACAGTTTGCTCTCATAATTTATTGCACTTCATCTTTATACTTAAAGTATGGACCAATAGGTTTCTCAGCTCGATGAATACAGGAGACAATATTCAAAATTGTCAAATGCCATAAAGAAACCTTCATTTGTAAAAATGCAGCAAAAGATGTACGTAACCGTAGGTCAGTTGCATGGGATTCAATACAATAATATTCATTGTGACTGCCAAATACAGGCACGTTAATAGCCATAATCTTCAAATCTTTACAGGCAATTTAATCCCAATTACTACAGGTTACAAGAACAATTACTCTTTGTACATAAGGCTCCTTTGTTCATTGGCAAGCTCTATTTCCTTTTTAAAAAAATGCACAGCCTCATGCAGATTACCATTTCTACCATGAAAGAACCATTTCCTCCGATTGCAGCATCTAAATTTCCTGGAATACTGCCACATATATACAACTCTTGCACAGAAATTTAATTTTCAGTCGTATTTGCAATCCTCATCAGTCTGAAGATCTCTAACATATTTGTTTATTCCACTGCTCTCTCCAAATCAATTTACATATGTTTGCCTTAACACCTTAAAATATAATTTAAAATAACTGTAACTGAAACATACCACTGACTTTATTGTCTTATGCAAAATTAAAACTGCTAGCAAGTAAGCTGGCCCAAAGACAGTTCCATACATACCTTGGCTCTCCTGAATGAACTTTAAATCAAACGGGCATGATTAACATATCTAGGGTCTCTGCATAACTTTAAGCAGGAAAGAAAAGAAAGAAAGAATGCAGTCTTGAGCTACCAACATATCCCAAACTTCACTTCATTCTGAAAAGTACTTCAGCATTTAATTGTTTAGTGAAAAATCAATTAAAAAAGTAACACCCAGCACCATACTGTGATGAACTTGAAATTTTATTTTCTAATGCAGTTATTTGCCTTATAATAAATTGATTATATTCTTCATTGAAAGACTATCCTACATATTGATCCTCAAATCTCCACTTACAAAAAGTTATTCTTTTCAATCCATTCTCAAACATCTCAATGCTCTCCAGATCCATTTTCAAACTCATAATGTGTAAGAAGGGACAGTAGAAGCTGGTTTAAATCGAAGATACATAGATAATAGATGCAGGAGTAGGCCATTCGGTTTTTCGAGCCAGCATCGCCATTCAATGTGATCATGGCTGATCATCCACAATCAGTACCCCGTTCCTGCCTTCTCCCCATATCCCTTGATTCCGCTAGCCCGAAGAGCTCTATCTGATGGGACACAAAAAGCTAGAGTAACTCAGCGCGACAAGCAGCATCTCTGGAGAGAAGGTATGGGTGACGTTTCGGGTCGAGACCCCTTCTTCATACTGAAGGAATGCAGGTTCGACAACAATAACTTCATGGAAGATAGATATGAATAGATTGGGTGGGTATGGGAATATTTCATAATTCAACAGCAAATTACCATTAATTGAAAGATTATAATAACGAAAATTAAATAGCCTTTTTTCCCCCCCAAAAGCCACTCATTATGAAAGAACATTTAACCTTAAATTTGCTCGGACCTAAACACTCTACCACTTTCTTCAGCACAAATAAATGCTAATCACACTACTTCTGAAACAGACCAATTAGACTATAACCATTATATTAAAAAAAACCATCACTACCCACCTCTTTACACTTCAGGAATCGCCTCTCCACTCGCTCTCTCTCAGAAGAACTACCGGAAGTAGCCTACTCCTGCATCCAGCCGGAAATAGCAGCCAATCACCGTCCGCCTCCAGAATTCCCGCCTTACCTCCGGCGTCACCTTTGCCGCTCCTGATTGGTCGGTTATGGCGCGAGATGTGATTGGTCACAAACCGCCACACGTCGCGCGCCCCGTTGTTGTCTCGCGCGCTCACTCGCTCATTCTCACCAAAGATACTAGAGCCTTCTATGATGTTTGATTCTCACCGCGCGGGCCGCGGCTCCAAGCTGGGCGGCGCCATGTCGGCTCGTCCGACACACGCTGCTGAGCTGGCAGCAGCCGTGCCGCTGCCATCGCCATCGCCATGACACTGCCCTGTTCGGTGGAGGCAAATGTGCCCAGTAAATGAGTTATTCTTGTTTTAAAATTGCTTTTACAACGAGTTCGAATATGAGGAGTACAGAGTCTATCAGTACTTCCACTAGAGATGTGTAAGAAGGAACTGCAGATGCTGGTTTAAACCGAAGATAGACCCAAAAAGTTGGAGTAACTCAGCGGGACAGGCCTTAGGGGGTGCGGGGCCCAATTGGGAACAATTTTGGTGACCCCCAGGTTCCCAGCCAAGGTCTGTCAGCCCAGTTATTTAGTATATATTATGAAATTGTACACTAAGATGCTATGGATTACACACTGTCTGAATCTCTCCTGCTCCCGTTTGACTGTCAGTACCAAGATCCTATAGCAAGCAAGATAGACCACGGAGCGGAACGTGGGCCTTTTTTTCATCCATTTCAGTAACCCGACTCTCAGTGTAATCAGCGTTGCGGGGGAACAGTTTGTGTTATTAAATTATAATTCTGAAAATGAGGAGAAGATTTTCCCAAATAACTTTTATTTTTACGAGGATGTTTCCGTAACCGGCTTCCGTCTCCGCACTAGTACCCTATGGGATCTTTGGTGTGGAAAATGGGGCCGAAAATTACCCATGAATCTACTATGTCTTCGACAACAATAACTTCATATCTATCTTCCATGAAGTTATTGTTGTCGAACCTGCATTCCTTCAGTATGAAGAAGGGTCTCGACCCGAAAATTACCCATGGAATCTACTATGTCTTTTTCGTCGAGTGATCTATCTTGCTTGCTATGGGATCTTTGGTCAGTACCTCCACTGGCTTCCAACCTTTACCATAGCAGCACTCTGTGTTTTTTGTTTGGCTCTGAAGTTGAAGGTGGCTCAGCGGGACGGGCATGGGCTCTGGGGAGAGGGTTGCGTTTCTGGTCGAGACCCTACTTCGGACAATCACAAGTACTCTCACCGACGAGAGTTCAGTTCAGTCTGAAGAAGGGTCTTCTCTCCAGAGTCGCTGCGCTGCTTGTCCTGCTGAGTTACTCCAGCTTTATGTCTATCTTCAATTTCAGAGAAATCACATTTCTCACGAAGTAGCAATGTTACAAAATTTTGAGATTTAAAAAATAAAGTCTGCAATTTATCCCATCAGATAAAGCATAAAAAGAAGTTTAATTTGACACCTAATTCACTTTCATATCTTCAGTATTAAAGAAGTTATGGCCATTTTCATACTCGGAAATTAGCATCTTGTTCCCTATTGCTTTTCCATTGACTTAACACAAAAGCTGTGATCGAGGACAGTTAAAAGCCCATAACTTTCTTAAAAATTAAGATAACTGAAAGAAATTTTCAGTTATTATAGATTGAAGCATTCTGAAACAAATATGAAAATCTTACTTTGAAGACATGAAAGTAAAGCATATAATTAGTTACCTAATTGTAGCTAATCACAAAATTCAATTACTAGATCTAAACATCTATCAATTTCTTAAGAATAGATTAACATTTTTAAATAGCCTAAGTGTCCAAATAACATTCACACAATAATTCACAATATAACATCATTTTTAAATCTCATTTTCATGAATTTACAGGCCAAATGGAAGGAATTGAATGTTTAATACCTGTAAATTAATGGGCATTTCAATCATCTTGTGAGTGAGGATTTCTGGAACGCGATCTTTTGGAATGTTCATTTGCGGTGAATTTAACCCCCGTATTGGCATGAAAAATACTGCCGTTAGTTCGGGGAATAAAATCACCCGTTTCGCATGAAAAAATGTGAATTAAAGGCTTCTTAAGAAGCACTTTTATACATTTAAAGAAACCACTTTCGTTTACCTGCCCCGTGTGTGAAACCCGTCCCCGTTATCGGCGTTGACGCTTCAGGAGCTGCTTTTAAAATTACTCTAGCGCTGACATTGACGATTTAATAAAAATAAAAAATTCACAAAACGCCGCTAGGAACGATTTGTCAGCAAACGCTTGTACTCCAACGAAATATAATTCAGGACAAGGGAGGAGAAACCGCGTTTTAACCTCGCCCCCCCCCCCTTAAAGGCGCCAAAATCGCGCACTCGGCCAGTGGCAGAATTACAGCGCGACTGAAGGTAAGTTTTGTAACATACCTACAAGAAGGGTCTCGACACGAGACGTCACCCATTCCTTCTCTCCTGAGATGCTGCCTGTCCCGAAAACGTTGCCTATTTCCTTCGCTCCATAGATGCTGCTGCACCCGCTGAGTTTCTCCAGCATTTTTGTGTACCTTCGATTTTCCAGCATCTGCAGTTCCTTCTTAAACACTTTGTCTACTCCACTGCGAAATCTCAAGGTATGCCTACTTTGAAGAAGTTCTCCTCCTCCCTCCGGAGACAGTTTCACAACCTCCTCTCTAAAAGGGTTTCGGCCCGAAACGTTGCCCATTTCCTTCGCTCCATAGATGCTGCTGCACCCGCTGAGTTTCTCCAGCATTTTTGTGTACCTTCGATTTTCCAGCATCTGCAGTTCCTTCTTAAACAACATGCTGCCTGTCCCGCCGAGTTACTCCAGCTTTTTGTGTCTTATCTTCCACGAGAGCTACTGGTCATAACGGCTCCACTGGCCCATCATTTCCCATTACAACCCACACGTCTCTACACTTTATCTAAAGAACACAACGTGTTGGGGTAACTCAGCAGGTCAGGCAGCATCACTGGAGAACGTGGACAGGTGTCGCTCTTATTCCGTTAGTACATTATTTATCGTCTGATCATTTGCCCATCGCAAAGCACAGCCGTTTTTGGTATCAAGTGTAGGAAGGAACTGTAGATGCTGGTTTAAACCGAAGATAGACAGAAGCGTCTAGACACGAAACATCACCCATTCCTTTTCTCCAGAGATGCTGCCTGTCCCGCCAAGTTACTCCAGCTTTTTGTGTCTTATCTTTTTTGTCATCTATTTGCTTTATAATTACTACATCTCATCTCACAATTTAGGGGATTGAAATACCTTTGCCACTTCCTCTTCAGTGTCAATGTCTCTATCTGAGTTCAATTTATTTTGACAACTGAAAATGATACACCTCAATCTTATAGTCAGTCATTATGCGTGGAAACAGGCCCTTCACCCCAACTTGCCCACATAGGCCAACATGTCCATCTATACTAGTCCCACCTGCCTGCGTTTAGCCCATATCTATCAAATATCAAAACTACTGTTTGAACATTCCAAAGTGATACATCTTCTGTACGTCAATGGTTTCTCATGGAACTGGCTTGGTATACAGGAAATATGAGCAGGATACAGCCCCTTCAGACTGCTTTGTCAAATGAGTGACATTGTGGCTGAATTACTTCTTTTTTTTAATTTGTATTTTATTAGAAGTACATTACATTACAACCACATACATTAGTACTTGTCATTTATATCTTCTTACAATTAATGTACTCCATTTATTTTTTACACTAGATGTGGCTGAATTACTTCAATGTACAACTGTTTACTGTGCAGAGGTTTGGTTCACCTTACTGAAAAAAAATCTTGTTTGCCCCTCACGTTCATATTAAATATTTTCCCTCTCACCTTAAACTTAGGTATGCCCTCTAATTCTTGATTCCACTACCCTGGAAAAAAAGTCTCTGTGCTTTCAACCTATCTATGCCCCTCATGATTTTGTACACCTCTGTAAGATAACCTCTCAGCCTCCTGCACTCCAAGGAAGAGAGTCATAAGGAATAGGAGTAGAATTAGGCCACTCGGCCCATGAAGTCTACTCTGCCATTCAATCATGGCTGATCTATTTCTCCCTCCTAACCCCATTCTCCTGCCTTCTCCCCATAACACCTCTACTAATCATGAATCTATATCTCAGTCCAGGCCTGCCTGACTTCTCCCTATAGCACAGGCCTTCGAGTCATGGCAACATCCTTGTAAATATTTTCTGCACTTTTTGCAGCTTAATGGGATTTTTCCTATTGCAGAGTGACAAAAACTGAACACAATACTCCCTGTGCAGTCTCACCAATGTCTTGTATGCTCAATTCCCTCAAAGCTGAAGACCAGTGTGTCAAGTGCCTTCTTCTTCAGTCTATGTACCTGTGATGGCATTTTCAGGGAACAATGAATTTGCATTCCTAGATCCCTCTACTCTATAACAGTCCCTACTATTCACTGTGAAGGATTTGTCCTGGTTTGACTTCCCAAAATACTACACTTCACACTTATCTAAAATTAAACTCCATTTGCTCTTCCTTGGCCCACCAGACCAGCTGATCAAGATCCCCTGTCATTTTTGATACCATCTTCAGTCTCTACGGTACCACCCATTTTAGTATCATTTGCAAACTTACTAATCATCACTTGTACATCCTCTTCCAAATCGTTTATATAAATAACAAACAGCATGGGCCCAGCACCAATCTCTGCGGTACACCACTGGATGTCTCCAGTCCAAAAATCAACTTTCCACCACCACTGTCTCTGCTTCCTATCATTGAACCCAATTCTGTCTCCAGTTAGCTCGCTCTTCCTGGATTCTATGCAATCTAACCATCAGGGGCAGCCTACCATGCAGAACCTTATCAAAGTCCTTGCTGATATCCGTTTAGACTACTTCTATGGCACTGCCCTCATCCACCTCTTGGTTACTTCTTCAAAATACTCAATCAGATTTGTAATACAATCTCCCACATATAAAAACCATGCTAATTATTCCTAATCAACCTATCTTTACAAATGCATAAATATCTTGTCTTTAAAAATCCTCACAAGTAACATTCCTACCATAGTCTACAGACTCCAGGATTTTCCTTGCAGTCCTTCTTAAATAGAGGCACGACATTAGTCACCCTCCAGTTTGCCAGCACCATGCCCAAGCTACTGAGATATATAAATCAAATTTTTTCTCCTGCAATTTTTTTCTCCAGCTTCCTTGGATTGTGACCAAGGAAGTAATCTTGGGTATATATGATCAGGCCATTGAGATTTATCCAGCTTCATGCATCTTAGGATATCTAGCACCCCCTCAAATGTAATCCATCTTTCTTTAAGACATCGCCATTAAGTTTCTGAAGTTCCCTAGTCTTCATGTCTTTTCCACAGCTAAAACAGATGTTGTACTTTGGCATGTCAAACCAGGGTAGGAATTACACAGAAAATGGTAGAACCCTGCGAGTGTTGCAGAATACAGAGATCTGGGAGCACAGATGCATAGTTCCCTGAAAGTGGCGAGTTGGGTGGACAGTGTGGTAAAGAAAGCATTTGGCACTCTTGTCTTTATTTGGATGTTGGCACATCATAATGCAGCTATACAAGTCATTGGTGAGACCACACTCTGTGAGAACTGTGTACAGTTCAGGTCACAGAGTTACAGGAAGGATGTCTTCTTCTTGCGTGTGGCGTGCACAGCCTAAAGTTGTAGGACAACTTGTTCTATTTGATCTTATTTGATTGTGCACGCCGGGTTGATTGCATTCGTCGAAACAGGGCGGACCACGTGAAGGTTGCAATCTTCCACCCCAGGAAGGATGTAATTAAGTTGGAAAGAGTGCAGACGAAATTCACCAGGATGTTACCTGGACTTAACAGGCAAGAGTTATAAGGAGTGTTTGGATAGGCGGGGACTTTTTCTATGGAGCGTGGGAAGCTGAGGGATTACCTTATTAAGGTGTATAAGATTATGAGAGGCATAGATAAAGTGACCACTCACAGTCGTTTTCCCATGGTGGAGGATACGACTAACACTTAAGCATAGGCTTAAGTTAAGAGAAAAGAGATTTAAAAGGGGTCCCAGGAGCAACCTTTTTACTCGGAGAGGAGTCTGTATCTGGAGTGCAGCTAAAGAAGCGGATACACTGACTTTTAGAAGATATGTGGAAAGATACATGGATAGGAAGAGTTTAGAGGGCTATGGTCCAAACGCAGGCAAATGTGACAAGCACAGTATGTCACCATGGTCAGCATGGATAAGACAGGCAGCAGTGCCTGTTTCCATAATGTAAACCTCTGTGAATTAACAACGCTATGACCAGAGAATGTTCAATATGATAATATAGAATAAGATTTAGTCAACATTTTAGCTGTGCCATCTCTAGCTTGTTGAGTTGGATGAGCAAGTGATGAAGATGATTTATTATTTTTCCATACCTGTACTTGTCTTCGACCAGTTTGATACGACTGTGTAGAAAGAGTGAGTGTTTGGGGGAGAACACCCGGGATGTGAATATTTCAATTTCATTTTAGGTTCACTCATGTGGCAGCTTCAGTTTATGGGGCAGGGTGTGTAGTGTCAAGATTTGATTGCATGTTTTACCATTGTCACAGGAGCATCCTTCGATGACAATTTGGGGACACCGCAAACACTTTTGTTCCACCAAAGTTACGGAGGCCAAACAAAATGTCTTGAAGAAATTTGTGCTGCATGTTGAACAATAGTTGTGCTCTGGTCTCAGCAGATTTGATGGACATTTGGAAGTTATTTTTATGCATTTTCTGCCCTGGTAGTATTTAATGGGCTTATATCATAAAATTATACAGTGTGGAAACAGACCTTCAGCCCAAATTGTCTGCACCGACCAACATGTCCCGTCTACACTGGTCCTACTTGCTTGCGTTTGGCCCATATGCACCTAAACCTGTCCTATCCATGTACCTGTCTAATTGCTTCTTAAACTTTGCGATAGTTCTTGCCTCAATTACCTCCTCCAGCAACTTATTCCAATCACCCACCACCCTTTGTGTGAAAAAGTTACCCCTCAGATTCCTATAAAATCTTTCCCCCTTCAATATAAACGTATGGCCTCTGGTTCTCAATTCCCCATCTCTGGGCAAGAGACTCTGTGTCTACCTGATCTATTCCTCTTCCTAACAATAAGTATATTTTTAATCCTGCTCATAGTGTGTCTGTCTCATTGTGTTTGCCTGGATAGAGTGCACACAACTTTATTCTATTTCCCAAGCTCTGGATAGTGATATGTGATTGCTTTAGAAACTGGGAAAAATTGTCCAGTACTGAAATTGTTCAAGGAGGCAATTAAAAAGTAATTATGTTATCTAAGTCAAAGATTTTCTTTAATATAAATCAAACAGAATTTGCCTTCCAAAAAAAAAAGTAAATTTAAAGCTATCTCAGTCCAACAGCAATGAGGCTACTCAATCTGGAGAGTGGCATCAATGTTGGTCTGTCACGTTCCCAGAGTCCAAAGTAAGTGCGGTCTTCATCTTCTGCCTCAAAGGTGTTAGGATCTCCTTCTGCTCCTCCTCCTTCCTCTTCATCCTCTTCTCCTTCAGTCCCAATTTGCTTCTTACAGGGCAGGGTGTGTAGTGTCAAGACTTGATTGCATGTTTTACAGTGGTCACACGAGCATCTTTCAATAATCTCTTCCCACTCGTCTCCTACACACAAAGCGAACTGATGTCATGAAACACGCGAGTGTCAGATATCAGAGCCCCAGTATTATTGTTTCACCTTATCAATATCTTAATTTTAAAGAGCTGTGTGTTCTTTTCAATCAGCCACTGACTTTAAATGAAAACTAAAACCTTCAGATTATCTTGATCATCCCAACATGCCTCTGGAATTGGTGTGCTAGCCTGATTATGTTCAGTGAATGTGGTATATCATGCTTGAGATGTCCCTACTGAGTGTTCAAGCACCCTACCAGAGGAGATTAGATGTACTTCCCACAATTCCATGATTATATATTTGATTTTTGTGAATGTCTCACTTTTTCTTTACATGACTAAAAAGACTAATTAACTCCTCAAATAAATGAGCAGAAACAAGTTTCTTAAATGAGTTTATCACTACCCATAAAGATGCACTTTTATCATTGAGATCTCTATGTGAAAGGCTAAGGCCATAGTGCAAGGTGGATAAAATATATTATTAAACAATTTGGGATGGCCATCCTTCCATGCCTATACAACTGTATAATAGTTATCTTAGTTGTGAATAGTTTAACATAAAATGAGGATATAAAATCAAAAGTGCATGGAATTGAGTGTAATGTATTGGCACAAATTGAAAATTGGTTAACAAACAGGACCCAGTAGGAATAAACGGGTCTTTTATGGAGTGGTAGGCAGTAACTGGTGCTTACTATTGGGATCAGTTTTCAGCTTCAGCTTTTCAAAAAGATTATCAATGATTTACATGAGGGAACCAAATGTAGATTTTTTTTAATTTGCACTGGTCAATGTTGCATTATGAATTGTGAGGAGAACACAGAGGCTTCAGCCAATTTAGACATTGAGCAAAAAGCATGTCAGATGAGGTATAATGTGGATAGATATGAAATTATCCGTGAAAGTTTCCACTGGACATAAAACTTAGCAATTGGGAATGTTGCTGCACAAAGAGACTACGATGTGCTTCTACAAGAAGCAAATATAAAGGCCACAGCTGAGTTAAGAAGGCAAATCGAATGTTAGCCTTCAGGGTCAAGAATGTCCTGCTGCAATGATACAGAGTCTCATGAAGGATCTTTAATCTGAAATATTAATTCTATTTCTATTTCTGCAGATAGTGTCTCTCCTGCTGAGTGTTCCCAGCATTTAAAAAATGTTTATTCCACTCTTAACATCAATATTGTTTGAGTTTGATTTTAGTTTATTGTCATGTGTACCGAGGTACTGTGAAAAACTTAAACAATGAAACGTTTAAACTCTCATCATTTAAAAAATACTAACTTTTTCCCCCGAAGTGGATGTCCTCACATTTTTGCACATTATATTCCATGATATAAATTGATAAAAAATAAACAAGCATAATCTGCCATCGCATACATCTCATACTGCTCCTATTATAAAGAGCTACACACTTTATTCAAATATATAAACAATCTTGCATGAATTTAAAGAAGGAACTGCAGATGCTGGAAAATCGAAGGTACACAAAAATGCTGGAGAAACTCAGCGGGTGCAGCAGCATCTATGGAGCGAAGGAAATAGGCAACGTTTCGGGCCGAAACCCTTCTTCAGACTGATAGGGGGTTGGGAGAAGAAAGGAAAAAAGGCGGAGGAGGAGCCCGAGGGCTGGGGGATGGGAGGAGACAACCAGAGGGCTGATGAAGGGGAGGGGACAGCAAGGGTTAGCAGAACTGGGAGAATTCAATGTTCATGCCCCCAGGATGTAGACTGCCCAAGCGGAATATGAGGTGCATTTCCTCCAATTTCCGGTGTTGCTCGCTGTGGCCATGGAGGAGACCCAGGACAGAGAGGTCAGATATGGAATGGGAGGGGGAGTTGAAGTGCTGAGCCACCGGGAGGTCAAGTTGGTAATTGCGGACCGACCGGAGGTGTTCGGCGAAACGATCGCCAAGCCTCCGCTTGGTCTCACCGATGTAGATCAGCTGACATCTAGTATCTACAGGATGTAGACTTGGGCAGTCTACATCCTGGGGGCATGAACATTGACTTCTCCCAATTCTGCTAGCCCTTGCTGTCCCCTCCCCTTCATCAGCCCTCTGGTTGTCTCCTCCCGTCCTCGTGCTCCTCCTCCGCCTTTTTTCCTTTTTTCCTTTCTTCTCCCAACCCCCTATCAGTCTGAAGAAGGGTTTCGGCCCGAAACGTTGCCTATTTCCTTCGCTCCATAGATGCTGCTGCACCCGCTGAGTTTCTAAGCATTTTTGTGTACCTTGCATGAATTTAATTTTCTTTTACACAAATGATTGAATTCCTGGAGCCCAAACTGCAGGATTATTTGACTTTTGAAAAAGCAGAGCGGAAGATAAATTAATTAAGACGTTATTTTAAAAGACTGTAGATCGTTAGAAGAAGGAAAGGCCAAATGAACAGAAAGGTTGCAGTGGAGGCTCTGGAAAATATGAGCTAAAATCAGAAAGTAGTTTGAAGTGAAACTTTCCACTTGCATATCCTTATGACTTGCAATTAATACACAGACACCTAATTATCATCCTGTATAATTCCGATAGACCTCACTAACAATCTAATATGAGTTTAGATGTAAATAATTGGTGTTTTCTGTTACCTGGGCTTCGTTCTTCTTTCACATCTAGCAATTGTTCAGTTCTCGTCCGTATTCTCTGAGGCTCCTGAGTATCGGGGACCCTGGTAGAAATATGCTCTATTATCATTCTGACCTGTTGACTGGACAATACATTAACATTTTCTGAAATGAGGCTTATGCGACTTTAAAACATCTATACCAATGATAAATCATTTGCAGCTCCTAACTGTTGCCAAATTGGGCACCATTTTACTGTTCATTGGATGGGTAATTCTTTACAAGAAAATATCAGATTGGCACCATAAGTAATGCATATCAGATTGGCAGCATTTACATGAGTGTTAGGCAGACAGCTAAATGCAGTGTTATTTGTTTGTTATAATGGTGACTATTAATTGCTGTCTGAGTTCCCTTTCTGATGCAAGGATACTCTATTTCTATAAACTAATAAATATGTGTAATTGCTTACACCATACAGATTCTACCAGATTGGACAATAGTTTATTCCCTGCTGTTATCAGAGTCTTGAACAGACCCTTCATATTCTAAGGTTGAATTCCTGAACTTCCAATCCACCTTGTTGGGGATCCTGCACTTTAAAAAAAACTGCACTTTCTGTATAGCTGCAACACAACATTCTGCACTCTGTTTATTTTCATGGTATGATTTGCTTTGAAAACGCACAAAGTTTCCCACTGTGTCTCGGTACACATGATAATAATAAACCAATACTAATATTGTTGCTGGATGTTCCATGAGAAAGGAGGCATTCAGTCATTATTATATGCCAAATTTTAACAATACTTCACTTTGTGAACGTTGTGTGAGCATTTACTGTATTTAATCAATTTGCACTTATGCAGCCTCTTTGATGTTGAGAAATGTCCTGAAGCGTTCCCAACACATAAAAAAGGAAAAATAAGACATAAGAGAGTTCAGACGTGTGACTAAATTTAATAGACATGGAAACGTTGTCCCTCAGGTTCCCATTAAATCCTTCCTCTCTCACTTTAAACCTGTCCTCAACTTCGTGATTCGCCTACCCTGGGTAAAATTCTGTGCATCCACCCTATCTATGCCCATGATTTCATACACCTCATGTAACCCCTCAGTCTATTGCATTTCAAGGAATGTAGGCCCACCCAATTTATTTGCTTAAAAACCAGTACAGCAGTTAAACAGTCCCGACAGTAAAATGCACTGATTATTTATGGAGTAACAGACACCACTGGACTTGAGAGAATATCTGTACCATACCTGAATATGTAACATTGGCTGAGAACAGCATCCAGCAGTGCCTTGGTCCACGTTGTATTTGAATTTGAAATCAGACCAGAACCTGCTTTAGAATTGGACATAAGCAAAAGGCCCAATTCTTCTAATAAACTATTCTATTGTAAGAATTCCTTACCAATCTTTCCTGGAGACTTTGTCGTTATTCTTTCCGGAAACTGACTGTGATCTGATTGTGCATCTTGAAGATTCGGAACTGGGAACATCAGACCCATCATGTGTTTCCTTTCCAACCAACATCTTGTTTCTTTTCCAAACTCCTATTTTAGTATTTGCTGTAATATTGCTCCTGATGGGAATGTTGCGGTCGGGTTTCTGAACATCATAAGTGAATTTCTCAGAGCTAATGACTGAGGTTGAGGAGCTCCTTGAATCACACAGGGAGGACTTGGGGAGGTTGATATTGGCATCTTTGAATGTTATTGAGAGTCCGGCATAAATTATGTGAATAAGTTCTTCCCAGAGCTTGAAGACGTGGCCAGGGTGCTTGTCCTGTAGCTGGAGGTAGAAGGTGCTACGATTGGCCAGGACTAGCTTTAAACAGCGACTGACCTTCGCATGCACACTCAATCTGACCAATTTCATGGGAAGCATCCTTTCAAAGCAGACAAAACAAAACATTCAAAAATCTTTTATCTGATATTTTGGTTTCTTAATCAGTTGATAAAACCAGTATTTTGTGCAGAGCAAAGCTATACCAATTAACAAGCTTGTTAGAACACATAATAAATGCGGTAGATAATCAGAACCTTTTCTCCAGGGTGGAAATGTTAAAGACCAGTGAGCATAGTTTTAAGGTAAGAGGGGCAACGTTTATTTATAGAGTGCGGTGGGTGTCTGGAAAGCGCTACCAAGGATGATATTGGAAGCAAATATGATAATGGTGTTTAATAGGCTTTTAGATAGGCACATGGATATGGAGGGACATGGATTATGTGCAGGCAGAGGAGATTAACTTGGCATCATGATCAGCACAGACATTGTGGGCCAAAGGGCATCAGCTTATGCTGTATTGTTCGACGTTCTATAATGAAAACTTTTTATTCTATGGGTTTTTTTCTTACTCCTTAGATGGAGGAGGTCTGAGGAGTAAGTTTTTCCACAAAGGATGGTGAATATCTGGAACAAGATGTGCCTGATGAGGTGATAGAGGCAGATACAACTGCAATGTTGGAAAGGAATTTATATAGTAAAGGCATATACAAACTAATGCAAGTAAATAGGATTGGCTTACATTGACATCACAGTCAGCATGGACTAAATGGACTGAGAAGGCCTGTTTGTGCTAGACTATTATATGATTCCCTGGTTAAGCAACTAATTTTAGCTAATTTTAGCATCTTAATTCTCTGGTGTTCAGGACTGGAATCTTGCTAATTCAGAGAAAACTGTTCTGAACACTATAATTGAGTAACCAATCAACAATTTAGAAAACTCTCTCTCTCACTATCACCTGGTTATCTTCATATATCCTTCTCCCTCCGTCCCTTTGGATTCAGGGTTTCTGCTGGCCACGATCAAGATGTTCGGAAGAGGTAAGAATGGAACAGAAGCAGTTATTCCTAAAGTCAGGAGCGTTGGGATGTTGTGGATGTCCACAAGATTTCCACGTCTAGTCACCTGTATTTGAATCAAATATTAAACTGTCAAAATGTCATCTTTCTGGCAGAGCGTCCCCATCCCTGAGCTCTACATGTAATATGTTCACTGCGCATTTGAGTGAGATGGGTGAAGAGCTGCTGTAAACCTTGTTCAGCCTCAACATAAATTGTCATTGAAACAGTACACGGAACAATCATCTTGCAATAAAGCAATTACACAATTGTATAAAGAAGGGTCCCGACATGACCCGAATCGTCACCTATCCATGCTCTCCAGAGATGCTGCCTGCCCTGCTGAGTTGCTCCAACGGTTTGTGTCCTTTTGTGTTAACTAGCATCTGCAGTTCCTTGTTTCAACAGAAATTTAGTTCTGGATTGGAAACATCTCACAAACATAAACAAAACTGGATTAGTGCTCAAGCTCGTGTTCCTAATTGATATGAGCAATATCACTGAAACAGAATAACTGGTAATTTACTACATCTGATATCAGGACACAGATGAGCATGAAATAGATGATTATTTGGCTTAAGAGCCCAAAATCTAAATAATATTTATAAGGAGATTATTTAGTTCATCATGTATGTGTTGATCAAAAAAACAGCTAACCAACCTAATCACACCTACCAACACTTCATCCATAACCCTGCAGTGATGAGGATTTCTTCCTCTACTATCCTTTCAGACAGCGGGACTTGACCTTTACCATGCCCTGGGAGGGAAAAAAAATCATCATCTTCCATCTAAGCATTTTTCCAATTACTTTAAGTCTATCCCTCCTGGGGTTTGCTCCACAGCTAAGAGAAGTAGGTATTTTGTTTCCCCTCCCCCTCCCCAACATTGCCCAATTAAGCTTCCCCTCAGCTTTTGCTGTTCCAAAGATAATAGCCTCATCCAAACCCTATACCTAATGCATCCTATCCAATATTTCCAGCGCTACAATTTTCCAGTCCTGACAACATCCTCATAAATCTCTTCTGCGCCTTCTCTTGTGCAATCATAGAACTGCATACAACATTCAAGTTATGGCATGACAGACTTTGTTAATACCTCCAGCATAACCTCCCTTCTCTGGTATTTTATACTTTGGATAATGTAGGAAAGCATCCTGTTTGCCTTTGTAACTTCCTTATTAACCTGTCTTGCTACTTTTAAAGAGGAAAGAACATAAACGCAAAGATCTCTCTGTTCTTCTACACCTCAATACCCTCCCATTTATTATATATTTGCTTGTCCTCAATCCTCAAATCTATTACTTCTCTTGCCTGGATTAAATTAGGTCACTTTTCTGACCAATTGACCAGTCCAACTACATCTTAAGGCAAAACGTTGCCGGTTCCGTCAACAGCATGATCAATAGTTTAAGAAGGGTCTTAAAAAAAGAAGGAAATATAGGGAGAAACCCACACACCCACTGTGGCGCAGCGGTAGAGTTGCTGCCTTACAGCGCCAAAGACCCGGGTTCGATCCCGACTACGCATGCTGTCTCTACGGAGTTCGTACATTCTCCCCGTGACCGCGTGGGTTTTCTCAGAGATCTTCAGTTTCCTCCCACACTCCAAAGACGTACAGGTATGTAGGTTAATTGGCATGGTGTATGTGTAAATTGTCCCTAATGTGTGTAGGATAGTGTTAATGTGCGGGGATCGCTGGTCGGTGCGGACTTGGTGGGCCAAAGAGCCTGTTTTGCGCTGTATCTCAAAAAATAATTTAAAAAAATATATATAGAAGAAAAAAATATGTAGAGAGAATTCCTGAGCCCAGGGCCTTGTCAGCTAAAGTTAAAACTTATAGGCAGTGAGTTTCAGACAGTGGAGGACCAATTCAATTAAGGGATGATCAGGAGGTCAGAATTGAAGAAGTACTGTTTTCTGAGAGGATTGCAGGACTGGAGCAGATTACAGAGACATGGGCAGAGTAGATCTTGGAATGAGTTGCAAACAAAGTGTGAATTTTAGAAATGATCACACTATTTAGGAACCCTGGTTGGAAATAAATGTGCTATCGTTAAAATCATTTGATGTCAGTTTCAACGTGTGTAGAATTTTTGATGACAACAAGTTTGTGAATAATAGAATGTAGAAGACCTACCACAGTCAATTTGAAGAGTCACTGGAGGTAGAAGGGCATAGCTGAGACTTTCAGCAATAGCTGAATTGAGATGTAGAGCAGGGTCACACTATGTTACAGAAGTAGAAAATAAGTGACACTAGTTAGAAAGATCAATTCTGGGTCAGAACTGACACCCAGTTGGAGATCACCATTGTTCAGTTTAAAACAGATACCAGGCAGAGGGATGACGTCAGTAACAAAGTCTGTGACCAATTTTAGCATATGTCTTCAGTCGATCCAATATTCTGTGTGATGAAATATCTGTTCATCCAGTGCTGTTTGTTGGATAAGATGTTTGACAACATAGGGTCAGAGAGGGGCTGACTTGAAATGAAATTCTTGGACTGGCCAAAGGAGTTACTAAAAAAGATTTGGAAATTATCAAATGACATTTGTGCAAAGCAGCAATTGACAAAAGAAGCAACATGTGGAGATTTAATCCAAAAGAGAAAAAAGACAGTATAGGTTTGGAAGGATGGGGTCATTGCTGTTATATTAATATCAAAAGTACAATCAAGGAAAGGAACATGGATAAATGTTACACCAACCTTGAAATTATCCTGATTTCACATCTTATATACAATTTTATTAATTATTTGGATGGCACAGAACTCATACAGGAACCAAACCAGTGCTCAATGAAAATGGAAATTGAACTTAGCTTAAACTAAATGTTTAAGAAAGAACTGCAGATGCTGGTAAAATCGAAGGTAGACACAAAATGCTGGAGAAACTCAGCGGGTGAGGCAGCATCTATGGAGAGAAGGGTCTCGACCCGAAACGCGGCAATTCCTTCTCTCCATAGATGCTGCCTCACCCGCTGAGATTCTCCAGCATTTTGTGTCTACCTTAGCTTAAACTAATCCTTAAAAGGATTAAAAAGACTTGTTATGGACAAATAACAGCAAATAAACAACAATGAGAGAAAATGTATGAGAATTATAGAGAGAGAAAAAATTAGAAAATATATTGTTTAAGGGAAATATAAACAAAATGTAATTAATTTTCCTTCCAATTATGCAAATTTAGTTTTTTACTTTTTGCCATGAGCAAGACATTGGGAGATGAACTAGTTCTGGATTTTTGAAGAAACCTGAATGTAAATCTAAATCACAGTTTGCAATTCCATACTATAACAATGAATCCTACTTTTGATATCACATCAGTAAAATATTATTAGTATTGTGTACCACTTTCCCGAGCACCTTGCAGTTTAATCAGTCTGACCGTTTTCTAGACTGCACCCACATGGCATGAGCTGTGGATGCTTGCCAGAGTTGCAGATTTGTTCATCTTTTCCCATCCTTTTACTTTTTTGTACTAATCTATGTATTGCACATAGTCAATGCAAATGTGTGTCACATATACTAACATAAATGTTTACCTGAATTTTCTTGTTTTTTTATCAGGTTCACCAGGTTAATTCCCCAGATGGCGGGACTGACGTATGATGAAAGAATGGGTCGACTGGGCTTGTATTCACTGCAATTTAGAAGGATGAGAGGGAATCTTATAGAAACATATAAAATTCTTAGGGGGATTGGACAGGGTAGATGCAGGAAAAATGTTCCCGATGTTGGGGCAGTCCAGAACCAGGGGTCACAGTTTAAGAATAAGGGATAGGCCTTTTTGGACTGAGATGAGGAAAAACATTTTCACCCAGAGAATCTGTGGAATTCTCTGCCACAGAAGGCAGTGGAGGCCAATTCACTGAATGTTTTCAAGAGAGAGTTAGATTAGCTCTTAGGGCTGGGAATAAAGGGATATGGGGAAAAGGCCGGAACTGGGTACTGATTTTGGATGATCAGCCATGATCATATTGAATGGCTGGAGGGGTCGAATGGCCTACTCCTGCACCTATTTTCTATGTTATTCGGAAGTTGAATTTAGTTCAAATGTCCATGGAGTTCTCTGGAATTTACAGCCAAACATTCAAAACATTGACATTGTATTTGCGGCGTGCAGCAGTAAATGAACATTGTTTAACCCCCTATTTTCTCTCTCCCACCTTTCCCCATTCCATTACCTCTGCATTGATATCTATGATTTGCTGCCAACAACATCTCATCTACTGATTTTGGTCTCAGCTAGTTCGAAATTTGTTATAGTGCAATGCAGTCTGGAGGATTACACGTTCCATTCAGTGAACTATATAAACATAAAAATGATCTTGACTCAATGCTAGTATTTCAGTCACTGAAGATTGCTTTGTGATGTCATGAGGAGAGCTGCTTGAAACCCGGACATGTTGTGACATAATAAATATTGGCCAGCTGCTGGACAATCCAGTGCTATCCCATAGAGAAGATGTATTTCCGAGCGCTTTATTAAGCAAAGTAAGTTGTAAATTGAAATCTAAGATCAATTAAATTAATGACAGTTATTTTGGATGATATGGAGTAATGTAATAAACTTTTGGCCATGATGAGATGTGTTACCCACTGCAGGTATGGTAATTATCTTAACATGTCCCAAGAGAAGCCCATTTTTATGCCGTGATCTAAACCATATAGAAACAGCCGCTTTTCCAGGTTGATGGGGAGATATAAACTTTTTCCAGGATTCCTCTCCTAGATTTGCTCTACTAGTTCCTCTCCCAGTTTTGCTGTCCAATGATATATTGCTAAAGATCATTCTGAAGACTTCTGAAGATTGAGAACAACTGGGATCTCATTGTGATGATCTTAACAGCAAAATATAAAACTCAGACTCTTTGTAAATTTGTGTTTTGCGCTGTACTTGACCATCAGCAGGGTTGGATGAGATTGCACCTGAAAGGTTATCTCACTTTGTACAGAAGCTGATAAATCCACTCTGAACTCATGGCATTTTATATTTTTAACTTCATTAAAAACATTAATGTAACATTAACTGACCTGCCTATCAACCTAATTAAACATTTCCTATCTGCTAGCAAAAAAAAATCTACAAAATAAGGGAACATTTTAAAAGTAAATTTTCATTTCTTTTTAAAAAAATTGAACATTTCTAGAAACAGGTGGGATAACAGTACCTATGTTTCTAGAAATGTTCAATTTTTCAAAAAAGAAATGAGAATTTACTTTTAAAATTAATAGAAGATTTCAAACTGCTTTTGAACATTACATTTGATTTATTCATTCCACATGAATAATAATTAATATAATAAACATATAACCAATACAGGGAGTGTCATCAAACTTGCCCTGGTGCTCTTTTACAAAGGGCTCTTCCATGCTTTATCATACATAGGCAATCACCGTAAGCTCGACTGAAGCAGTTATGAACCCTGAGGTTTTTTCATGATCGTTCAAATTTCAGCACGAGTCCTGTCTCTTGGTGCTCCCAACACAATATTGAATCTTAGTCACACTTGTTTGCAGTGTTTGCACATCCACTTGCATCTAATGAGCCTTACTTCAAAAGAGAAATTCTCCTGCTCAATTTCTGTTTAGTTATCTTATTTAAGAAATTATCAGTCCTTTTGATGATATTCAGAAATGAAATCAAGAAATCCACTTGGAAATTTGCAAAGACGTGGGGTGAGGCTTACGCATCAAATGAAAATGGCAAAATTGAGATATTTGAATTGTTCTTAGGTGAGATTATGGGCTATGAAACCAAAATGGATAACTAGAAGGCATAGAAAAAAAAGAAGGTACACAAAAATGCTGGAGAAACTCAGCAGGTGCAGCAGCATCTATGGAGTGAAGGAAATAGGTAACGTTTCGGGCCGAAACCCTTCAGAAAAAAAAGACATCATTTAATTTAACTTTTATTTCTATTGTCCAAATTGTAATAATCTCCAACTCATCTGTGAATTTCAGTGGATGCAGAACAATTTCTCCTTTTTATTGAATGAGTACTTTAAAGGTCCTGACTTAGACTTTACCCCTCTCCCTATGTTTTCAGATCATAATTCTTGCCTGTCATCCACCCATCATATTCAGACACCATCACTGGCATCCTTTTCACTAAAAGCTTATAAACACAGTATTCAAGAACTTCCCAATTACTCAGAGTCCAAAACACAACCATCTGCTATACTCTATTTGTTGCTGCCATAGAATTTGTAGCATCAGCTCAACTCTCTTAAGAAATGCAGCAACCAGTGTGGTACTATACCATATGAACTTGAATT
Organism: Malacoraja senta; assembly: GCA_038087875.1. Classification (NCBI taxonomy): domain Eukaryota; kingdom Metazoa; phylum Chordata; class Chondrichthyes; order Rajiformes; family Rajidae; genus Malacoraja; species Malacoraja senta. The sequence continues at coordinate 9,416,666 of CM075985.1, read as the reverse complement.
AAACTTTAGAAAAAACTACCTCATCAGTTCTGGGGAATTAAGGGATAGTGAATAAATTCTGGCATTTCTAGCAATGTCCCTTAAACAAATAAGCCACTTTCCTATTTGAGGAGGCCTGGATTATTGATCCAAGAATCCCACAAATGCAGTTTAAGAACTTAAATGCAAATGTTTGAAATTGCTGAAAAAAATAATTAGTATCAGTAATGGTGAATATGGGTGACAAGGAAAATGTTAGGACAGTCATATAAAACCCTCTGATTCATTGATGTCCTTCCGGGAAGGAATGTCTGCCTTCCTTGCCTGATAAGATGACTCCAGACCCTGTAAGGTGATTGAATCTTAATGGGCCTGGCCCACTTAGGCGATTTTTTAGGCAACTACAGGCGACTAGTTTGTCGCCACATGTTCGCCGGGAGTAGTCTCCTCAGTCGTGCAAAAAGTCGTAGCGTCTTTCTGGCCGCCATTAAATTTTCAACATGTTGAACAATTTTCGGCGACAGTGGGTTTGATGCCAATGAGCTTAGCTTGACTTCTCCTGACGTACGTGCTGATGTAGGTTGTTGCCGGTTTTTCGACGACCTGCTACGACTATGACATTCGCCGGCAGTTGCCTAAAAAATCGCCAAGTGGGACAGGCCCATAACATCTAGCTATGACGCCTACGCAAACCACTTATTCCGAGGGGCAGGTTGGAGAATGGATGTTGACTCTGACAATTATGTCTGTGTGGATACTTTAAATAGGGGACGAGACACAAAAATACTGTGTGCGTGTGTGTAGGGAGACACAAAAATACTGTGTGTGTGTGTGTAGGGAGGGGAGGGGGGAGGGGGTACACTGAAGCACTGCAAGAATCAGAATGTGTTTCAGTTTACAGATTTGGGGATTCATCATTCTCGTTAATTTCCTCCACTAGGTGGAGTTCACGAATCATGTAATGTGGACCGTAGACATAAGAGATTACAAATGCTCGATTCTTGAGCAAAAAAGAGTGCCGGAGAAACTCAGCAGGCCAAGCAGCATCTGTGGAGAGAAAGGGACAGACAACATTTTGGATCAGTGTAAAGAAGGGGTCCTAATTCAAAACATCATCTGTCCATTTCCCTCCACCAGTGCTGGCTGGCTTGCTGAGTAACTCTAGCACTTTGTTGTTTTTAATCTGCACTGCATCATTTACCAAAGTGTTCCGTGGACACCAGGAGACAGCTGCAGACCAGTAATATATATTATGGTATTTGGAAAAGTAACATTTTCCAACATGAGAACAATCAAATCTCTCATGACCTCAATTCCAAAAAATCAATAAAGATAACACTCACTTTGCACTTTCAGCTCAGGTGAAAGTACCTTACGACAGCCAAGCCTGAGGAAGAACCCTCCCTTTAAATATTTGATGGTGAGCTTGACTCACTGAATTTGTAATCGTAAAGTTATTCGTACCTTGTGACTCACGAGAAAGAAATTTTCAAATATCTTTTTCAGCCAAGACTCCATCTACATGGATTTCACCTGACCCTACAGACGAGGCAAGGAATGACTCAATTACCAGGACTGGAGGTATCTAAGGCTTTCTATTCATTAACAGTGGAATTCTCCATCACCCGATTTCAAGTTTATTATTAAAACTTCATGAGTTTAATTGTACAGTAATGCCATAGGTTTAAAATATTCAACTTAGGCAAGGTGTTGCATTAACAGAAACAAACAATAACTTCATAGGCAAACATTCTGTTCAGATGGTTTAGTTGAGTGATGTTTAGTGATCAGGTCAGGGAAGAAAACTCATCTTTTAGTTTAGAGATACAGCGCGGAAACAGACCCTTCGGCTCACCGGATCCGCGCCGACCAGTGATCCCCGCACATTAACACTATCCTACACCCACTGGGGACAATTTTTTTAAACATTTACCAAGCCAATTAACCTACGAACCTGTATGTTTTTGGAGTGTGGGAGGAAACCGAAGATCTTGGAGAAAACCCATGCAGGTCACATGGAGAACGTACAAACTCCGTACAGACAGCGCCCGTCGAACCCGGGTCTCCGCCGCTGCATTCGCTGTAAGGCAGCAACTCTACTGCTGCGCCACCATGACCACCCTTTGAAATTGTCTTTGAAATAATGTTGTGGGATTTTTTTGTGTGTATACTGGATAGAACGACCAGAGTTTGGGTGTAAATCGTTTGTAAAAGACTGATTTACATCTGAGAGAGTGGTCCTTCCTCAGTACTGCTTTGGAATGTTTTAGCCATGAACTCTCCACCTATAATAGATTCTGGTCTGAATCTTTGTACCTGAATAAAATCACTTTCAAAGACGGCAGATTGAGCAAAGAGGTTATACTCCCGAGATCGAAGGAGCTTGTGTAGTGATCCACCTTCCACACCGAGCTGTGCGGGACTGGGTCTTGAAGATCCCGTGCTAGAATTGACGGCCTCTGTTATACCTGTGAAGAAATCACTTCTATATGAAGCTGACTGATCCATCTTCACTCTGCCCCTCCACTATGCAATTCTCAGGTCAATTCTCTTTCCAAGTTACTGCACTTCTCTTGTGCACCTGCTGAGTTGTTTCTCTGTGAAGAATTCCATTTCATCTCTCCATCACTCCAGTAATTGACAGCTGAAGTTAATACACAAAAGGATTATAGTTGCTGTTATCAAACTCTTTCCGATTGGATCAGGCTATATCCAACTGGCACCATACCAGTGAAAGTCAAGTGTTACTCAGATTGGGTTCATTGAGATGACAGCAGATGGAGGTGTCATAATAGTTGTCAGGGTGCATCACCTTTCTAGTGAGATCATAGACCTACAGCAGAGTGGGAAAAGCAGAAACATAAAGCGCACTACATGTCAATGATCAGCAGTATCTACTTCTTTGCCAATTATCCTCCAATTGCATTCTTGGCGGACTCAACTTTCATCCCACTGGTGTAAACATGGCTGATTCACTTTCTCACTTCCATGCCCAGGCAAGGTGCGTCTTGCTTTGAGGTGTTGATGCATCCAATTTGTCACGTTTCCTTGGATCTCATGCACTAATCAATCTGATTAATCTGTCAAGTTAGGACCATGCTAACTACTTTACTAAAATTATATACGACTTTCAGCCAACGCTACTTTCTCAGCCATGATCTTTTCTCTAAAACTCCAGACTGACCAATCTGTGTATTTCCTGGTGATGCTTTATACTGCCCTTCAGAATGCTTTCCAGTAATTTGCCCACCAATGAATTTAGGGCTTAATTACTCAAATTATCCTTTGCTTCCTTATTAGACAACTATATCCAATTGGCATATTTATGATCAATGGGCATAGCACCTGCTTCTAAAGAAAATTAGAAATAATGGCCAGAATGTCTATTTTAATTCATGGTTAGTTTAGTTGAGAGATACAGTGCGGAAACAGGCCCTTCGGCCCACCGAATCCACACCGACCAGCCATCCCAACACATTAACACTATCCTACACACACACGGGACAATTTACACTTAAACCAAGCCAATTAGCCTACAAACCTGTGCGTCTTTGGAGTGTGGGAGGAAACCGAAGATCTCTGCGAAAACCCACGTGATCACCGGGAGAACTCCGTACAAACAGCACCCGTAGTCGGGATCAAACCCGGGTGTCTGGCGCTGCAAGGCAGCAACTCTACTGCTACACCACTGTGCCATCCTAAATGTGTTGAATAGAATGATTAGGTGGGCACCTAATGTCTCATAGCTTCAGTGATCCCAGTTCGATCCTTAACTCTAGTGCTGTCTTTTGCATATTCTCCCTCTTTCAGTTTGCTCCCACATACCAAGGATGTGTGAATTGATAGGTTAATTGGCCATTATAAACAGCTCCTAACATGTAGGTGAGTGGTGGAATTCAGTGGGGAGAATAAAATGACATTAGTGTAGGAATGTCATTTTATTCTCTAATGATGTTGTAAACAGATGCTTAGTGGCTAACAACTGTATCGAAGTGCCTGTTTCTCTGGTTTTGTGATTTCCCCCTACTTTTTAAGATGCTATTCCCCTGCCCTTTTCAATTCCCCAGTTTATCCACTGTGGCCTCTTTCATATAATTACTTCTCACAGCCATAATTCATTGAATCATAGCAATTTACAGCCTAGAAGTAAGCTATAATGCCTATCTTGTCCAGAATTTTCAGGTGCTCAAGATACTTTTTAAATGTTTCTGCTATCCTCACACCTTCAGTCAGCGAGTTTGCGTAAAACAATGTTTTCTCAACTCCCTTTTAAACCTACCAATTAACTTAAATCTGCATTCCTTGTTACTGACTTCTCTGTTAATGGAAATAAGTTATTTCTTTTTATAACCTTCTGAAAACTTTAGGCACCTTAATTGAATATCCCAAGTGGCAGTGTGAGTTGTGAGGAAGATGTCAAAAAGATTCAAAGAAATGTAGATAAGCTAAATGACTGGGTGAGAACATGGCAGATGCAAATGCAGTTTAGAACAATGTGCGGATTCCACTTTGGTAGGAAGACAAGAAAAGTAGAAGATTTTTTTAAATGGTGGGAGGTTGAACATTGTTGCTGTTCAGAGGGACCTGGGTGATCTTACACAAGAATCACTGAAAGTTACATGCAGGCGTCTCAAGCACTTAGGAATGAGCTATTTACCTTGAAAGACGTTCAAATGCCAATGGGCATGGATCTAAAGCACATGGTAGAAAGATTAGAGGGGAGATGACACGTTGTGGAGGGAACAGTCCCTGTAGAAACCGGTGGGGACGGGAAGATGTGACAGGTGGTGGAAATGTAAATCAGCAATTTGCATAGTCTGCAATTCCTCTGTCTACAATTCACGGTTGGAGGCCATCAAATAAATTACTTTTGAAACTGGCAAGGCAATCTCTTCTATTGACACTTATAAAATACTCTATCAAACAATGTAACATCCATTGATATTTTAAGGTCATCGAAACCATCTGTTGGATATGGGCCATTCTGTTTTGTTCTATTGTAACACATCAAAGACAATAAATAATTGTTTATGTCAATCCACTCTCAATGAAATTGTGTCTGACAACACCCAATCTAGAACTGGGACTCCCTGTATTCAATTGTGGCTGTTGCAGGGGAAATCAAGGATAGTTAGAGAAATTGTTCCACTTCACATACTTCTCTGACTCAATTTTGAATGCTTCGATTGAATTCGTCTTCACTCAATGCATCTCAGACTAACAGACTTGAAACAGCTATATGTCAGGGACACAATCTGAATTGTTCTGAAGTGTGAAGAAGGATTCTAACCCAAAACGTCACCTATTCCTTTTCTCCAGAGATGCTGCCTGACCTGCTGAGTTACTCCAGCATTTTGTGTCTATCTTCGGTTTAAACCAGCATCTACAGTTCCTTCCTATACATATGTTGGGCCCATCCAGGTTTAAAAGATAAATTGATTGTTGTGAAATTATTTCACAAAGGAGTGCCCCTTTTCCCCACTAAAACAAATTCCTGACTTGGGCACTTTATCTACAAATATTGAATATGGGCCTGATCCAACCAGTCTTGGCTGAGTATTCGTCCTGCACTCATGAAACAGAAACAAGTTGTGAATTGTAGTGGCTCAGCTTAGCGGAGCTGATAGATTAGCAAAAGAAAACCTGCTTTTTGTTATCAGAAGGTCGAGTCATACAGCATGGAAGCAGGCGCTTCAGTCCACCATGTGCCGACTGACCATGGCTTAAGTACACATACACACTAATTTAATTTTATTCTTGTCAGATTTTAGTTATTGAGAAATTATCTTTTGAATATTAAATCAAGAAATTAAGTAATTTGAGCTCTTCTAAAAAGTGTGGAAGAAAACGAACTTTTTAATTTCTGAAGCGGACTGTTTGGTTTAACGGTTTGGTTCCCGTCGGAAGAGTTGGTCAGGCGGCACAATAAAGATGGCAGCGCCCGCAGGGGAGGATCAGGCTGCCGCTCAAAGCCGTTTGAGGACCGTGTTCGTGAGAAACCTGCCGACCTCGGCTAACAACGAGCGGCTAGAGGAGATTTACAGCGAGCTGGGGCCGGTGAAGCACTGTTTCGTAGTGAAGGAGAAAGGTTAGGGAAGAGGAAGCGGTGTGCACACGTTGGGAACAGAAACAGCAACGTGGGGCTGTTGTCCTGCTGCTGCACTTTGGTTTTGGGTTGGTGGTCGGTTCAGTGGAAGGGGTGATATGAGTGAGGGGGTTGCTCCCTTCGATCAGTGGCTCAGGCTGACGGGACCCTACCATCTCGACGCTGTAGAATTATAACCCACCATTATGACCACCATTTCAGTGGGCTTCACTTGAAACGAGCTTTTTTTCAACATAGCATATATAAATTTAAACAGACAAGTGAATCACGGTCAGCAAAGCAAGAGTGATGAGTTTAAAAAAAAAGCTAAGGTAGACAAAAATGCTGGAGAAACTCAGCGGGTGAGACAGCAGAGTTAAATCTGTGTTGAAGGTTGGCAAAATACCACAAAAATCTTTAAGGTTGATCTGAAGTTTCTTGATCTAAGGTTGTCAGCTGGCTTGCTAACGCAGAAGTTGCTGGAATGACAGACTTGCATGAAAATTCATAGAAAAGTGGGAACTAGACATTTTAACGCCTTTCAGATTGTATTAAACGGAAAAAGTAAGGTATCTAAATTATAATGGGGCAGTGGCATGGAACCCCAATGAAGCATTTACCTCATGATCTATATTATTAACAGATGAAACTTAATGAATAAGAAAGAAATATGATTGGCAGATGTTATGAGTTAGTGTTATTAGGTATAGAAAAGCATATGTAGGGGAAGATAGCGCAGAATGCTGGAGTAACTCAGCGGGACAGGCAGCATCTCTGGAGAGAAGGAGGGGAAAGTGGATTGGGTGAGAAGAAGTGGAAAGAATAATACATCTTAACATAGCACAACTGGCTGGAGTGAGAATCCACAGATTTGTTTTTTTGGGCCTTCAAGTTTGAGTTTGTTGGAATTATCAATCCTCTCGATAGAATGGCTATTACAAAATGGATCTCCACCCCCTTGTGGTTCGGAACAATGGATGCTGGCCACTATTGTCAAATCTATACAGGTGTGGGGCCTGAAGAATGGATTGACATCTTCTGAATAATTTGAGTCAAGTTGACACAATGAAATTTAAAATTCAATTTCCAGTGCAGGGTTGTCAAGTCATGATTTACATGGAATAATAGTCTGTGCTTCCACTTTATATACATGTGCTGCTGTGCAATTTGGAATGTTGTAATTTATATAAGCAGATTTTGATGCAGTGCAGTAATTGATTTTTTCCCCTCTCTGTCTAGGTAGCCAGACTTGTCGTGGTTTTGGATATGTCACTTTTTCCCTTCCGGAAGATGCCAAAAAAGCGCTGAAAGAAACAAAGTTCTACGATAGCCAGAAAATATTTGCTTCTCTTGCTAAGAAGAAACTTCTGGGGAAGAAAGAGGGTGAGTGCTGCAGCTTCCAGGACAGATAGGACTGTCTTCCAGGGTAACTAATAACGTAGTAGCTCAAACATAGTATTTTTTATATAGTCAGCAAAAAGTTCATTCTTTCTATTAGCTGCAGGTATGAAATATATTTGGACACTCTCAAAACATTTTATAATTTGTATGGACTCGCAGCATTTTGGGCTCTTCTCTACCAGTGAATTCTCTACAATATGTTTTGCTGTAGATTCTGGTATATGCAGTTTGTTGTGTCTTCACTGTGATTTTCAAGCCTGCTTTATTGATGAAGTACAATTGCAACCATAGGTTCAATGTATCTCCTGACAGTGAGTTGGGGAGACCTTCAATAAATGCTGTTGTTAATACATTGAGTTTCAGAGCTCCAGTGACTTCAGCAAGATAAGGTTCTGCTGTATACTGGATAAATAGAGTTTGTTTCTGCATGTATATTCTATCTTGGTGTTAGAATCAGTAGTGACTTGATTGATAGCCCTCTCAACTTTTGAGTTAGAATGTTGCAGATTTAAGACCCACTTCAGAAATCAGCATAAATATTTAGGCCACATTCCAGTGCCAGTACTGAAGCACATTGACATTGTTTGAACCTCATCTTTCAAATATGTAAAAACTGCAGAAATAAAACATTACATAACCTTCTTTTGAAGAGGAGTAGTTAAGTTATACCTGAAGAAGGGTTTCGACCCGAAAAGTTGCCTATTTCCTTCGCTCCCTAGATGCTTCCTCTCCCGCTGAGTTTCTCCAGCCTTTTTGTCCACCTAAGTTATACCTCATGTCTATGCCAATACTAATTCCCCAATCTGTTTTTGCAATATAGATTATTTGTATTTTATCATTCAGTTCTGAAGGTCTCTTGCTCAAAAGAGTCTTATGAAAACTTAAGACCAGTCTCTTGCTAGTCTCTACATGGTATGAAATAGCAGCACAAAATTACCTTTAAATTGGAAAGGTTTCCAGTTTTACTTTTAAGTAATCTGAAAATAGGAATAAAGATTAGGGGACAGAAATGAAGGTGGGATAAATATGCTCTGTTGTTTTACAGAGGGATCTTTACCCTGTATTTAAACTCAAGGGATTTATACAGTGTACTGACCAGGAATACTGAAAACACAAGATAGACACAAAAAGCTGAAGTTTCGGGTAGGCAGTGATTAGTGGGGTACCGCAAGGCTCAGTGCTGGGACCCCAGCTATTTACAATTTATATTAATGATCTGGACGAGGGAATTGAAAGCAACATTTCCAAGTTTGCGGATGACACTAAGCTGGGGGGCAGTGTTAGCTGTGAGGAGGATGCTAGGAGACTGCAAGGTGACTTGGATAGGCTGGGGGAGTGGGCAAATGTTTGGCAGATGCAGTATAATGTGTATAAATGTGAGGTTATCCACTTTGGTGGCAAAAACGGGAAGGCAGACTATTATCTAAATGGTGGCCGATTAGGAAATGGGGAGGTGCAGCGAGACCTGGGTGTCATGGTACACCAGTCATTGAAAGTAGGCATGCAGGTGCAGCAGGCAGTGAAGAAAGCGAATGGTATGTTGGCCTTCATAGCAAGAGGATTTGAGTATAGGAGCAGGGAGGTTCTACTGCAGTTGTACAGGGTCTTGGTGAGACCACACCTGGAGTATTGCGTACAGTTTTGGTCTCCAAATCTGAGGAAGGACATTATAGCCATAGAGGGAGTGCAGAGAAGGTTCACCAGACTGATTCCTGGGATGTCAGGACTTTCATATGAAGAAAGACTGGATAGACTTGGCTTATACTCGCTAGAATTTAGGAGATTGAGAGGGGATCTTATAGAAACGTACAAAATTCTTATGGGGTTGGACAGGCTAGATGCAGGAAGATTGTTCCCGATGTTGGGGAAGTCCAGGACAAGGGGTCACAGCTTAAGGATAAGGGGGAAATCCTTTAAGACCGAGATGAGGAAAAACTTTTTCACACAGAGAGTGGTGAATCTCTGGAACTCTCTGCCACAGAGGGTAGTTGACGCCAGTTCATTGGCTATATTTAAGAGGGAGTTAGATGTGGCCCTTGTGGCTAAAGGGATCAGGGGGTATGGAGAGAAGGCAGGTACGGGATACTGAGTTGGATGATCAGCCATGATCATATTGAATGGCGGTGCAGGCTCGAAGGGCCGAATGGCCTACTCCTGCACCTATTTTCTATGTATCTATGTATCTAACTTCACCCATTCCTTCTCTCCAGGGATGCTACCTGTCCCACTGAGTTACTCCAGCTTTTTGTGTCTATCTTCGGTTTAAACCAGCATCTGCAATTCCTTCTTGCACCTACTGAAAACACACTTGTTTATGAAATCACTTTCATGAATTTAAAATAAATTAATAATTACGTTTTAATTTTACAGCCCCCAAGGAAGCTCCTAAAATAAATGTACAACAGAAAACACAGAAATTGCAGAGAAAAGCAAGGTTGATTGTTCGAAACCTGAGCTTTAAGGTACTGGGGAAGTTCAGAATTAAGAATCAACTTGTGTCTAACATCAATTGTAATCGTCATTTAGTTTGACCATGTCTGAATGTCTGTTTACCTCTTATTTGTTAAACATGTAATGATCTAAACAAAAACCAAAATTGCAGCAACTGTGGGAATAGAAACAGGATTACTATTTCAGCTTGTCAGAGTTGGGAAAGTTTTTTTTAAATATATAAAGAAGGCAGGGAAAGGGATGGATAGGACAAAAGAGAATAGCTGAAGTTCAGGCCAGTGTTGTAGGTATGATGAGAAGTTAGAAGGTGACAAAGGAGTAGAATATTTTACAAACAACGACCCCTGGTGTGCTAATGGAGAGGAAGACCAAAAGTTGAACCAATTACACAGATGGATGACTTACGACAAAAATGGCCAATTCTTACCCGTACAGAGAAAGTGCAGGTCCACATTCTTCCCCCATAGCCCAGCAAATGCAATCCTTTTCGATGCTCATTCAGGCTTCCTTTGAACACAACGATTGAATAATCCTCCATTAGTATACTTGACAGTATTTTTAAAAAGTATCATCATCAAATTTTTGGTGCTTCTGCCTATGTCCCAGGTTCTTGACCCCGGCCTCCAGTGGAATAGTTTATCTCTGTCAATCTGATGACACGTTTTTAAATAGCTCTATCAGATATCCTCAAAACTTCCTATGTTTCAAGAAGAGCAATTCCAATTTCTTCAGTCTGGTCTTCCCTGGAAGCAGTGGTTTTTTTTGGTTCTCCACCCTCATTAAGTGCTGCACTCTGAACGGGACATGGTACTCTGCGTCAGTGTTTTATAAGAGTTTGTTGTGACTTCCTGCTTTTGTATTCCATGCCTCTGTTAAACAGTGCTCGGTATCCCAGGAGATGGTAGTTAAATTACCCAAGCTTGTATCCCACAATGGCAACTGTGGGAAATAGATTTGGATAATGTAAAAAAAACTAGCCAGAACTACAAAACCTCCATGTCGGTCTGACTGATTTGTGAATCAAACTAAACATTGTAATTGGCTCAACCACGACAGTTCCCTTGTACATTTGGACGGCTTGATTGTAATTGTGTGTAGTCTTTCTGCTGAGTGGATGGCACGCAACAAAAAAGCTTTTCACTGTATCTAGGTAGACGTGACAATAAAATAAACTAACTCCACAACAATTTTATTGACTGAAATGGCCTAGAAATCTAGGGGCAATTAAGAATGGCCAATAAATACTGGTTTTGCCAGCACTGCCAATGTTTTAAAAATGAATAAATAAAAATCTCTCATACTTTTTTTTTGTCATTTTCTCTACCTGTCTTGCCACTTTTTATGAATCATGTACATATTACTGACTCCAATCCTGTGTAATCCTTATAGAATTGTGCTCTTTGATTGAAAGTGTTTATTTTTATTCTTCTTACTGGAAAGTAACCATGCATTTCTTAGTGTTGAATTTCTTCTACCTTTTATCTGCTCATTTCACCCACCGTAATTTTTTTCCCTTGATGTCTAGACTTCTGTGAAGTCTGCTGCTTTTCTATAGATTGCGGTTTTTCTGTGTCTAGCACCTCTGGTGAATTCTACTGTACACTTCCCTATAGTCCAATATCAATTCATGGTTTCCTAGCCAATTTTCTATCCCTGTTACTACACTCCCTCTCATTTTACACCACCAATCTTAATATACTTATTTTGTGGCTCTGTTTACTTATCAACCACCTTGATCTACATCAAAAAACTCCAGTAAGATTTGTTTGGTACCATTTGAACATTGCATGCTGACTGAACGGACACTTGTCCACTTGATTCATAATTCTGTCCCCAATTATTGTTTCTCGCGCCTTTCTCATCATTGAGGTTAAACTGGTCTGAGAGTTAATGACTTGTTCCAACAGCCTATTTTATGAACAATGATCTAGCATTTGCAGTTCTACAGCCTTATGCACCACTACTAAATCTATTATGTTTGGAAGGTTATGGTTAGGACTTGTGCAGTTTCCTCTCAACTTTCCACCTGGCCTCAGTGGTTTATCCATGTTAAATGTAACTTACTTGTCCTTCTAGGAGATTCTCTTTTTTACTATTTTTCCCTCCCCAAGATTTAATCCCAACAATGTTTATTTGGTGAGACTTCAGCAGTATCGTTGTCCTTGGTGAGAACTGATATAAAGTCACTACTTCAGCTGTGCCCTTAATACTTCATGAGAAAAATCATAATTTAAGTATATATTTAATGGTGGACATTATATTTTTCAAGTATATAGATAAGTATAAAATACATAATTACATTTAAATTCAGCAAATTGTAATTTGTAAGTGGATCTGTGGGAATTTGGTTGAAATGATCATTGATGCAGATGGTGAGACAGGATTTGAGTATGGAAATATTTGGGTTATCCCTGAGCTGTCATCTTTTGAGGGCAGGGTTTCTGATGCATAGTTTGTGCGAAATAATGACACGTTGAGGAGAATTTACATAAATGAACGTTTCATTCACTGGAACTCAGAACATTAAAGATTGAATTGACGGAATTTTCAAGATATTTGGACAACATGGTGAGGTTGGAGAAAAATTAATTGGAACCAGAGGATATGGTCTTACATTAGATCCAGGCGTTTCGGAGATGAAGGGCAAGGGTATAGAGTTTGTGGTTGGCAGAGAAAATGTTGGCTTCGGTATTCTTACTGTTGAGCTGAATAGAATTGTTTTTGGTCCAAGATTGGACACTTGAAACACACAGCCAGTAGAAGGGGAAAGTGAGGAGGAGGGTAGTGATATGGGGAGCTGTGCCAAATACTGCAGGCAAGATGATCCAAGATAATGCTACATGGACACAGTCATAGAGATATCAGTCGACCAGGTCGCTTAAATGATGAACCCGAGAGAGATTTGATTATACATAAGATGGTCATGGGTTTGGGGGATGAAGATAATTATATTGCAGAGGGATTGAGAAATGAATCGGTATTTTGCACAAACTAAATCAGAATTAGATTTTTTTGGACAAATTTATAGTTATCTTTATCGCAAGAAACATTAGAGATGAAGATGTTGATGTATCAATCATATCCAATTTCTATAGGCTGCATTTTACTCATTTAAATATGACACTGCTTGAGAGAGTGATGATTGACCTCAGAACAGTAGTTTTTGGCCAATGGATGTTTCTTTCCTTTCAGTGTTCAGAAGGTGATTTGAAGACTATTTTCTCGCGGTATGGGACTGTGCTGGAGGTCAACATACCTACAAAAGGTTGGTTTTGAAGTAGGGAAACCCGGTGCTTTAGATAGTTAGCTAGAACCAGAACAGTACAACACAAGAACAAGCCCTTCGGCCCACAATGACTGTGCCTAACATGATTTCAAGGTCAACTCTTATCTTTCCATTCCCTGTATATCTGTATGCCTATCCAAAGGTCTCTTAAATGCAGCTGTCATATCTGAGTCCGCCACCACCCCTCGTAACGCATTCCAGGCACTCACCACCCTCTCTATTTAAAAAAAAATTGCCTTGCGCATCTCTTTAAACCTCACCTTAAAGCTATGCCCGCTAGTATTTGCTATTTCCATCCTGGGGGAAAAATGATTCTGACTGTCTACCCTATCTGTGCCTTCCATAATTTTAGATACTTTTATATAAGGCATGAGGAACGTGTAGCAGCCAATGCACACCCATTGCCAGACACCCATTCCTGAAAGGTACTTGTACATTCCTTGTAGCCTTTTATGCCACAGTCGCCTGACTTCTGTTTGATTACGGAGATCATACTTACCCTTCTTGGACAGTGTGTATCATTCTTCTTGAAATCTTGGATTTGCACTTTGGCACAGAGTGAATCTCCATGTTCATCCAAAGTTTCTGGTTAGGATGCACCCTAATTATCTTTGTCGTAGCGCAGCTGTCTATGCATTTCTTGATGAAATCAGTGCTGACCGAGGATGAAGTTGTCTTGAACACATTTCAGTCCACCGACTCAAGGCAGTCCTGAACTAGGTCCTCAAACCATTGCTGTTTGTTTTGTGACTGGGATATTTGTGTTGGGCTAGGCACCTTGCCACTCATCTGAAAGATGTTTTGGAAAAGTAAGTGACGCGAAATAAGTAAATTGTTTTAAATAGAGAGGAAAATACCTGGTACAAATATTTTGCAAGGAAGGATGATCATATGAAAGAGCAGCAGAGACGGAATAATTGGCCATCACTTTCAAAGAATGTGTGGCGCAGCAGTAGTGCTGCTGCATTACAGGGCTTGCAGCGCTGGAGACCCGGGTTCGATCATGACTACGTGTGCTTTCGGTACGGAGTTTGTACGTTCTCACCGTGACCGCATGGGTTCTCTCCAAGATCTTCGGTTTCACAAGTTCACAAGTTATAGGAGTAGAATTAGGCCATTCGGCCCATCGAGTCTACTCCGTCATTTAATCATGGCTAATCTCTGCCTTCAAATCCCATTTTCCTGCCTTCTCCCTATAACCTCCGACACCAGTTCTAATCAAGAATTTGCCTATCTCTGCCTTCAAAATATCCACTGACTTGGCCTCCACAGCCGTCTGTAGCAATGAGTTCCACAGATTAACTACCCTCTGACTAAAGAAGTTCCTCCTCGCCTCCTTTCTAAAAGAACACTGTTTAATTCTGAGGCTATGAACTCTGGTCCTAGGCTCTCCCACCAGTGGAAACATCCTTTCCACATCCATTCTATCTACGCCTTTCATTATTCTGTACGTTTCAATGAGCTCCCCCCTCAACCTTCTAAATTCCAGCGAGTAGAGGCCCAGTGCTGTTAAATGCTTATCATATGCTAACCCACTCATTCCTCGAATGATTCTTGTAAACCTCCTCTGGACCCTCTTCAGAGCCAGCACATCCTTCGTCAGATATGGGGCCCAAATTTGCTTGCAGTACTCCAAAGATACAGGTTTGTAGGTTAATTGGCTTGGGTTTGTATACTTGGTATAAGTATAAATTGTCCCTAGTGTATGTAGGCTTGTGTTAATGTGCGGGGATTGCTGGTTGGTGCAGACTCGATGGGCCGAAGGGCCTGTTTCACGCGTATCTCTAAACTAAACTGGTTTTCTGCTGCATCTTTGATTCTGTGCTATATGATGTCGTTTTCTGTTGTCGTGCTGGAACTATGATTATTAAGGCTACAAAATCTAGTTCCTGTGAAATAAACAGTGAGTAAACATATTTGTTGTGCACTCAACAGCAGGTCAAGTCCCATGTTGAGATTACCTTGTGGAAACCATGTCTTTTAAAGCCACAACGTTCAGTTCCCATCAAATAAACAGTGAGCAAGTGTTAAGGATCAATGATCTTAAATATTAGCTCTGTATCTCTTTTTACTGATGCTGCATGATTTATTAGTTCCAAGCATTTTCTGAAACTGGCCCTTGACCTGCTGTTGAGTGCACGACAGCTCTGTTCGTCTTGACTCCCGCATTGAGATACCTGACTTGGTATTTTTAAAGTGGGATTACTGAGGTTAGATGTTACAGAGATTCTGTTAATTCCCATAGTGCTTTTTTGATCAACTGTTAGGCAGGATTGGCTGTGGGGATTTGGAAAGCTGGCACATAGGCAGGTAAAGGAAAAAACAGGTGGGGCTCTCAGTGAAATCAAAGGATTAGTTTTTTTTGTTTTTGCCAGGTGCTCTCCCAGTAGGTAGTTTATTGGTTAATTGAACAGTGTTCAACTGCTCAAGGGCCAGTAACAGAAAATGCCTGGAACTAGTAAATCATGTAGCATCAGTAAAAAGAGAAACAGCTAATATTTCTAATCATTTGAAAAAGTTTGCTTCTTAAAACAGACAACAACACAAACGGTTAAAGGTTAAACCAAGTCAAGCTTTAATCGATCGTCAGGCGGGAGTGACGGAGACCAGTGCAAATGGTATACAGCTATACTCTTTTGCTCCACGTGCTTCCACTCTCCGAACAAAGAAAAGTTAGTACAGTTGTACTCATCCCTTATCAATAAAACACTCCTACCAAGTCCGAATATGACGACTGAAAGATACTACAGCCTTTCAGAATACAAGAAAAGCTGGGTCCACATCAGGCTCCTCCAATAACAAGTTATTGCTTATCTTTGCAATGTCAGCTATATTTTTCAATCTTGGCTCGTCGTCCTTCTTCATGGCCTTGGACAAGCACATGTTATTACTGCAAGCTTCCATCTTAATTTCTATAATAAAACGACAACTTTTACTCCATTTTGTAGCAATGTTACAACATTTTGAGATTTTAATAATCAAGTCTGCATTTTATCCCATCAGATAAAGCATAAAAAGTTTAATTTGACACCTAATTCACTTTCATATCTTCAGTATTAACAAAAGTTATGGCCATTTTCATACTCTGAAATTAGCATCTTGTTCCCTATTGCTTTTCCATTGACTTAACTCAAAAGCTGTGATCGAGGACAGTCAAAAGCCCATAACTTTCTTAAAAATTAAGAGAACTGAATGAAATTTTCAGTTATTATAGATTGAAGCATTCTGAAACAAATATGAAACAATCTTACTTGGATGACCTGAAATAAAAGCATATAATTAGTTAACCTAATTGTAGCTAATTACAAAATTCAATTACTAGATCTAAACATCTATCCTTCTTAAGAAAAGGTTAACATTTTTAAATAGCCTAAGTGTCCAAATAACATTCACACAAGAATTCACAATATAACATGATTTTTAAATCTCATTGTCATGAATTTAAAGGCCAAATGGTCGGAAATTTAGTGTAAATTCCCGTAAATTAATGGCCATTTTAATCATCTTGCGAGTGGGTTTTTGTGGAACGCGATCGATTGGAACGTTGCGGTTGCAGTGAATTTAAACCCCATATCGGCAGGAAAAACACTGCCGGTTCGTATATTTACATAATCACATTTTCGCTGATGAAATTTTGATTAAAGTAATCCTAAGAAGCAAGTTTATATGTAAAATAAACGACTTACCTTACGTTTTGTCCCGTATGTGAGATCCGCTCCGTTGCCTGTGTTGACGGCGTTAGAAGTAGCTTTTTATTTTACTCCAGTGCTGAAATTGTCCCGTGGTTTAAAAAAAATAATTCCGAGAACGGCAGTCGGAACGATTATTCAGCATTAGGTAGTAGCTCGAGAAAATATATCTCGGACAGGCAGGAGAAAACGGCATTTCAATCCCGCCCCCCCCTCAAAGGCGCCAAAGTCGCGCACACGGCCAGTGGCAGAACTGCAGCGCCGCTGAAGGTAAGTTTTGTAACATACCTACATTTTGTGTACTACATAATATCTGCAAAGTCAGCAGTATTATACAAACTTGGCACTGAGTCATTCCAGTATAATATCTGCAAAGTCAGCAGTATTATACAAACTTGGCACGGAGTCATTCTTTTGTTCTTCACCCGACCTTACGTTCTTATAGTAAGTTTCCATTTTAAATTAGTAAGAAGAATAATTACAACGACTCCATTTTCTGAACTCTATTAGATTTGACTGTATTAACTCGTTCACATTGATCCTTAACCCTTGCTCACGGTTTATTTGATAGGAACTGGGCTTTGTCACTTTAAAATACATGGTTTCCACAAGGTAATCAAATGCTACATCTTGGGCCCGAAATGTGCATCATGATTGTTTCCAGCATTATTTGTTTTTATTTTGTGTCAGCTTTAAAAAAAAAGAAAATTCAATAACAGATTAAAGCGGGCTTATATTGATGAGGATAGGACAAGTAGAAAAATGGGATAGAATACACAGCAGCAAACATTTTAAATCCGCTGTGCAGAGAATAGTCAGTAAAATGATTCCTGAAATGTTTTTTTGCAAATCATGCTCCAGATTACTGAATGTTTTGGATATTTCCACCCTCTCTCTCAGATGGGAAGATGCGAGGGTTTGCATTTGTTCAGTTCAAGAATGTTCTGGAAGCTGGGAAAGCCTTGAAAGGAATGAACCTGAAGGAAATTAAGGGTAATGAGAGAATTTTGACAAGTACTGTGAATTGGGTAAGCTGGGTTGAGGGATAGCAGGTTGAAGGGCACAATATCACTGATTTGTGACTCCTGTGATTTTTGGGGGTAAAGGTGGAGGTGGGATTGGTTGAGGTGGAGGGACAGGACAGAGGCAGAGTGGGTGGGGCGAGACATGATTTACAGAGGGTGGGGAAAGGGGAAGGTTATCAGCAGGTGAATGGGAGGGGATGGTGGGTGGCAGTAGAGGAGGGGTTGCTGAGATGAGAAAGGGAAAGTCGGGAGGAAAGACAGGAAGGCTGATTGGGAGGAGTGAAGGAGAAAAGAATGAGAATTGGGATGATTGGGGTTGGCAATGAGATAAGAAGGGGGGGGTGCATACAGGAGGATAAGGTCATTGGTGGAACGACGAGATGACAGAAGTAGTGGGATCTAGTGAGAATGGGCAACTCTGGGGCAGAAGGAGAAGTAGTTGGTGGAAGCAATGGCATGTGGAATGGATTGTGTCTGATCTTGTGTTGTTCATCCAGGTCGTCCGATGGCAGTGGACTGGGCAGTGGCAAAGGACAAGTACAGAGCAAAGGTGGATGCTGCTAATGCAGGTAATACAACAACCTCTTACAGCTTATGAATAACTTAAAGTTGTGGGGAGTGAAGAGTTTGGGGATATTTTCCAGTGTTTTCCCACTCAGCAACCTTTCCTGCAGTTTGTTGCTCAACTTTCTTTTGCGAGAACATTAACTGCATTTATGTAGCTTCCTCAACATAATTCCAGTGAATGCTTCAGTTCTAATAAGAGTATACATTCCACTAAGTCTAAAAAGGACAGAAAATTGGTAGATTTTAGAGATTTTAGAAATTTAATGAATGACAAAGAGGAATATGTCGGGAGGGTTTTCAGATGCGAGGTGATTTAATTTCAATGTCCAAGAGGCCAAAACTGAAGGAAAGTAGTGATCTACAAGGGTTGTAGAATTGATGTGACGGAAATTGGAAGAACAAGAGCCTGCAGATATTTGAAAACAACTGAGCTGTTTAAAAAAAAAAAAAAAAAAAGAGAAAGTGCCGGTGTAACTCCAGCATCTGCAAACCCCATCCTCCTGTATGCACCACCCCTTCTCATCCCACTGCCAGACCCAATCAACCCCATTCTCATTTTTGTAAACCAGCATCTGCATCCTTGTATCCACATGAGCTGTTTTAAACTAGGCTTTGCTGAACCGGATGTGAGTGTTGCTAGTCGGGAAATAATTTTCTCTTATAGTGCCATTTGGAATTCTCAATGCAATACATGGTTATTATTGACAGGAGCTGGGAAAAAGGAAACACATTTGGATGTAGTTAATGATGAAGAGAATGAAGAAGAGGATGGTGAGAGTTCGAGTAACTACAAAAATACTGAACCTACAAAAGACCAGAAACCCCAGGTGCCTTGTAAAACAGCTCCCAAGAAAAGGTAAATGAGCATAAATACACTCTTTTCCTATCCACTGTTCCAAACAGCTGCCTTCCCTCTAGAAGAAACTGTCCCGTGAATGGTGTCACTGGAATGTGAGCTGAAGAGACTGAACAGTTTCATTGTGTTCATAATACACAGTACAGCAAGAAATGGTCAAAGCAAGAGCCATGATTGTTTGGAGCTTAGAGACACAAAATGGTAACAGCCACTTTGGCCCACCGAGTCTATGCCGACCATCGATCATCTGTTCACACTAATTCTACGTGATCCCACTTTCCCCATTTTTATTTCCTCCACAGCCAGATGCAGTGGAAGCTGATTCTTGTATCCTACTGTCCGGTTGGGATCCTGGAATTCTAGAAATTGAATTGATTATACTAGACAGAGGGCTTGTATACAAAAACAGGGATGTAATGTTGAGGCTCTATAAGGCACTGGTAAGGCTGCATTTGGAATATTGTGAGCAATTTTGGCACCATATCTGATGAAGGGTGTACTGGCTCTGGAGAGGATCCAGAGGAACTTTACAAGAATGATCCCAGGAATGAGTACTTTAATCTACGATGCGCATTTGTCGGCGCTTGGCCTGTACTCGCTGGAGTTTAGAAGAAGATGGGGGACCTCATTGAAACATACAGAATAGTGAAAGGCTTGGATAGAGTGGATGTGGAGAGGATGTTTCCACCAGTGGGAGAGTCTAGGACTAGAGGCCATAGCCTCAGAATTAAAGGACGTTCTTTAGTCAGAGGGTGGTGAATCTGTCAGGATGGTAAAATTCTTTGCCATGGAATGCTGTGGAGACCAAGTCAGTGGATATTTTTAAGGCAGAGATAGATAGTACTTGATTAGTACAGGTGTCAGAGGTTATGGGGAGAAGGCAGGAGAATGGTGTTGGGAGGGAGAGATAGATCAGCCATGATTGAATGGTGGAGTAGACTTAATGGGCCGAATGGCCTAATTCTACTCCTATTCCTTATGACCTTATAGAAAAGAGTGCAGAGAGGATTCATCAAGCTGTTGCCTGGGATGGAATATTTGAGCTAAGGGATAGACTGGATAGGCGAGGTTTGATTTCTTTAGTGTGGAGAAAACTGATTAAGCTATACAAAAGTATGACATAGATCTCAGTCCTACTGTAGAGCTGGCCATCTGATTTGAATGACCTGTCCTGGCTTCCCACTGTTCCCAATGCCCCAAGAAAGCCACCCTTCTTGTTTTTAACTACATACTAATCTGCTTTTCAGTTTTTACCTGTGCAGCAGTGGGAGTAATCCAGAGATTACTACTTTTGAAATCCTACTAGTTTAACTCTGACTTCTAAAAAGATCTCAGCTCCTGTCCTCCTTATATCATTAGTACAGATGTATGTATTTTTTTAGCTAACTCGTCTACTTTAACTGTCGCTTCTTTCAAAACCTTTTCTAATTCTGAGCAACTTTCGTAAATTCCCACCTCCAATCTCTGTCTTGGGGAAATCTGCCAGCTCCACGAAACGTTGTGATGTTATTGCGCTCAGAATTCCACGTGCAGCTCGACCTTAAAATGACTACTAAACTGAAGTTGATACATCAATCTGATGAATCTCTTTCAGAAGACTTGGGCTCATCAAATGTTCTGCATTACGGATTATATTGCAGCTATGTCACAGGAACAGGTAATCTGGCCCAATTTTTCCGTGATCAGAATACAATGTGTTTTAGATCAGTGGTGGAGGAAGAGGAGGAAGAGGTCACGGCATCAGATGACGAAATGGGAAATTCAGAAGCTGAGACTGAAGATGATGACGATGATGATGATGATGCATCCATTGATGAAAACTCAGAGGATAGCGACTTGGAGGAGGAAGATGGTACGTTGTCTCTTTAAGATATATTTGAGAATGTGTGAAATTTGGGACCTTTGCAAATGATGGAGGGGAAGAACTTTGTGTGGAATTTGCACTCTTTAGTTTAGAGATACGTTACGGAAACAGGCCCTTCGGCCCACCGAGTCCGCGTCGACCAGCGATCCCCGCACACTGACACCATCCTATTAAGAGGTGCGTTGTTTTTATATTTTTCTCTTTTTCCTTCAGATGAAAAGCCTGTGAAGAAAAAGAAGTTGAGCAAGGCCAATCTTCCAGTGGATGTCCATGAAGGACGGACGATCTTCATCAGGTAGGAATAGAAGCCTATTATGGAAGAGTGGACGAGAAATCCAAAAATAATTTGATGCCTTTGAATTGTAGTCTTCAATGCAGCAAAACTAGTGGTGAAACACTCAACACAGCTCATAGAGAAGAGAATCTGGTGACTTTAAAAGAGGATTTGTACATTTACCAATGCCCTCCAGATGAGTAATATTTGTGCAACCAAACCTCTGGAAATGTTTGGAGGAATATGTCTATAAACTGAGGCATGGGTGATCAGTCAAAGTCAGTGGCTTTAAACTTCTGTTTCCCTAACAGTGGTCCAAAAATCATCATTGATAGATCATTTTGTGTCCAGCTATGTTCTTAACATGGATCACCCTCTGGTTTTAATTCATTCCGTGCTGTTTGATGAGTGTTACCTTTTGGTTCCAGCTGGTTTCTTTTGATTTATCTCATAATTTACCACTTTCCTATTTTTCCTGCAGGAATCTGTCTTTTGACACTGAGGAAGATTCACTGGGAGAGCTATTGGAGCAGTTTGGAGATCTGAAATATGTTCGTATTGTCATGCATCATGACACAGAGCACTCCAAGGGTGAGGAAAGAGACAGAACGCTGCTTGGCAATAAAATCAGTGCTCAATTGCTGATATTAATGACAAACGCACAATCCATTGTACAGGTCCTCCCCAGGTTATGAATGCCTGACATATGTACAGCCCATACATACGAGCATTTGGGAGAGTGGCGGAATGGCTTTGCTAGCTGCAGCGGGTCTGCAGGCATCTTCTGCCGTGTTTGTGGCAATATCTGGTTAAATATCTGAACATCTTGGTTTAACTACATAGTGCCTTCAGATGGCTTATGTTTTATTTAAATAAATTGCTGGGCGGCTGCATTTGCACTCGTGAACTCGTTTGGGGTTATGGACAGTTCTCCGGACCGGATTCCTTTCATAATCTGGGAGGACGTGTTTAACGTAGGTGGAGAGCGGAAAGGTCT
Organism: Malacoraja senta; assembly: GCA_038087875.1. NCBI lineage: Eukaryota > Metazoa > Chordata > Chondrichthyes > Rajiformes > Rajidae > Malacoraja > Malacoraja senta. The sequence continues at coordinate 9,394,192 of CM075985.1, read as the reverse complement.
AAGAAGTGCTGAGGGTGAGTGGTAGTAGTTTAGTTAAGTTTAATTTAGAGTTACAGCGTGGAACCAAGTCCTTCCGCTCACCGAGTCCATGTTGACCAACAATCACCCGTTCACACAAAATCTATGTTATCCCAGTTTCTCATTCACTACCTACACACTAGGGGCAATTTACAGAGGTCAATGAACCTACAACCCTGCATGACTGGAATGTGAGAGGAAACCAGAGCACCCGAGTAAACCCACGTGGTCACAGAGAATACATGCAAACTCCACACAGACAACACCTGAAGTCAGAATTGTACCCTGGTCTCTGCACTGTAAGGCAACAGCACTGTGCACCAGAAAGGAACTAATGGCCCTTGCTGGAAACCAGGAAAGGACCTGAAGGTGCAGTGATGGGAAGAACTTGTGGATGCAAGGTCTAGACCATATTGAAATCTAGGGCAGTATTGCATCAGTTGATCATTAGTTGGGAGAGTTATGAGCATCATATTAGCCATGGCAAAAATACTTAAATTAGCAGTTTGTGTCACATGGACAAATAGTAATCACAGAGTCTTAAATCTACATTTAGACTGATTAGTGGTAATAAAGTAGGTAAATTCACAGAACGTGTATGAAATCATTTTCTCGATCAATATGGTGAGGATCAAATTAGGGAAAGGGCGTTTTACATCTCATTATGTACAACCACAAAGAGTTTGCCAATATGTTAGAAAATTGCAACCACAATGAGATAAAAACTGAATTTGAAAGTAATGTGGTTCAATGTTATCCCACTTTTTAAGAAAGGCGGGTGAGGGAAAACGGAATTATGGAGCAGTTAGTCTGACATCGGTGGTGGGGAATATGCTGGAGTCAATTATAAAATATGAAATAGCGGCACATTTGGATAGCAGTAGCAGGATCGGTCCGAGTCAACTCGGATTTACAAAGGGGAAATCATGCTTGACTAATCTTCTGGAATTTTTTGAGGATGTAACTGGGGAAAATGGACACGAAATAGCCAGTGGATGTAGTGTATCTGGACTTTCAGAAAGCATTTGATAAGGTCCCACATAGGAGATTAGTGGGCAAAATTAGAGCACTTGGTATTGGGGGTAGGGGGCTGACATGGATAGAAAATTGGTTGGCAGACAGGAAACAAAGAGTAGGGATTAACTGGTCCCTTTCAGAATGGCAGGCAGTGACTAGTGGGGTACTGCAAGGCTTGGTGCTGGGACCGCAGCTATTTACTGTATATATAAATGATTTAGATGAAGGGATTAAAAGTAACATTAGCAAATTTGCAATTGACACAAAGCTGGGTGGCAGTGTGAACTGTGAAGAGGATGCTATGAGGATGCAGGGTGACTTGGACAGATTGGGTGAGTGGGCAGATGCAGTTTAATGTGGATAAGTGTGAGGTTATCCACATTGGTGGCAAAAACAGGAAGGTAGATTATTATCTAAATGGTGTCAAGTTGGGAAAAGGGGAAGTACAATGGGATCTGGGGGTCCTCGTTCATCAGTCAATGAAAGTAAGCATGCAGGTACAGCAAGCAGTGAAGAAAGTGAATGGCATGTTGGCCTTCATAACAAGAGGAGTTGAGCATAGGAGCAAAGAGGTCCTTCTGCAGTTGTACAGGGCCCTAGTGAGACCACACCTGGAGTATTGTGTGCAGTTTTGGTCTCCAAATTTGAGGAAGGACATTCTTGCTATTGAGGGAGGACAGCGTAGGTTCACACGGTTAATTCCCGGGATGGCGGGACTGCCGTATGTGATAGAATGGAGCAGCTGGGCTTGTATACTCTGGAATTTAGAAGAATAAGAGGGGATCTTATTGAAACATATAAGATTATTAAGGGTTTGGACATGTTAGAGGCAGGAACCATGTTTCCGATGTTGGGGGAGTCCAGAACCAGGGGCCACAGTTTAAGAATAAGGGATAAGCCATTTAGAACAGAGATGAGGAAATACTTTTTCACACAGAGAATTGTGAGTCTGTGGAATTCTCTGCCTCAGAGGGCGGTGGGGGCCGGTTCCCTGGATGCTTTCAAGAGAGAGTTAGATAGAGCTCTTCAGGATAGCGGAGTCAAGGGATATGGGGAGAAGGCAGGAACGGGGTACTGATTGTGGATGATCACCCATGATCACATTGAATGGCGGTGTTGGCTCAAAGGGCTGAATAGCCTACTCCTGCACCTATTGTCTATAATCCAAATGGAACATCAAACTAAGGAAATTAGTGGTGTGAGGAGCAAGTTGGCTGTGGTTGATTGGGATATGTAAAAGCGCAGTATTTAAATAAATAATGCATGGTTTGTAAAAAAAAGTATTGCATTCAGGCACGAAAATCATAGTAAGAAGAGGTCTATCCATTGCTGAGGGTAGAAATAAAAAATAGTGAATCCAAGTAAGCGGCTTAAAAATAGCTATGAATAACAGTGTGCCAGGAAATGGGAGCATTTTAGACCAGCAAAATATTGACAAAGAAAAGAATATGGAATATGGAAACCGATGAGAAACCTAAAAACAGAGTGGAAGGGTTCTTGAGTTGGTATTAAGTCGATGGACTGAAGAGATATGGAAGAGCAAAGTTGATTTAGCTTGTTTAGTCTTTTCTTTCTTACAAGTATTTGATTTCCACTTGTTACAGGTTGTGCATTTGCCCAGTTTGTGGCAAAAGAATCAGCACAGAAGTGTGTGGAGGCAGCAGACAACCAGTGTGAGGTGAGGAACTGGTGTGTTACCTGAACTGGTGTGGCTCTCTCCAAAACGCTTGCCTGGTAACCATCATCATGCCATCTCCAATACTCTCTCTTCTTCCCTGGAGCTTGAGGATCGCTATACCTCTCTTATTCTTTCCTTCCTCTATCCTTTAATAGTCTTTAAAACCATAGTAATTTGATTCCGCACATTGAATGAATGGGATTTGTTTTCATTCATTGGTGATATGCTGCACAGTAAGCTGCAGTCATGCTTCCGTTTCCATAGGCCAGGAGGAAGAAAGTCCATTGATAAGGGAGCGACAAGCACATTTCACTCAAACATGATGAATCTATGCCGAAAGGACAGGGCTGCTGAGTGGGAGATGTACTTGTGGGACATTGTGCACAAGTTTTTTTTTTCTTAGTTTTTTGGTCAAGAGCGTCATAGGCAAGGTCAACATTCATTGGCTCCCCTTCTTAATGCCTGAATAAAGTGGTTATGCCATTTCAAATAATATTATTTTTAATTGTCCATATTGCTGTGTGTCTGGAGTCGCATATGGGCCAGTTTGCAAATATGGCATATTTCCTTCTCTGAAAGACTTTGATGTTTTAGATGAGTTTTTAAGGTTTTGTGATCATCATGAGTTTTGGTTTTAATTCAGATTATTAACTTCAGTTTCCATAGTGGGATTTGAATTGGGCACTATGGATTGTTAGCCCAGGCCTCTAGGTTACAATCCCACATCTTAACCATGGCACCAATAATGTATGGTGGTTTAAGGGGTATGACTGTGGAGTATGACATGTTGATTACCATTTTTTCCCCCAGTATGGAAATAATATGCTACTAGTTGCCTGTAACTCATCATCTCCTCAACTCCAAAATACTTCCTGCACCAACTCCATCTCAGTCCTACCTCCTTCAGAGTCATGGTCATCTATTACTGTACTCTTGTTCTTCTAATGTTGTACTTCAATGAAACAGGGTCAAAATCATAATCTTCTGTAATTTGATGATCTTGTCTCACATCACCTGAGGCACAATTTCAGCTGTTTTGTGGCTATCCATTCTTCATTGGTGGAAGGACAATTTTATCCTCCTAATACAGGATTGCTTTGTAGGCTTGTTACAATTCTCCTGTACCTGCTCAGAACCCTTGCTTTGCTTATTTCTTTAACTAGCTCATGGAATTCTCGGGTATTACGTTGGTTGTGTACTGAAGTAATAATAATAATAATAATGGATGGGATTTATATAGCGCCTTTCTAATACTCAAGGCACTTTACATCGCATAATTCATTCACTCCTCAGTCACACTCGGTGGTGGTGAGCTACTTCTGTAGCCACAGCTGCCCTGGGGCAGACTGACGGAAGCGTGGCTGCTAATCTGCGCTTACGGCCCCTCCGACCACCACCAATCACTCACACACATTCACACACATTCACACGCAGGCAAAGGTGGGTGAAGTGTCTTGCCCAAGGACACAACGACAGTATGCACTCCAAGCGGGATTCGAACCAGCTACCTTCCGGTTGCCAGCCGAACACTTAGCCCATTGCGCCAGATGCCCATGAACGTACCCAGGCCACTTTTACCTTTCTTTGGGTACGTTCATGGGCATCTGACGTAAACTGGATGTTTTTGGTTTTCAGACTGGAGGTCTCAAGCTGGATGGGAGGAAGCTCAACGTGACCATTGCAGTCAGTCGTGATGAGGCCAAGAAACTGCAGCAAACAAAGTTGGACAAGCCAACTGGAACACGCAACATGTACCTGGCACGAGAGGGCTGTAAGTATCATGAGTAGCAGTTGATCAGCAGGGTTTCACTGCATAACCCCTAAAAGATCTACTGTAGCTAAGGTGTGATGGAGTCATAGAGTGATACAGTGTGGAAACAGGCCCTTCTTGTTCACACCGGCCAATATGTCCCAGCTGCACTAGTCCCACCTGCCCGCATTTAGTCCATACCCCTCCAATTCTGTCCTATCCATGTACCTGTCTAACTGTTTCATAAATGTTCGGATAATCCCTGCCTCAACTACCTCCTCTGGCAGCTTGATCCATACATCCACCAGCCGTTGTGTGAAACAGTTACCCCTCAGATTCCTATGAACTCTTTTCCCCTTCACCTTAAACCAATGACCTCTGGTCCTCGATTCACCTACTCTGGGCAGGAGACTCCATGCATCTATCCGATCTATTCCTCTCATGATTTTATACACCTCAATAAGATCACCCCTCATCCTCCTGTGCTCCAAGGAATAGAGTCCCAGCCTACACAACCTCTCCTTATAGCTCAGACCCTCTAACCCTGGCAACATCATCATAAATCTTATCTGTACCCTTTCCAGCTTGACAACATCTTTCCTATAACACGGTGCCCAGAACGGTGCAATACTCTAAATGCGGCCTCACCAACATCTTATACAACTGCAACATGACCTCCCAACTTCTATGCTCAGATCATCAGATGTCGGCCATGTTTCAATGAGCATCATTCTCACCTCAGAAATGCAAGGTTGTGGGGGCTCGAAACCATCACCGGAGAACTGCGAGTCCCTCTGATCCATGCTATGATGGATAATGAGAAGTGCAATTCCCCAGACCAATATTTATTTATTAAACAGGTATCATTGAATAGCTTTTGTCATGTAGATGTTTGGGAAACTTTGGTGGGTGCAAATAGACTACTAAATTTCTCAAATAGCAACGGTGACTGTTTAAAAGAATCTTCGTTTTTTGCCGAATATATTTTGATGTTGTAATGTTTAAGAAGGTGCAAAATAATGTTGTCCATTCAGAGCAAAAATCTCCTGATACTGGTAGGAGAAAAAAAGTTATGTTTTCTTTTTTTTCCAGTAATTCGAGCTGGAATGAAATCTGCTGAGGGTATGAGTAGTTCGGACATGACCAAGAGGATGCGGGTGAGCTATTTGATCATCCCTCGTTACAAATACAATTACTGTACCCTATTCTCATCCACTTGTTTCTGGAGGTTGAGAGAATACTTTCAAGCAGGATTCTTAGCTGGGAAAGATATTTACAGAATGTCAAGTGTCCCAATATAATGGGGACCATCTTCTCAATGGGTAGAGCATTGCTAGTGGGTATATTTAGAAGATACAAATTGAACAAGCAAGTCTGTGTTTACTGGTTTCATGCTGAGAGTGTGCACAGCAGGCTGTATGAGGGAGGGAACCATCAGCTAATTCAGGCGGGAGCAAAGTAAGGTACGTGTTGTAGCTCCAGTACCCCTCAGTCCTGCAGTTCTTTCCTGACCATTCCTCCTTGATATCCTCCATGAATAACCATCTTTGTCCAGTGAAACAGGTGCAAGTTTATTGCAAGACTGACCCCACACTTGTTTTGTGTTTAGTTTGAGGAGCTTAAGCGGCACAAGTTGAAGGATGTGAATATTTTTGTCTCGCCAACAAGGCTGTGTGTCCACAATGTTCCAAAGTCAGTGACCGACCAACAGCTTCGGAAACTTTGTTTACAAGCCGCTGGTACAAAGGAAGCTCGGATAAAGGAGGTAAGAGCTAGTGACAATGACATTGTAGTGATATTGGGGGGAGGAATGCACAGACACAAATGCACAGACACGTTTATGGAAGAGGAAAGAAAACAAAGGGAGACCTGACTTTTCTTGATTAGTACAGGTGCCAGAAGTTATTGGGGAGAAGGCAGGAGAATGGCATTAGGGGGGGGGAGATAGATCAGCCATGATTGAATGGTGTAGATTTGATGGGCTGAATGGCCTAATTCTGCTCCTATCACGTATGATCTTATGACCTGACTGTAAATTCACCTCCTGTAGTTTGCAGTAATAATGCTTGAGAGAATGAGCCCAGGGCAGCAGTCAGGTTGAATATTTGAATCATTTTATTAACAGTGTTGATATAGTACTTTGTTTTTGAAATACTTTTATTTCAAAACCTGACAAGTTGTTTGCAAATACAGGCAGTTCTGCTCTGACTGGGTAGTTGCGATCCTCTAAAATCTCCCATTATAGAAGATTGCATCTTAAAACAACTGTGCCAATGGGGAAAAGGGGGGTTAGGAGCTGAAGAGCTTCAAACTTACAATAATGTTGTTTTTCCTGCAAGATTTTCAAAAGTAACGACCTCTTTAATACCCTTGCTTGCAGGAACAAAAATGAACTTATAGGTGTTAAAATGACCATTCCTCCTTAATGTCTTCCTGTGTGTGAAGAAGTTGCCCCACGAGTCTTCTTTTAATCATTCCCCTCACTCCTTAAACATTCAATTCTGAGGAAGGACATTATTGCCATAGAGGGAGTGCAGAGAAGGTTCACCAGACTGATTCCTGGGATGTCAGGACTTTCATATGAAGAAAGACTGGATAGACTTGGCTTATACTCGCTAGAATTTAGGAGATTGAGAGGGGATCTTATAGAAACATACAAAATTCTTATGGGGTTGGACAGGCCAGATGCAGGAAGATTGTTCCCGATGTTGGGGAAGTCCAGGACAAGGGGTCACAGCTTAAGGATAAGGGGGAAATCCTTTAAGACCGAGATGAGAAAAACATTTTTCACACGAAGAGTGGTGAATCTCTGGAACTCTCTGCCACAGAGGGTAGTTGAGGCCAGTTCATTGGCTATATTTAAGAGGGAGTTAGATGTGGCCCTTGTGGCTAAAAGGATCAGGGGGTATGGAGAGAAGGCAGGTACGGGATACTGAGTTGGATGATCAGCCATGATCATATTGAATGGCGGTGCAGGCTCGAAGGGCCGAATGGCCTACTCCTGCACCTATTTTCTATGTATCTATGTATCTAACCTCTAGTTCTGGATTCCTGTACCTTGGGAAGGAGACTGACCATTTACCTTATGTAGGTCCCTCATGATTTTGTATGCCTTAATAAGGTAATTCCTCAGCCTTCTACAGCCCAGGGAAAAAACATTCCAGCCTATCCATTTTAACTCAAGTCTTCAAGATACTGCACCCATTCTAGCTTAATGGCATCTTTCCTATGGCTGGGTGACCAGAACTGCACACAGTAATCCAAATGTGGTCTCACCAATGTCTTGTACAGCTGTAACATGATGTCCCAACTCCTGTTCCCAGTACCTATATTGATGAAGACAAGTGTTGCAAATATCTTCTCACCAGAGTTAATAAATATCTCAAATAGTTAAAAATGAGTTGTTGGAGGAATTCAGCAGGTCAGCCAGCATCTGTGGAGGGACTGTCGATATATCGGGTCAAAACTCTTCATCTGGGCTGAAAGGTCCATTTCTCTCTACTGATCCTGCCTGACCTGCTGAGTTCCTTCAGCAGCTCGTTGTTTGCTCCAGATACCAGCATTTGTGTCTCAAATGAAATAGTTAATGTTTCATGCAGTAATAAGGCAGTATCATGATTTGGGCTGTTTGGTGGCAGATACATTTGTGTTGGGCAAATGTGACACAATGACCATCACCAGCAGGAGGGAGTCTCGTTTTCTCTACTGGGCACGCAATGGCACTGTCAATACATTCTGCGGATCGCCAGTGATGAGAAACTTGGCTGATCTGGGCTTTTGTTCAATGTGGCAGCTAAGTCGAATTACTGGCCACTTCAATACTTTGTGGCTCGTAATCAGATTTCTGTTCACAACTAGGAATGGACACTAGGGGTGGTATTGCCTGTGAGGGTGACATCCTGTGTGTGAATAGTAGTAAGAAAATCATGAAAGGAACAATGTAAATTTAGATTTTGAATCAAATGTTGATTGCTTTATTGCTTTATTTGTGAAGTTTAGGGTGACAACTGTCATTTAATATAGGACCTTGTTTCACACGTTTTCCCCATTTTCCACTAGTGTCGGATAATGCGGGACCTGCAGACAGCAAAAACAAAAAAAGATGGGCGGTCTCTGGGCTACGGATTTGTAGATTTTACGGAGCACAGCCACTCCCTGGCCACTCTGCGCCACCTGAACAACAACCCAGAACCCTTCGGTCCAGATAAAGTGAGTGAAGCCAAGTTTGGTGGGACTGTTCCGATTGGGATTGCTGAGATGTTTGCGGTTTGAGGTGGTATTGGCTTTCATTGGCTCCAGGGTAGACACAAAATGCTGGAGTAACTCAGCGGGACAGGCAGCATCTCTGGAGAGAAGGAATGGGAGACATTTCGGGTCAGACTGAAGTCTGAAGAAGGGTCTCGACCCGAAATGTCACCCATTCCTTCTCTCGAGATGCTGCCTGTCCCGCTGAGTTACTCCAGCATTTTGTGTCTACCTTCGATTTAAACCAGCATCTGCAGTTCTTTCCTATACATTTTGTCCAAGCTCCAGGTTTTGGTTCAGGGCTGCAGTTGGGACATAGAACCTGAAGGCTTTCTGCACTTTGGACTAGGCAGAAGCCGTCCACTCCCGGACATGTGTTTAGATACAACAGAGAAGGGCAGGATGCAAGTCTCTACTAATAGTGAAATAGTTTTGGACAAGATTACTTTTGGCCAAAATCCCAGTTTCTATCAAGCATACATTAAATAAATATTGCTTTTTCTCCAATAGTTAGTCCACTGCATTCTCCAATATTTCACCTATTCCCCTCAGCAATTAGTGGGGAGACTGGGAATGTTTCCACGCAGTGTCCCCAAATTTACATCAACACTCATCCCCATTATGAGAAATGTTTCCTTAAATGATCAAGTAAGAGAAGCAGTTCTTTCCTGGGAAAGTGTTTGGATGTTACTGCTCTTAGATTCAAAATAGTTGACAGGGGACTCATTTGTAAGAGTAGGAGCTAAGAAAGCTGGGGAGAATCTAGATTGAATATCATTTGAAGAGCTGGTAGGGTGATGTATGATGTATTGAATGACCCTTTCTCAGAGCTGTAAGATCATATATGTACCCAATATGGGGCAGTGGTCCCATCCTGTTTCACTGTCAGAACTAATCTGAATAAGAGGGGAATCGGAGACTAAAGCTTACACTTTAAATGAAAGGCTAAAATACATTTCATAGTTTAGATAGCATTCCTTCTATGCCTGTTCTTTGCTGGTTACATAGAATGTCTTGTGCACTGTGGAAGAGGGATATCTTAAGGGTTAAAGAGGACCCTGTCTCCATAAACTGACATGAGATACTTCATTGACCCAATGGAAGAGCTGGAGCACAGTGTGTGGTGCTTTAATGCTGTGTGTCTTTCAAATCTGTAATATGATTCTCTCTGCTTTCCGTTCTTCCTCTGAAACAGAGACCAATTGTGGAATTTTCACTGGAGGATCGGAGGAAACTGAAGATCAAAGAGATGCGAGCACAAAACAATCTGGTAAGGACTCGATCTAGGACATGATTTAGCTGAGTCTTCTTCGAGTCCATTGCAATCTCAGATGTCGTTCTGCCAGTATCTGGCGCAGGTCACAGCTGGTCGAGTCGGTTCAGCCAGGTCCTGGGGGCTGCACTGGGGGGCGTCGTCACACTCCAGTAGGTGGGACATTGTCTGTACTGCTCCACAGCTGAATGTGTCTTCTGCCTGGTAGTTCCATGCTTTCATAAGTGCTTTACACCTCCCCTGCTCCACTCGTAATCTGTTGAGGGTCTTCCAGGTTGGCCATGGGAGGTCGTGCCCGCTGGCGAGGCATTCAGTCGGAGTGATTCCTCTCTCCATCCAGTCGTGGGCTCGTGTGTTGAGCTGGTTCCATTCATCTTTCCAGATGTTGGTCCTTGCTGTTTCTTTGGTTGTCTGGAGAGGTGGGACTGTCTGCAAGAAACTGGCTCTGGATTTCAGTCGGGGTGGAGGTGCTGTGTGTCCGTGCAGGGGGTGCCTGGTATTGATCTCCTGTGCTCTCCGCTCGTCTTGGGCGACGATGGATCGTCTGATATGGGGGGGGGGGGCAATACCAGCTAGGGCGTAGAGGCACGGGACTGGTGTTGTCTATGCATCCCGTGATAATGCGGCAGGTGTCATTGAGGGCTGTGTCAACCAGTTTGGTGTGGTGGGAGCGGCTCCAGCTTGAGCACGCATATTCAGCTGTGGAGAAGCACAGGGCTAGGGCAGTTGCACGGATGGTTGGTGGATCAGCGCCCTACTTTGAGTTTACCAGTTTGCGCAGAATGTTGTTGCGAGTGTTTACCTTGTCTTTGGTGTTCTGAAGGTGGGTTTTGAAAGAGAGTGTCCTGTCGAGTGTGACTCCGAGGTACACAGGGTGGAAGTGGTTAGAGAGTTTGTGGCCATCCCATGAGACGTTGTTTTCCTGCATCTCGATTTTTAAGATGGAAGCTGCATAGTTGGGTTTTTGTTGGGTTGGGTTTCAGGTGGTTGTTATTGTAGTAGGTTGTCATCTCTTGGAGGGCGCTTTCCAGGACAGGCTCAATCTTCTGGAAGTTCTCCTGTTGGGTGGTGATGCAGAGGTCATCAGCATAGATGAAGCGGTGGCATTGTGGGGGAAGTGGTTGGTCATTGGTGTAGATGTTGAAGAGGAGGGGGGCCAGTACGCTGCCTTGTGGTAGGCCATTCTTTTGGGCTTTCCATTTGCTCTTCTTGTCGTTTAGTTGGACGAAGAAGCGCCTGTTGTTTAGAAGGCTTTTGATGACTTGGCACAGGTCGAGGTCACCAGTCATGTCAAAAAGTTTCCTGATCATGGTGCAGTGCTGGACAGTGTCGTAAGCAGCGGTGAGGTCTATGAAAGCTGCTCCGGTGATGAGTTTGCACTCGAAACCGTCCTCAATGTGTTGGGTGAGGTTCAGTAGCTGCCCGGCACAGGAGCGGCTAGGGCGGAAACCAGCTTGATCTTTAGTAAGCTTGGAGTCTATAAGTGGCATAATGCGTTGGAGTAGTAGCCTCTCGTAGAGCTTGTAGGTGATGCAGAGGAGAGAAATGGGGCTGTAGATCTTTGGGGATGATGGGTCCTTTCCAGGTTTTGGAATTGCGACAGTCTTGGCCTTTCTCCATACAGGTGGGGTTGTTTTCTGTGCCATGCATGAGTTCAGCATTGCTAGGAGCCAGATCTTTGCTTTAGGTCCAAGGTGCTGTATCATTTCTGTCAGTACATCATCGATTCCTGCTGCTTTCCCAGGCTTCAGCATGCTCATTGCAGCTTCAAGTTCTTCTAGGTCGAAGGGCTTGGTGAGAGCGCTGGCTGGTTGTAGGCGGTCTGTTACCGCTGTCCGGCGGTATTCTCCTGTGGGTCTGCGCCGGTTTTGGCTACAACCGTTTGCCACCAGCTGTGCTGCAACTGAGTTTGCTGTGACTATAGTGAGCGTGGGCGGTGTGGTATGGTCTTCGCTGAGGCGGCGGATTGTGGCCCATGCCTTCCTGCTGTTATTGGTCATGTTGGTGTTTTCTATCAACTCCTTCCAGACTTGCCTTCGGTCCTCCCCGACTGTTCAACAGGATCTCTCCGAGTTCCATGGTGGTGGAGGAGAAAGGGTCCTCGTGGTATGCCCTGTGGTAGGCTTTCAGTAGATCGCTGGATGTTTCCGACAGCCCGGGGATGTACTTGGTCTGGCATCCTCTTGGTATATGTCGCCTGGCTGACCTTTTCAGCAGTTCTATGAACATGGTATAGTTGTTGGGGTGTGATGGAATGCTGGGGATGGAGTCTTCGATCTCCTGTTGGAATGACAGCCAGTCGGCCTTCCGCAGATTGAACCTTCTGCGGAAGGGGACGGTTGTTGCTTGGAGAGCGGGTCGGATGGTTATGGTAATTGGCCGGTGTTGCGCATGGGGGATAGGGTCCAGGCCCTCTTTCACAGCTCTGGATGATAGTTCGCTGCTCACACAAACAAGGTCTGGGTTATATCCTCGTTTCCATCTGGCACAGTGAAAAGATTTTGGCAGTTTGGCGTCATGGATCAGGGTCAGGTGTTTCGACTCGAGCCAGGTTTCGACTTCATCTCCATCTTGATTGTTCACTTCATAGCCCCACAATGGGCTATGGGCATTGAAGTCCCCAATGCTAATGTGGTATTTCAACTTGCATCTGTCTGGCAGTTCAGAGTGGAGGAACGGACTTTGGGGGGGTTTATACACTGATGTGACAGAGATGTTTGGGAGGGCGACTGTGATGGTTTCCATTTGCCCTTCGGTGGTGTGGGTGCAGACCTCTTCGATCGCGAGGTTTGGTCTGCTGAATACAGCTGACCCATACTGTCTGTGTCGGATCTCGGCCACCAGCTTCATTCCAGGGATGGCTGGTTGGTGTTGTGTAGGGCCGATGTGGGTTTCCTGCATGCACACTAAGTCGAAGCGTTTGGCCGCTGTCGCTAGTATGTCTGCCTTGCATCTGGAGAAGCCTTCAATATTGATTGAGGCGATTGACAGTGCAGGCCCCGAGGAGGGCGAGTGTCTGTGGCGCTTCGGCATCGTCATCTAATAGATTGCTTGGGTAGGTATACAGATATTGGCCTACTGGTGGTAATAATATCAAATTATACCATTCAGTGTTTCCCAGGCTGCACCACGGGGAGGTTTCTGTATTAGCAGCCTATTTAGCTGAGTTATGCGGCACCTGTAGGGTTTACATCTGATGTTCCATTTGAGTTTCAATGGATTCTTTTTGACATGTCAAAGTATACAGTGGGATATAGATCAGCTATAGTAATGGGCGGGGAAATGGCAGATGGAATTTAATACAGGCAAGTGTGAGGTGTTGCGCTTTGGAAGGTTGAGTGTTAAAGGAAAATATGCAGTTAATGGCAAGACCCTTAACAGCATTAATGTACAGAGAAATCTTGGGTCCATGTTCGCAGCTCCATCAAAGTGGCAATACAATAGATAGAGTGGTAAAGAAGGCATATGGTATGCTTGCCTTCATTGGTCGGGACATTGAATATTATTGTCAGGAAGTCATGATGCAGCTTTGTAAGACTTTGGGTGGGCTGTATTTGAAGTACTATGTACAGTTCTGTTTGCCCCATTACAGGAAAGATGTGGAGGCTTTGGAGAGGGTACAGAGAAGGTTTATCAGAATACTGTCCACCATTGATCACCTGTTCACACTAGCTCTATGTTATCCCACTTTATCATCCACTCCTTGCACACTTAGGGCAATTAACCTACAAACCTGAACGTCTTTCAGATGTGGGAGGAAACCGGGGCACATGGACGACACCAAAGCGTCACAGGGAGGACGTGTAAACTCCTCACAGACAGCATTGAATCCGGATATCCGGTGCTGAGAGGCAGCAGCTGCACCACTGTGCCACCCTTATTAGAGTTTTCTCTCCTATGTTCTTCTAGTCAAGCCTCTTCTTGTCCTTCTGTGACAGAGTTTGGAGGTCCCATATTAGCCACTTGATTAACCAGAGAGATGGAGTCACCCTCAAAATGTGACACCATCAAGGCAAACAACTGTCTATCTATAAAACAACTGATTCTGTGGGTTAAGTGATAGGTTGATCTGTTTTGGGATGTGAAGTGTGTCAAGATATTCTGAGGAATTGATAAGATTATATATAAATACGAGGTATTTGTTGTGTAACCCGTAGGCGCCTAGCACTGGTTAATTTGACAAGAGTTCCTTTTATAACTGGAGATGCTGCTCTCACCACTTTCAACCACAGGAGTGTGCTGTTACACTGCTGTTCGTCAGTTGGCCCCTGCTGAAACGGGAACTGTGAAAGGAAGATAAACACAGAGGATAGCTCAAATCCTGATTAATTTTATTGACTGAAATCTGGATCTTTAAAATAAATAATTTAGCGGTTCACGGGATTTTTGTAATTGCTGAATGTGTTATTTTTTTTTCACAGAAGGCACAGCAACTTAAAGCAGGGGTTCCAACAGAATCCAGAAAACCCAGTAAAACTCTATGTGACCAACTGCAGCATAAATCCTCAGACAGCTCCCAAAGCAAGAAAGCATGGTCCGGATTTTGCACCAAGCCTGAAGTAGAGGAAGTGGAACTGGCCAATGGCAAGAAGCGGAAGAAGGTGTTGCCTTTGCCATCACACCGAGGCCCCAAAATACGGTATGAGATTATCCTAGGAAATGTGCCATAGAATCTCACAACACAGGAGAAGCTCACTGAATCTGTGCTTGTAGATTGAAAGTTGTCCAATTGTTTAAATATAATTATTTTATGAAAATTCCTTCAGAATGTTCCTCTATCATCATCTGAAGTAATGTATTTCAGACCTTAATGTTCCCATGGAGGAAACAAAATGCTCTTCCCTCGTTCCTTTCCAATTATTTAAAACCTGTGACCTATGGCTCCCTATGCAAAGATGTTTTGTAAGTTTCAATGCCTCCCATAGCCTGGGCGTGATGGGAGGTGCTGGCTGGGAAGAAGGGGCTTTTGTTTACTACATCAGGCACGTACAAAGGACAAAAGTGGGGCAGCATGCCCAAACTGGAATTTAAATATTTGTCTGCTTTATGTAGTACACACCTTGTACAATAATACTTATAAATATGTGCAAAACCTACACCCCTTTAAAAGAAAAGCTAACTTCCCCAAAGTTAAAAGGTGAACCCACCATATTTACTCATGTCCCAAGCGCTAAGGATGTATACAGGGGGTTTGGGGAGGATGGGGGATAAGGTGTTTTGTTGAACTGAATAACAGAACATCACCAGAAAATCAGTGGTGGACCTGAATGTGGCAGTGGTATGACCTGGGCGAGGTGGGTAGAAGTATCGAGTAGTTCTCAGCTCAGCTGAGTTCAGGTCAAGTCTCTCTCATAAAACAGGTGGGGCTAAGCTCTAGTGACCTCTGTGCCAAGTTAGCTGACTCCTTAGCCAGGGCCAGACCTACACCACCTGTTCCCTGTTTGGGGCCTTCATCCACACTACTTGGAAAAATTGTGGGGGTGGTATTTGTATCTTTGAACGGTACTTCACTGCTCTCCACGACCCTCTCAGCATAGGGAAGACTTGGTTCAGTGCAAATGGTCTTTCTTGAGAAGAAGTGAAAGATTGCATTAAACTGTATCATTGACCTTCCCCAATTTCACAGAATGCTGGTTGGTATTAACCTGAAGGCTCTGAATACTTTCTCATTCCAGAAAGCGAGATAAAGGAAAGCTGCCACAACCCATGCCCAAGAAGGTGAAAGTGCAGCCGAGCCGGGCGAAAACAGTGAAGCTGGCATCAGTTACCAAACAGGTGAGGATGGTTGTTAGTGGAGGTGATGGGGAGGATGGGAGATTGTGAGGGTATGAGGAGGCCTAGATACGGTAGTGGACAGATAATATGCAAGGGCAACCGGTTAACCAGGTTAAGGTGCCTGATCATTGAGTTTACTCTGCAGTTAGTCCTTTAATATCTTACTGGTAGATAGGTTGTAAAGTCATGGAGCAATCAGCACAGAAACTGGCCTTCACCCCAACTCGTACATGCTGGCTTAGGTTGTTTAAGCTAGCCTGGCCATAGCCCTCTATACCTTTCCTATCCATGTATCTGTCCAGGTTTTGTTTATATGACATAATTGTACCCACCTCTACCACTTTCCCTGGCACCTTGACCCATGTATGCATCACTCTTTGTGTGGAAAAAGTTACCCATCAGGTCTGCCATCTCATCTTAAACCTACGCCCTGTTTTATTTTACTCCCCTGCCCTGGGGAAAATGTTGTTATTCACCTCATCTTTTCCTATTATTTTCTCTACCTCTGTAGGGTCATCCCTCAGCCTTCTGTGCTCCAGGGAGGGAAAAAAAGTCTATCTATCCTCTTCTCATAACTCAAAACTTCAAGATCCAGTAACATTTGCATTTGTACCCCAGAATATTGAGCTGCCAGTCCCGGTTGTTCCCCCAGCTACATTTCTGTATTAGCTATAAGATCCCAGTCCCATATACCTATCCATGCCCTGAGTTTGAGTGTGAGATTAAATTGACACTTCCTAAACCCCATTTTCCTCAAATGACTTCTGCTGGGCATGCTTCCTCCTCTCACTTTTGCTGAAGATTGTTCTTTTTCTGCACATTCTGGAATCTGGCTCAACTCAAGCAGCCCACAAGATGTTCTGTGAGCACTCGCATGTACAGAAGGCTTATTTTGATGATATTAGTGAGATTGGAACGGTCAGATGGTGGGGCTTCCATTTGCTTCATCCTACTCTGACCTGAGTCTAGGACTTCGAGAGGGGAACCAAGGGGTTGTGGTAACACTTGGAAGATTTACATTTTTTACGGGGATGAAGAGAATTATCGCTAAACCAGCAAATTCTGCTCTCTTGTCAGCACTAACTGCTCCCCTGTGCTGGCCCAGAAGGGTGAAGTCTTTTAGAGGCCTTGGTTGACAATCAATCTAGGAATCAGCATGGTTACTTACAAATCGTTTTAGTGTGCTTGTCATTTCGTTAAATTTTCTTTAAAATCTTTTGAAGGTTGGAAAGGCCAAGAAAAGTAAACAAGACAAGGAAGAGATGAGATTTAATTCGCTGGTTGAGCAGTACAAGAAGAAGCTCTTGGGGGCATCCCCAGCCTCCTGCTCCGTGAAGAAAAGTAAATGGTTTCAGGACTAGAGTGAAAGACAAGAAGCCACGGATTGAACATGGGATAGATCCAGTGAGACTTGAATAAGATACCCTTTAAGTACCTTTATTGTAGGACCCCCTCAGTAACACGACTCTTCCGTTACATGCAGACCATCGACATTGTACTCGAGACCCTCTGAGTGTTTGTGAGAAATATCAACTGTGGTGAAGAAGCAATTGGTTTCTGCTGAATGTTGCTGAAGACTGAAGTCTATCTGGTGGGAGGATAACAAAGTGCTTGAGGCAGTTTGACACGTGTGTTATGCACGTATGTTCATCTCTGGAGCTTGCTAATTGTCATAGGTTGCCTGCACCTCTCCAACATTCATCCATTGGATTGAGGATTGGAGCAGAACGGATGTTCTGGGAATTGAAACTTGGTCTCTTTAATTTATCATTGTCAACAGTCCTTCGAAGCAGGGAGAAAATAGTAAATCTCAAATGGTAAAGTTAAAATGAAGAAGTTATTTGGAAGTATGCTTTTGAATGCCTGGATAATTGTATAATGTGCCTTAGTCCATGCCTCTGACCAGCATTGTTCTGACACCCAAACTCCACTGCTTTGTGGTATTTCCATAAACTGCTGGGATGCTTTTAATAGAATGTCTGAACTAAAGTTTAAACTTGTATAGCACTACAGTGTGTCTTGTTTGAACATAATGTGATTTGAGACTCTATTCTCCCCCCCTGCCCCCCAACCACAATACTGAGACAGGTGCTACAGTTCTCCTTGTTGCCCTTGGATGATCCAGGGAAATATCAGGCTCCTGGTTCACATCTGCCGCACCTGACTTTTGAATAATGAGAGAGGTGGATGTATTGCCACTTGCTAAACCTGCCAAGCTTATGTGTGGTTGAGAAGTATGCGACTTTTGTGAAAGGGTCCATGGAATTGTAGTGGAAGGTAAATGTGTTTGCATCATGTATGTTACCAACAAGTGACACTAGCTAGAGTTCAATCAGACCTTGACTCTGGCTTAGTGTTGCATGTGCTCAATCTGTCTGTTCATTATATAAATATGATTGTCACTCATGGGCCAAAGTGCAACTGCAGATCTTTTAATGTGACCATGGTTTAAATGTACAAATTCATTTTGTGTACGTTATATTTTTACATCTTAGTTGAACTGTCATTGCCTTATTACAGTAATGTTTAGTGCTGATGTTTTTGCTGATGACAATGTGTAGTGAGATAAACAATTTGATTCTCCCTTTCACGAACAACCTTGGCTTCTTCCCCTTATGCCAACTCTGCACTCAATAATTCCAGTACTCTCCCACTCTTCGGCATTTCTTCTCGTCTACCTTGTTGCCTGCCCATCTTGTGTTTTCTTCCTGCTGTGTTCTTCTGATTGCTTGCCTGTGATATCTCTGAGAGTATGGTGAGTTTGTAATGTGAAAATTGTACTTTGGTCTGTTTTATTTGTTGACTCCTTGGCTTATATTCAAAAGTACTTTTATCCCCTGTAACAAACAATTTGAAAATTTAAGTCGGGTTACTCAGATGTTTTCTAACCCCAAATGGATTTATTTCAGTGTAAAACTTAAAACTGAAGAGGCTTTATCTTAAATGTTTGACTTGTGTGATTGTAGCACCTGATATGAGTATAAATGGGTGGCACAGTGGAGCAACTGGTGGAGCTGTTGCCTCACAGCACCAGTGACCCGGGTTCGATCCTGACCTTGGGTAGTGTCTGTGCAGAGCTCACACATTCTCCCTTTGACCACGTGGGTTTTCTCTGTTT
Organism: Malacoraja senta; assembly: GCA_038087875.1. Classification (NCBI taxonomy): domain Eukaryota; kingdom Metazoa; phylum Chordata; class Chondrichthyes; order Rajiformes; family Rajidae; genus Malacoraja; species Malacoraja senta. The sequence continues at coordinate 9,375,318 of CM075985.1, read as the reverse complement.
GCTCCACTTTCCTTCTACATCCAAAAGACACGTGGGTTTGTAGATTAATTAGCCTCTGTAAATTGCCCTTTGTGTGTAGGGAGTGGAGAAAGTGGATAATGTAGAACTAGTGTGAATGGATGAGTGATGGTCGGCATGGACTTGGTGGGCTGAAGGGCCTGTTTCCACAATGTATCTCTAAACTAAACTAAATGCAATACCAGGAATGCTCATAAGAGCAAAAGATAAATAAAAAGAGCCATCCTGTCCAACTCATCCATGCAAAAATAAAGTTTCTTACGGCTCCCAATGCATTATATTCCATTTGCCACTGCACACATTGGTTCAAACTCCTACTGCTTGGATTCTCTCCAAACCCACTTCATCCGAGGTTAAAGTTATATAATGATTTCCCAAATTCAGCAAACTCCAGATCACATGCAGTATCCCTTGTAATTGATCCTTAATACTTTCCATTCAACAGGGTAATCCCATAGTCCCAGCAATTTGGGAGCTATCTTGTTCCCTAAAAACCCAGTCCAGTTGGATTTTTAATGTCAGGGCACTATTTGAGAAGCAGCATTCATTCCTCCCAAATGATACAGCAATGATGCCAAGCGTTAATGATCTAATCAGAAGGTTTAATCAGCACCTTGTGAAGATGCTGATTAAATCTCTCCGAATTCACTATTGCTAATTTTTCCGATGTGGATGTACTTATCCTTGCCATTTTTCAATTGATCTGAAACTTCTAAATTACGGAACCAAAGGATTTTTTTCAGACTATAGATTGACTTTCCAAGCTGCCCTTTCCAAAAATCCTTAGACACACAGCAAAATCATAGTTCACTTCACCCTTTACTGTTATCCTTCCGTCTGTCTCAAACCTTACAAACTTCTCACTGCTCACCTTAATTGTTACGTTTATAACTGATCATCTAAGGTTTCGTCTCTCTATCGATTCTGCCCAACTGTCCCTTGCACAGTGCCCTCCATAATGTTTGGGACAAAGACCCATCATTTATTTATTTGCCTCTGTACTCCACAATTTGAGATTTGTAATAGAAAAAAATCACACGTGGTTAAAGTGCATATACATTTTGGTTTCACCATATAGAAATTACAGTGGTGTTTATACATAGTCCCCCCATTTCAGGGCGCCACAATGTTTGGGACACAGCAATGTAATGTAAATGAAAGTAGTCATGTTTAGTATTTTGTTGCATATACTTTGCATGCAATGACTGCTTGAAGTCTGCGATTCATGGACATCACCAGTTGCTGGGTGTCTTCTCTGGTGATGCTCTGCCAGGCCTGTATTGCAGCCATCTTTATCTTATGCTTGTTGGTGGCTAGTCCCCTTCAACTTTCTCTTTAGCATATAAAAGGAATGCTCAATTGGGTTCAGATTGGGCGATTGACTTGGCCACTCAAGAATTGACCATTTTTTAGCTTTGAAAAACTCCTTTGTTGCTTCAGCAGTATGTTTGGGATCATTGGCTTGCTGTGGAATGAACTGCCGGCCAATGAGTTTTGAGGCATTTGTTTGAACTTGAGCAGATAGGATGTGTCTATACACTTCAGAATTCATTATGCTACTACCATCAGCAGTTGTATCATCAATGAAAATGTGAGCCAGTACTTTCAACAGCCATACATGCCCAGGCCATAACACCCCCACCACCGTGTTTCACAGATGAGGTGGTATGCTTTGGATCTTGGGCAGTTCCTCCCCTCCCCCATAATTTGCTCTTGCCATCACTCTGATATATGATAATCTTCGTCTCATCTGTCCACAAGACCTTTTTCCAGAACTGTGGTTGCTCTTTTAAGTACTTCTTGGCAAACTGTAACCCCACCATCCTATTTATGCGGCTAACCAGTGGTTTGCATCTTGCAGAGTAGCCTCTGTATTTCTGTTCATGAAGTCTTCTGCGGACAGTGGTCATTGTCAAATCAACTTCAGAAGAGTGTTTCTGATCTGTCGGACAGGTGTTTGGGTTTTTTTCCCCTTCATTATAGAGAGAATTCTTCTGTCATCAGCTGTGGAGTTCTTTCTTGGCCTACCAGTCCCTTTGCGATTAGTAAACTCACCAATGCTCTCTTTCTTCTTAATGATGTTCCAAACAGTTTATTTTGGTAAGCCTAAGGTTTGGCTGATGTCTCCAACTGTTTTATTCTTGTTTCTCAGTCTCATTAATGACTTCTTTGACTTTCATTGGCACAACTTTAGTCATCATGTTGATAAACAGCAATAAAAGTTTCCAAAGGTGATGAAAAGACTAGGTGCTGAGAGCTCTCTTATACATGCATTAAGGAGGCAATTAAACACACCTGAGCAATTACAAACGCCTGTGAAGCCATGTGTCCCAAACATTATGATGCCCTGAAATGGGGAGACTATATATAAACACAGCTGTAATTTCTACATGGTGGCACGAAAATATATAAAAATTGCCTTTAATAACATCTGACAATGTGCACTTTAACCACGTGTGGTTTTTGTTATTACAAATCTCAAATTGTGGAGTACAGAGGCAAATAAATAAATGATGGGTCTTTGTCCCAATCATTATGGAGGGCACTGTATAACCTTTTCTGGATAATCTCTTCCTTAAATCTCAACCATACAGATTAATTCTCTTTAAGCTAAGTGGGAAAAGAACCAGAGGGAGATAAGGTTATTTTTTTTTCACACAACTGGAAAAGGTGGAGAAGGATTTAAAATAACTAAAAGGGGGAATTTGATACATTGGGAAAACAATTATAGAGCTCCAGGGAAAGTGATATTTCTTTCAATGAGCCCATGCAGACACAATGGCCCATATGGTCACCTTGTCTTATTTCATAATTTTTAATCATCCAACTCATTTGATCTTGTGACAAGACTTAAATCCCATTATCTCATTACAAGTTATTCAACTGATATTTAAAAAGGAAGGTGACATAATCTAGTCATTTATGACACTTTCAAAGTACTTATTAGCTATAAAGTATATTGGGACATCTGAAAGCAATGAAAGATGCTTTATAAATGCACATCGATTCTTGGTTTGTGATTGAAAAGGTATAAACTTACAAGGATTGGCCTCTCAGGAAGGCTGGGATGGTAAGGTCCAAAATGGTATGTTGTATGTGGCATGTCGGGATTAACAAGGGATTAACATTTGCCTGGAACTGACAATCTGTGGGTTAAAAGAGAGCAGCCACAAAAGTTCTGAAAGATTGCATGCAAGAACAATACCGATAATTAAACTGAGGTTTCTAACGTTGCTTCAACACCCTACAGGGTGGTAAGTTGGAGCCACTCCCGTGGCAGCTGGATCCTGTGATGCACCTTTCTCACTAACCGCAGGAGGACACACCTTTGCTGTTAATCAAGCATTTCAAAACATATTAATTTCATGATGTGGCTTATTTACTTCCCACCTACACCATTGAGGGCTCCTCACGCAGCCACTAACTAATGAATTCATTGTAGTTGCACCTATATGAGTGATGTGATGGTTATTAAATTACTCAATTGAGACCGCTTCCCTAAAAAGTGAATGCGCCCTTCTTGCACAAGACATGGACCCAGCCTGTATTTACCTTGGCCTGAATTTTGAAACTGAAATTGTCAGAATCCTGCCCCAGGAACATGCTTTCACTTTTTTACAGTTGCTTGAGCCTGCTAGCAAAGGCACCACAACTGGCCACTATGCTTCGGGGCTGGGAGGGAGACTTAATAGAACAGGATCCCAGGATTCCAATGAAAGTGCAGGCAACTCTGTGGAAAGCACTTTGGGGTGTCTTTCTTCATAAGTGATGAACAACAAGCGTGAAGCACCTACAAAAAGCTCAGTAAAAGTTGTTCCACCCTTTAGTATATTCTGACAATGATATCATTTGGATGGAATTGGGGTTTAAAGGTGTAGATAGAGATAAATCAACAACATGAACATAATTATAGCAGAGAATGTGATTTTCAGATGCATCTCAATCTGGTTTATTGCATTGTCAGCATCCATTCCTCCCAATAATGCATCAATAATGTCAAGGTCTGATCGTAATGTTCTTCCTATGAAGGTTCTGATTAAATCTCTCTCCTTTGATGAATTTACCATTACTCATTTTCCACTGGTGGATGTGCTTGGGCTTTCCACCTTGTAATTCTAAATTATTAAAACAAAGGATTTTTAGAATTAAATTATCTTTCCAAGTGTTAAATACTGCTCCTTGCTAAAACACTTGTAGACAAGATGAGGTAATTGTTCATTTCAACCTTTATTCTGTAATCTTTCCCTCGCATAATGTTACAACTCGCCTTAATGATTACCACTAACTTTTTACATGAACTCTTTGACCTTTTTCTCTTCTGCCCGACTGTCACATTCAAGATAACCTTTTCCCAATAACTTTTTCCTCCCTCAAGTTTCAACCAGGTTTTGTGCTTGTGGTGCTCTTCAGAACTTTGAGTGGATTGTTTCAGTCAACGGTGGAAGTTCAGCTATTGTTGCTCAGCCACATTCAGCTAATTCATTAACTCAAGATTCCATCTTTCCTCTTTGGGTGGATGTCAAGTCAAATCACTTTTATTTACATAGCACATTTATAAACAACAACTCTCCTTGGCCAAAGTGCTTTACATTGGTGGAGGTACTAACGTTACCTCGATGTAACGATGTAAAAGGTTCCCTTGAATATTTGCAGAAGCGTTGGGGAGCCCTCCTGATGTCCTACCAATATTTGTCTCTCACTACTGAGGTGGACCTAATTTGCAAATCATTTTTTTTGGTATTAAACGTTGCATGCGAGTGCACTTCTTTATTGGTTATAACATGTTTTGGGGTGTCAGGAGGTCATGAAAGTTCGTTAGTAAGTAAGTACGAGTTCTTACTACACCAACTATGTTTAACTCATTCCGCCCTTGGTCTCCCCTGACGTTCCCAGCTCTTCAAAATTTGAACATTCTTTATACGTTGCTCTCATGCTTGGGATATTCTCAATCCTCTAATTATTAATACTCAAGCTTGGCCTTTCTGATCAATTCTTCCTTTATGGTATTTTGACTTGTTAGGGGTAATTTACATGGGATGCTCTTCAGTATGTCTTAGCTGTATATGGGGCATTGGTTTGCCGTGTGTACTGAGATATAGTGGAAAGATTTCATTTTGCGTGCTATCCAGGCACATCACCATATGGGTGAGTACATCAGGTAGTGCAAAAGAGAAAACGAACAGTGCAAAACAGAGCGTTACAGCTACAGAGCAAATGCTGCATGATGTATAGATGGAATTGATGGAGAGAGGCTGGTGTGCTTGATGGACTGGAGTCCGATCACAACCCTGCAGTTGCTTGAAGTTTTCAATGGGTCTTTATTGTCACGTTGGACAGAGCAGAGCAGTTGCCATATCTAGCTGTGAGGATTCGGGATTCGATTATTTCTATGTGATTCTGCCCAACTATGCTTAGCTTGTTATAACATGCAAGCCTTGCCACAATCAATGGATGTCTGTGTGGTTATTCTGGGATCTAGCTTAGTCTAGAATGATCTCTTGGCCATGATGGCTTTGTGAAGGTCATATCTTCATTTTCTGTACAGGTCGGGATCACCCAACGTGAGCGCCTCAGACTTGGTCTTCGCTTGAGAATGGATTTCACAGGTTATCAATTATATTTTGTTGTGGAACCCACAGATTGAACTGTTTGGCAGGCAGTCCTCCGCACAGGTACTGATGAACTCTGCAATGGCAGTGGTGTGCTGTGCTCGGTTAGATTGTCCGCTGAGTCCTTGAATGTGGACCAGAGCACTGACTCAGGCAATGACGTAGGAACTCACCTGTTTCTTCAGTCCAGCACTATGTAATTTTCTGCACCAGATCCTCTCACTTCATTTTCTGAGGATCTGGTGCAGAAAATTACAATGCATATCCCAATTTGGAAGCCCATGCATTAAGATTTCATCATGAGGCCCCTTACAAACTATTGTGGATGCTTACAACTTGCCACGAGTTTGTAATAAATTGTCAGCTTTGTTTAAGTGAGAGATAGTTTATAGCTTAGAATTTATTGAAAGAGACAAACTGCAATCTCCAAATTATATTTTGAAAGAAAAAAATGTATCTAATCTATGCTCCGCCTCTATAAGAGACTATTGCTTACCTGCTTCATGAAACAGTATAGGGACCACACCTCACCTTGTAATGTTCCATTAGCAGTTTCGAGGGCACTCTTTACTTGATTTGTACTGTCACTGCCCCGCACGTATTTGTTGGGATTGATTAGATAAAACTATGCTCTTCATCTCACCTGCCCGGAGTGTGTCTGATGGAAATGTGTAGCAGGACCTTTACTCCGCATATAACTTGTGCTGTAAGTGCTGTGGGAGGGTTTGATGTTGCTGTTGGATGCAGAGAGCAGGAAAATATTTCCATTTACTCAGGGTAACAGCCCTCATCTTGAACGGATTCCAATTCTCATTATTTTGCCGTATCCTTGGATACCAATGTAAGCACATTTCCAACCCCCACCCTCCAGGCTCAGCAACAGCAGAGTTTTTAAAACTCATCAGTCAGTCACTGTGTCAACGTCAAGCTGGGTATTTTAAAGGACTTTGGTTTGCAAGTGCAAGCATCTAAAACCAGTGACTAAGGTGGACAGAAGCAGGTCAAAGAGCTGGATAACCTGCAATGTGAATGCTCACGGTTTATCGATGATTCATGGACCCAAACCTCTGGTCCGTGATGCAGAAGATCAAACATAAGTGATGTTGGGCCAGTGGTGAAGGATATTCCTCCCGCAGGCAAATATTTTCAGAGTTATGCTCGTCTCTGAGACAAACTCCAATGGCTGGAGGCCAGCAAGCACAGGAAAAATTAAATTGCTGTAAATTTTAACTGGTTGCTCTCCAAAACATTGAGGTCAAAGTCTTGTTTGACTGCATGTCTCCTGAGGAAGCTGTGTTTCTTGTTAAAGAAATCATTCATGTATGCTTGGCTGGTATCCTCCTCCCCCTTGTTTCTATAACAACTTCATGTCCTACTATCCAAAGAGTCCTATATAATCTTTATACACCTTTATTTTAATCAGTCCTTCGCTAGTAACTCTGCCGCCAAACCGTCTGGAATTCACTCAATAAACACTTGCCTCTTTGCACCTCTGTTCTGTCCAGATACTCCCCAAAACCTTATTCGCAAATGTTTTGGGCACTTGTTCCAACATCTCCTTGTGCGATTTACATTGACAATGATCCTTGGAATATTTTATGGATGTCATGTAAGTGCAGGCCAATTTTCCAGAATGCCTACATTGGGTGACAATTAAACACTCTATCATTTTGTCCCAAGACCTGTATAATCAAAGGATTATTTGCTTTTGTTTGTTTTACATTCAGTTTATGGAACGTTTATAATTCTAAAAATATCCACCAGACGCAAAAAGACATACGCGAGCATCTGGGTACTACTTCTAAAATTGCAAACCAGGTTCAGTATGACAGCAGGTCTGTGAAATAGAAAACTATGAATAAGAGCAGATAGTTTAGTCCTTGGAGTCTTTCCTTCCATTTAGACATTTGACTGCATCTGCTGCCATTTTCAAAAGCGAGGCTCCTACCCTCACAAAAGAAATGTCCATCTCTGATCTTTAGGTTGCATCTCTAAGTCCTAAATTCCCAACCAGCAGAAATAGTTTCTCCCTGTCTACATTGTTATCCCTAACACTTTCAAAAATATCACTAAATGCCATTCATCTTCCTAAATTCCAGGCAATAAACTTCTAGTTTGGGTCTTTGCACTTAAGAAGTAAGCTGTGAAACGAAATTTTGTAACCCCATGATGCGTTCTTACCGGGGGCCAATGCATGCTAAGTAATGAGGCTCAAATCTCTTCATGGAATTCCAGATGTGCTCTAACCAGGGGTTGGCATAGATTTAGCATCACTGTTACCTCATTGTTATTCTCTGGGAGTAATCTCCAAGGCTGTGAATCCATATTGCTTCTAGCTTTTCACCTTTGAAAGATTATCTTCTATCCTTTTTATGTCATAGAAACACAGAAAATATGTGCAGGAGTAGGCCATTTGGCCCTTCGAGTTGATCATCTGAAATCAGTACCCCATTCCTGCTTTTTCCCCATCTCCCTTGATTCCTTTAGCCCCAAGAGCTAAATCTAACTCTTGAAAACATCCAGTGAATTGGCCTCCACTGCCTTTTGTGGCAGAGAATCCCACAGATTCACAATTCTGGGTGAAAAAGTTTTTCCTCATCTCAGTCCTAAATGGCCTACCCCTTATTCTTAAACTGTGATCCCTGGTTCTGGACTCCCCCAACATCGGGAACATTTTTCCTGCATCGAGCCTGTCCAATCCTTTATTTAGAATTTTATATGTTTCTATAAGATCCCCTCTCTTAACACAAGCCCAGTTGTCCTATTCTTCCATCATATGTCAGTCCTGCCGTCCCGGGAATTAACGTGGTGAACCTACGCTGCACTCCCTCAATAGCAATAATGTCCTTCCTCAAATTTGGAAGACCAAAATTGCACACAACATTCCAGGTGCGGTCTCACCAGGGCCCTGTACAACTGCAGTAGGACCTCCTTGCTCCTAAACTCAAATCCTCTCGCGATGAAGGCCAACATGTCATTAGCATTCTTCACTGGCAGCTCCCAAGGGTCGGGCCATTCCCACCATCAAACCCCTCGGCACGGGAATGGATGAGTCCGGAGGCAGCCCTTAGCTAGAGGGATAAAGGGCAGTGGTTTAGGTGCCATCTTCCTCTAGCAGACTCTTCTGGTAAGGAGAAGGACCGCTATTAAAAATACCTCCCGAAACACCTGGCTTCATTTCGGGATTGTCGTCGCACTACAACTGCCTGCTTACTTTCAGTGACTGATGAACAAGCACACCCAGGTCTCGTGGCACCTCCCCTTTTCCTAATCTGACACCATTCTGATAATCTGCCTTCCTGTTCTTGCCACCAAAGTGGATAACCTCACATTTATCCACATTATACTGCATCTGCCCACTCACCCAACCTATCCAAGTCACCCTGCAGCCTCATAGAATCCTCCTCGCAGCCCACGCTGCCACTCAGCTTTATGTCATCCGCGAACTTAGAGATGTTACATTTAATTCCCTCGTCTAAATCGTTAACATATATTGTAAATAACGGGTCCCAACACCGAGCCTTGCTGCACCCCACTAGTCACTGCCTTTCATTCTGAAAAGGACCCGTTAATTCCTACTCTTTACTTCCTGTCTGCCAACCAGTTCTCTATCCATGTCAATACCCCACCCCCAATACCATGTGCTCTAATTTTGCACACTAATCTATTGTGTGGGACCTTGTCAAAGGCTTTTTGAAAGTCCAGATACACCTCATCCACTGGTTTTCCCTCATCCATTCTACATATTACATATTCAAAAAACTCCAGAAGATTAGTCAAGCATGATCTCCCCTGAATAAATTCATGCTTACTTTGACTGATCCTGTCACTGCTTTACATCTTTAACAATCGACTCAAGCATCTTATCCACTGCCGATGTAAGGCTAACTGGAATAATCCACAATTACCACTTTGCCCATTCATTTAATCTATTGATATATTTGTAATGTTGTGCATCCATCCACACGTATTATGCCACCTATTGCTGCTGGCAAATTTAGATATCTGATATTCTAACAGATTTTGTATGACATTAATAAATATTATAGTGAAAAGTTGAATCCCCAACACAGCTTGTGGGACATCAACAGTAGTGCTTGCCAATTTGTGGTTTATTTAATCAATTATGGAATGTGGAGATTGCTAAAAGGACTTTTTATAGTTGAGGTTAGCTTGTTGTCACATGTACCGAGGTACGGTGAAAAGCTTTTGTTGCATATCACCAGTCAGCAGAAAGACAATACGTGATTACATTCGAGCCATCCACAGTGTTAAAGAGCATTTCTAGATTTTTGCTGTATTATTTATGAAAGAACAGTGATATTTTCCCAAGCCACTTGGAGCAGTATTACCAGGTAGCTACTACCTTCATACATAGATTCACACCAATTGTGCGTGGTTAAATATCTGGACAAATGATTCAGAGACGTAACTTCAGTGTGATCAACAATCCTACCATGGCTGTTGTGGATAACCTCAGTGAATAATCTACAATATCAAAGTAAACTTTTAGTCATTGATGAGGAGCACAAGACTTCTAGATTTCACGGATGCCAGTGGTTCCCTAATGTCTTTCAGGGGAGGAAATCTGTTCCTCTCACCCTACATGTGACTCCAATGTGGCCTGAAATGGTCAAGCAAGGCACTGTATTAAGAATGGGCAATAAATGCTGAATTTGTCAGTGACACCCATATCTTGCAAAAATGAATAATAAAGAAGAAAACAAAAATCGAGAAACAGAACTTCAGGATTGTACGGTTCTGTTCTGCTGCTTTGCTGCCTTGCATCTTGATATGTCCATGTACTGAAAATGAATGTTTTTAACCTGGGGATGGGAATCTAGCATTTTGATAGTTCTTAGAGCTGCCCTCAATGAGAGATCATACGAAGCAAGAATAGCCCTTTGTGCTTGCAATAAGACCATGTCTGACCTTTTACCCCAGTGTCACTTACCTCTATTGTCATAGTCCTTGCCACCCTGTATTAATACCTAAAAATCTGTGGATATGATTATGCTTATCAACATAGATTTCTGATCCACTTGGGTGGTGAAGGCTGTAGATACACTGCCTTGTGGATGAATACACACGACCGGTAGGAGCTACACACGACCGGTAGGAGTTAAAAAGGAGCGCGGGGCTTGCTTGTTCCTTGCAGAGGTCCAAGAGCCGTTGCAGAGATCGCAGAGGGAGGAGCTACACACGACCGGGTAAGGGGAGTATGAAGGCCAGGGCAGTTTACTGTTCTGGATGTCAGATGTGGGAAGTCATGGAGTCTGATAGCCCTCCAGACGTCCACATCTGCGTCAGGTGTATCAAGATGGGGCTCCTAATGGACCGTATTAGGAACCTGGAGCAGCAGCTCGATGACCTCCGTCTGGTCAGGGAGAGCGAGGAAGTCATCGAGAGGAGTTACAGGGATGTGGTCACTCCAACACCACAGGAGGCAGGCAAGTGGATCACGGTTGGGAGAGGCAAGGGGCACAGGCAGGGACTAGAGAGTACCCCGGTGGCTGTACACCTCGACAATAAGTACTCCTGTTTGAGCACTGTTGGGGTGGACAGCCTACCTGGGGGTAGCGACAGCGGCCGGGCCTCCGGTATAGAGACCGGTCCTGTTGCTCAGAAGGGTAAGAAGAGGAGGGCAATATTAATAGGGGACTCTAGTTAGGGGGTCAGACAGGCGATTCTGTGGACGCAGTCGGGAGACCCGGATGGTAGTTTGCCTCCCTGGTGCCAGGGTCTGTGATGTGTCTCAACGTGTCCAAGACATCCTGAAAGGGCAGGGAGAGGAGCCCGAAGTCGTGATACATATAGGTACCAATGACATAGGTAAAAAAAGAGAAGAGGTCCTGAAAGGAGAATTTAGGGAGTTAGGAGGGGAGTTAAAGAGAAGGACAGCGAAGGTAACAATCTCGGGATTACTGCCTGTGCCACGCGACAGTGAGAGTAGGAATGGAGCGAGATGGAGGATAAATGCGTGGCTGAAGGACTGGTGCAGAAGGCAGGGATTCAAATTTCTGGATCATTGGGACCTCTTTTGTGGAAGGTACGACCTGTACAAAAAGGATGGGTTGCACTTGAACCTGAGGGGGACCGATATCCTGGCGGGGAGATCTGCAAAGGCTACTGGGGAGACTTTAAACTAGAATGGTTGGGGGGAGGGACTCAAATAGAGAATGCTATTAGACAGTGTGTGAGGCAGGAGGCAGAGAAGGAAAGCACTCAGACCCAACATGTAGGGGGGAAAGAAGAAAACAATAATAAACAAAGAATAAGAGGTGGTGGGGTTCTTAAATGGGTGAGCAGAGAAACAGGGGTGCAAAATGCGGGCGGAAGCAATAGGTAGCAAGGTGAAATGTAAAAGTGGCAGGCAGACAAATCCAGGGCAAAAATCAAAAAGAGCCACTTTCCAACATAATTGTATAAGGGGTAAGAGCGTTGTAAAAACAAGCCTGAAGGCTTTGTGTCTCAATGCAAGGAGCATTCGTAATAAGGTCGATGAGTTGAACGTGCAGATAGCAATTAATGATTATGATATAGTTGGGATCACGGAGACATGGCTCCAGGGTGACCAAGGCTGGGAGCTGAACATCCAGGGATATTCAATATTCAGGAGGGATAGAGAGAAAGGAAAAGGAGGTGGGGTAGCGTTGCTGGTTAGAGAGGAGATTAACGCAGTGGAAAGGAAGGACATTAGCTTGGAGGATGTGGAATCGGTATGGGTAGAGCTACGAAATACTAAGGGGCAGAAAACGCTGGTGGGTGTTGTGTACAGGCCACCTAGCAGTAGTAGTGAAGTTGGGGATGGCATCAAACAGGAAATTAGAAATGCGTGCAACAAAGGCAAAACAGTTATAATGGGTGACTTCAATCTACATATAGATTGGGTGAATCAAATTGGCAGGGGTGCTGAGGAAGAGGATTTCTTGGAATGTATGAGGGATAGTTATCTAAACCAACATGTAGAGGAACCAACGAGAGAGCAGGCTATTCTAGACTGGGTATTGAGTAATGAGGAAGAGTTAGTTAGCAGACTTGTTGTGCGTGCCCCCTTGGGCAAGAGTGACCATAATATGGTTGAGTTCTTCATTAGGATGGAGAGTGACATTGTTAATTCAGAAACAACGGTTCTGAACTTAAAGAAAGGTAACTTTGAGGATATGAGACGTGAATTGGCCAAGATTGACTGGCAATTAGTTCTAAAAGGGTTGACGGTGGATATGCAATGGAAGGCATTTAAAGACTGCATGGATGAACTACAAAAAATGTTCATCCCAGTTTGGCAAAAGAATAAATTAGGGAAGGTAGTGCATCCGTGGATAACAAGGGAAATCAGGGATAGTATCAAAGCAAAAGATGTTGCGTACAAATTAGCCAGAAAAAGCAGCATACCAGAGGACTGGGAGAAATTCAGAGACCAGCAGAGGAGGACAAAGGGCTTAATTAGGAAAGGGAAAATAGATTATGAAAGGAAACTGGCAGGGAACATAAAGACTGACTGCAAAAGTTTTTATAGATATGTGAAGAGAAAGAGATTAGTTAAAACAAATGTAGGTCCCTTGCAGTCAGAAACAGGTGAATTGATCATGGGGAACAAGGATATGGCGGACCAATTGAATAACTACTTTGGTTCCATCTTCACTAAGGAAGACATAAATAATCTGCCGGAAATAGCAGGGGGCCGCGGGTCAAAGGATATGGAGGAACTGAGTGAAATCCAGGTTAGTCGGGAAGTGGTGTTGGGTAAATTGAATGGATTAAAGGCCGATAAATCACCAGGGCCAGATAGGCTGCATCCCAGAGTACTTAAGGAAGTAGCTCCAGAAATAGTGGATGCATTAGTGATAATTTTTCAAAATTCTTTAGATTCTGGAGTAGTTCCTGAGGATTGGAGGGTAGCAAACATAACCCCACTTTTTAAGAAGGAAGGGAGAGAGAAAACGGGGAATTACAGACCAGTTAGTCTAACATCGGTAGTGGGGAAACTGCTAGAGTCAGTTATTAAAGATGGGATAGCAGCACATTTGGAAAGTGGTGAAATCATTGGACAAAGTCAGCATGGATTTACGAAAGGTAAATCGTGTCTGACGAATCTTATAGAATGTTTCGAGGATGTAACTAGTAGAGTGGATAGGGGAGAACCAGTGGATGTGTTGTATCTGGACTTTCAGAAGGCTTTCGACAAGGTACCACATAAGAGATTAGGATACAAGCTTAAATCACACGGTATTGGGGGTTCAGTATTGATGTGGATAGAGAACTGGCTGGCAAACAGGAAGCAAAGAGTAGGAGTAAACGGGTCCTTTTCACAATGGCAGGCAGTGACTAGTGGGGTACCGCAAGGCTCAGTGCTGGGACCCCAGCTATTTACAATTTATATTAATGATCTGGACGAGGGAATTGAAAGCAACATCTCCAAGTTTGCGGATGACACTAAGCTGGGGGGCAGTGTTAGCTGTGAGGAGGATGCTAGGAGACTGCAAGGTGACTTGGATAGGCTGGGGGAGTGGGCAAATGTTTGGCAGATGCAGTATAATGTGGATAAATGTGAGGTTATCCACTTTGGTGGCAAAAACGGGAAGGCAGACTATTATCTAAATGGTGGCCGATTAGGAAATGGGGAGGTGCAGCGAGACCTGGGTGTCATGGTACACCAGTCATTGAAAGTAGGCATGCAGGTGCAGCAGGCAGTGAAGAAAGCGAATGGTATGTTGGCCTTCATAGCAAGAGGATTTGAGTATAGGAGCAGGGAGGTTCTACTGCAGTTGTACAGGGTCTTGGTGAGACCACACCTGGAGTATTGCGTACAGTTTTGGTCTCCAAATCTGAGGAAGAACATTATAGCCATAGAGGGAGTGCAGAGAAGGTTCACCAGACTGATTCCTGGGATGTCAGGACTTTCATATGAAGAAAGACTGGATAGACTTGGCTTATACTCGCTAGAATTTAGGAGATTGAGAGGGGATCTTATAGAAACGTACAAAATTCTTATGGGGTTGGACAGGCTAGATGCAGGAAGATTGTTCCCGATGTTGGGGAAGTCCAGGACAAGGGGTCACAGCTTAAGGATAAGGGGGAAATCCTTTAAGACCGAGATGAGGAAAAACTTTTTCACACAGAGAGTGGTGAATCTCTGGAACTCTCTGCCACAGAGGGTAGTTGACGCCAGTTCATTGGCTATATTTAAGAGGGAGTTAGATGTGGCCCTTGTGGCTAAAGGGATCAGGGGGTATGGAGAGAAGGCAGGTACGGGATACTGAGTTGGATGATCAGCCATGATCATATTGAATGGCGGTGCAGGCTCGAAGGGCCGAATGGCCTACTCCTGCACCTATTTTCTATGTTTCTATGAATACATTTCTTCTTATTTCTCTCCTGAATGAACCGGATATTTGAGATTGTGACCCTGGCTCTAGTCACCCCAGTGAGCAAAAAAATCAGTTCCATATGTATCATATCGTGCCCTGGAAGAATTTTGTATGTTTGAATGACTCTACCTCTCATTCTTCTGAACTCCAGTGAGTATAGGCCCAGTGCTTAATCTCTCTTCATATGACCAACCCTTGATTCCAGGTGTCAACCTGGAGAACCTTTGCTGCACTCTCTCTTTGACAAATATATCCTCCCTTAGGTTGGGAGACCAAATCTGTGCACATTATTTCCGATGATGTCTCACTCTCTGTATAGTTAGAGCAATACAGGTTAATACATGGTTTGCCTTTCTGATAGCTTGGTATATGTTTCAGGAAGTTGCTGGAGATTAATTTCACAATGGCAGTGCTGTTGAGTGCCATGGGAAAAGACCATTTTGTAAGAGATGACATTTGCAGGCTACTTAATAGTCCAAGCCTGACTTTTGTCCAGGTTTAAGTTCCTGTGGATACAGATTGCTTCATTAGCTGGGGAGTTGTGACAGACTACAAACTGTAAGCCAGTAAACATCCCCACTTCTGATCTTATGGAAGTTCACTGACGATAAATTTGAAAGTAGTTGGGCCTAGGAAACAAGTCAGTGGAACGATGAATGCTCCCCAATGAACGTAACCATTCACCGTTTGAGGAAGACATGACTCTAGCCAGTGGAGAACCTTTCATACCTAATACGTCAATTTAACTAGGAAGGGTATGGTCTAACACTCCTGCAAACATATCTATCTATGTATATATGTGTGTGCGCATACGTTCACAAATGTTCAAACCACTGAAATAAATTGACTGAAATGTATTCCTCTTTGTTCTTGCTGTGGAAAAGACTTTTAGTCTTGCCTAACCTAGGGCTGGTTTAGTGGCGCAACAGCTGGGAATCTACAGCCGTTGTACTCCATGAAGAGAGCAACATTAGCACATGGTCAGAATGTCATGAGCGACAATTGTGAGCAGACTGGGAATCACGTGAGGGTCCCAAACTACCTCATGGTTACGAAGGTGAATGTTTCCCACAGAGCTGCTTGTTTTTGCTGATATTTCCGCCTCCTGAATGGCCCTGAAATAAATCAGGAAAAATTGATCACTAACCAGAGGACATGATTTAAGGTGATTGCAGACAGAATTAGAGTCAGCAGCGTGAAACTCTTTTAAACATGGAGCGTTCATATGATGAGGAAAGCATCGCTTGAATGGGCGATGGAAGAAGGTACAATACCTTGAATGTATTGGATAAATCTGTGAAAGGGAAACACAGAGAGGATGATGAAGCAAGAGGGAGCGAATGGCTTAAGTACTTGGTTGTACCAGATATTCTGTATGGTCACAATGGGCTGGATGTTCTGCACTATCTCTTCTCACATGCATGTCGATGCACACATACCAAAATATAGTTTCTGTTGCATTCCTGTTTCAGTGCTTTGTAAAAAATTATTCTGAGCCACTTTGACTCATCACTTTCTCAGTCCTGATTGTTTTGAATATGTTCCTCATGTTCCAGTTGGGTACATGATGTGGGTTATTGCTTCTGGGCTTATTTCAATACAGATTCTTTAAGGGTGCTTGAGGTCACTACTTCTGACCTGAACATTCAGGTCAAGCACAAAGACAGAAAGCTAACTAGCAATTTAACTCGCCAATCAATAACCACAGACATTGTTCCTGGGGCTTGTGTGCGACAAAGAACGATTGGGTAATGTTGAATCTTAAGCCCACACGATATATGCAGCTAAACCAAATGTCAAAATCATGCCTCAGACCACCTTGGTGGTCAAGCAGGAGACGATTAGTTAAACTGGGAACTGTAGCCAAACAGTTTCAATAGACACAACTTGGGAATGTTTTGAGTAAAACAAAATCACGCCAATATAGAATGGAAGAAAATGCCTGGCCAGTAGCTCTGTAAATTCAGAGAATCTTTGTAAGATTGTTTGTGTCACACCGCTTTTTACAAGCTAGAAGAATGTTCTTCTTTAACATTTCGCATTATGGCAAAAGTAGAGCTAAAGATCTTGTTTATAGCACTCTATCAATTTGGAGTCGCATATGAAAATTGGAAAAAAAATCCTGATCACCTAACCAGTGAAAAACGGATCCATTTCCTTCATCATGTAACCCAGGGGTGGGGAACCTGCGGCCTTAAGGCTGCATGCGGCCTTCTAGGCCATTAAGTGCGGACTTTTGAATGAATCCAAATTTTGTAGAACACATCCTTTTATTTTTATTAGTCTTTTGTTATTTTTATTTTAATCTTAAAATGAACATATTTAAAATACCAAAGAGGAAAAGAAGATTCAATGAAATAATCCTCCCCGACTGACGGTCACAATTAAAACATTAGTAAGTCATGAGGGCTATTTTAACAAAATAATGTACATTTTGAAGTATATCTAATTGAAGATTTTTGGATGCGTGAACATGAAAAGGTTCCCCACCCCTGATGTAACCTCTTGGGAAGAGCTCGAGGCGAACAGAAGCCCCTCAAGTTATTTGTGGGCCTTAAGTTATTGACCAGTTCTATTCCTTGGGTCTTGATGAGTGGCCTCCCCCAAGTTTTTCCCGGAGAAGCCTGAAGTTTTCCAAACCACAATGTTTTGTACTTGACCAATACAAGGACACCTGCCAAGGACAACAAGATGATTTCCTAATGTCGATGCAAGGAACTGCAGATGCTAGTTTACAAATAAAGGCACAAAGTACTGGAGTAACTGATGGGGTCAGGCAGCATCTCTGGAGAACATGGACAGGCGATATTTTGGGTCGTGAACCTTGTATATTCCAATTCACAACTCTTCAATCTTTTGCCTTGCAAAGTCTGTCTTTTCATCTCTGGCCTTTGTCCAACCATCTGCCTATCTACCTATTACCTGCCCACTTTGTCCTGCCCCTCCTCTGTTCTAGCTTTCTTCCACTCCCGACAATCGGTCTGAAGAAAGCTCCTGACCTAAAACGTCACCTACCCATGTTCTCCAGAGATGCTGCCTGACCAGCTGAGGGTTCGCAAGGAACTCAAGCCTTGAGGAAAAGGATTTGGGCTCAACAAAGGATTGAATGAAAACGTTGGAAAACCAGGACCTGTGCAGATAGAAAATGGGGTGGAAGAGATCAAAGATATGACAAAGGAGTGTAGGCAGGGACGTAGGAATATCTGGTGGCCATTTCACTCCTCAAGTCTGTACTGTGCCAATTAGTTATATCATGCCTGAACAATATCTAAAACTAATTTACCTGCTTTGATTCCATAGCCTTCCATATCCATTCATAACTGTCTATTACTTGTAACGTTTAGAAACTTCTAGTATTTGGCTCTGATGTCATTATCTTTTTGTGGAGAAAGCATCTGTGTGAAGAAGTGCTTTATGATTTTGTCGTGAATGGCCTGGATCCATTTTAAGATTGTACCCTTTTTTGCTATAGGAAATAATTTATCAAACCCTGCAATTATCTTAAGTACTAGAAATAAATCATCCATTAATCTCCATTCAAAGGAATAATCCATGTCTGACAAATGTTTGGTGGAAAAGTTTGTTTTGTTGAAAAGGCAGTAATGTTACCTGATAAAGGATCATCCGCAAGCTTTTTGTCCCTGTCCCGTAAATATTTCAACTGTCTTCCACAGAATTAACTCATCTAAGGATGCAATAACATTAAGCAAATGATAGCTCAACTGTGGGAGAGGCTGAGTTCCAAAAGTGATAAGGTATTGAGGAGGCTGTCTTGTGTAAAGTGAAGTTCATTACATGAATAACGGAATGAGGTGATGCTATGAAAGATTATATTTCTCACGTAGCCAGAGTGAAAGAAAAGAAAGATGTTGTACTTTGTGTTGAGAGTAGATATTTCAAGCCAGAAATCAGTAACACCTTTGGAGCTTGATACTGTAAGTCTATATGTGTCAAGTCAATACTATGATGATTATTGCCCTAGTGCCATTGTTAGTCATAAGGGAGCTGACCAAGACATTGGAACAGTTTAATATTGAGGTGAATAAGTCTAGAATGTGAAACTTGCTGTTTACCTTCACTCCTGTCACTGCACTATGTTGTTCTATGAGACAGGTCAGTGCAGGTCAGCTAGTGAGTGTGTAATGTTGAAATGAAACTTTTCCATGACTGTGACAGTAGATGTACTTTCGTGCAAAACAGTTGCTAATACTGAGTAAATGGAAATCATTCAACTGCATGCTTGAAATGACATTCACTAATAATTTGGTATTTGCCTTGTGGCTTACAATATGCCATCCACCGCCCTTGGTTGAATTTCTGACTGATTAATCAATTGCAACCATCCATGTGTAACATTGCCAAACTAAAAGTGGGTTTATGTGGCTCTGGAGTCGAGCCATATTTTCTGCTCACAATTGTGTGGCCAAATTCCGCTTTAGCTACCTTTCCAAGTTTGCAGATGACACCACTGTAGTGGGCTGAATCAATGATGAGATGAAATAAAGAAAGTGACAGAGAGCTTAGTAGCAGGGCATTAAGCCAACCCTCTCTCAGTGTCAGCAAAATGACGGAGCCAGTGTCAACTCAGCAAGCAGGATCAAGTACATGACCCAGACTGCATCAGTGGTGCTGAAGTGGAGATGGTGGAGAGTTTCAAATTTCTGGGTGTGAATATCACTCATAATCTATTATGGTCCAACTACATTGATACTGTGGCCAAGAAAGCATACTAACACCTCTAGTTCCTCAGAAGGCTAACAAAATCTAGCCTGTCTCCAAAGCCGGTTGCCAATTTCTACAGGTGCATCATGCAGAGCATCCTACCCGGAAGTGTAAATTGCTCATTTTAAGCTTCCCCCCAGTCTAGTTTCAGTCAAAAACCACTGATTCAGCACTTGATCATCTAATCTTTATTTTGACAAAAAACAATTACAGTTCCCACCACTGTACCTAACCACCGCGGGTTTGATCCTCGTATCTGCCTGATCAAGCCCTCTGGGCCTCGCTCAAACAGAGATACTTCAGAAGGTCACGCAGTCCTAAGTGCTCTCCCAGAAGATCGATGCGGGACCTCGTGGCAGCGGACTTTTATAGGTCCCCGGTCATTGAGGGGCCGAACCACATGGGGGTGGTCTCTTTACAATCGATTAACCCCATACATAACAGACATTTCCCTAACCCAATAATACAGCAGCTAATACATTGTATTCAACCAGGGCTTCTCAGGGAAGCAAACATAGCAACATTTGCCCTGATCTGCAAGAAAACCAGACATGGTTCAATACCTCATCCAATCAACATTCGGCAAAATAGAACTTTGTAACATTAATTACAATTATTTACAAGGTGTATGTCTGTTTGCAGTCATCCAATCCATTCTATGCATTTTGCACCTAATTGACAGGGTCTGCAGATGTTCTTATTCTTTTCCTGCAGCTTGGATCTAGGCTCTAGACTAGCTGGCACCACTCTGCAGCTTGTCCCAATTCCACAGAGAGCATTTCCAAATTGACCAAATCTCCCAGCAGCCCTGAAGCTTTTACCCAATTTTAGAGTCCTAGCCTCTCCAATCTGGCCAGGATTAACATTCCTTCCTTTTTATCATATATGATAACCCATCATTTATGATAACCAAATAGTCTAATAATCAGCTAACCAGATATACATAAGTGTGTCCATTACATTTCCCATCTATCAGCTACACAAGATGATGATGTTTCTTCCCAGAATCTTGTCAAGCTTCCCGAGTTTTTGTGGGCGTAGCTTCACACTTTCTGTCTGCTGAGTCTTCACCTCCCGAGTTTTCGTTGGCGCGAATTCCCTCCATCCGTGTTGTTGCCCATTCTTCCGTCCATTTCCATAGTCGAACCTATAACCTAAAATTTCTGAAAAACTTGGGACAAAGCAAGTTACCTTCATGCACCCATGCTTTCCCATACATTCACTATAATTTATTTCACTCAAACCTATTATATTCTGCACTGTATTCCTATCCATATTCTGTTCCCTTATATACTCTTTATTATCCTAGGATCAACACTAATCAGCCCTCTTCATATTCACATGATGTTATAATATGTATATCTGATGATGGGTTCTCATATAAATATCAGCTTGGTTCAGTCCAGATTTCCCTACAGGCGTGACTCTAATTTAAAACAAACCATGATAAATGTTCCAATTTAACCAAATTCAGTCTCAGCCTTCAATTTACTGTTTCAAATTTCAGTGTCCATCTCATCCTTCTCATTCCACAGCATTGTGGCCGATAACAATTTCATTCCAATTCCTGTGGAATTCCCAGCTGTTCAAATTTAATCAATTTCTATATGTCGTTAATTTCATCATAAATCCAATTAAGAATGCCGAATCCAGGGACAATTTCTTTCCACCTGGATAATTGAAGCCGCTTTACCATCAAGGGTTAAACAAGTTAAATCCATCGGTTAAATATGCATTGGCTCTGCTATTCCTACACTTATTCAAATTTCTCCTTCATTTTTACTCACTCTCCTCCAGTACCTCTTCCTATTTATGTATGTCTCCATACTATGTTGACTCTTCACTCTGTTGGCTCCGTTCTCAGTCTAGGGGTTCTCACTTATACTAGTTCTTAACTTCTGAATAATTTCTTAGTCCGGTCTCCTAAAAGGAAGACCTGCTGCTCACAGTTCCTCTTTTGACCATTTCCAATTCCAACTTCAATTCCAATCTTAATTTTAATTCCAACTCTAATTCCAATTTTAATTCCAATTTTAATTCCAACTCTCATATTCCCTAAATAATTTCCATGTTACCAGATCTTCTCAAGTTCCATCCTTCCTGATGTCCTCTGAATAATCCTTCCCATCTTTGGCTGGATATCTGGGGATGACATAATAACAATATCAATTAATAATCAAACTCCAAATATTCCTGGCAAATTCCACAATTCTGTTCCAATTCTCAAAATTTAAAGTCCCTCCAATTCATTACCATACAATTTTGAGACCGAATCCAAAATTTCCTAAATTTATTTCTAATAATCATAATTTGGACGCAAATTAGGTATTTTACCCCAAACCACAGAGGAATGTTTTTTTTCCAGATTCAGTCCTTTAAAGTGGGGCTTGTCCCAATAGTCGTTATAGGTCGTTGGTGTTGTTTATTTTTGGGAAGATGAGATAGTCCTTTACTCTCCTTTCTTTTCTTTCTTCAATAACTAGGTGATATTAAAATTGGGCACTTGGGTAGGTCTTTTTTTCTGGTGTCAGTTTCAATTTCAAGAGAGTAGGGGTACTGAGAAGCTCTGTCTCCGTGGGTTGGCCTCCCCAGATGTGTCTTAAAGGGGCAGGACAGTATCATTTCTTCCTGCTAGTTGATTCCTGTTTCTGGGGAGCTACATTACCTTTGCTGTCTTTTACGCATTCTCAAGAGGTCCGTGCAGTCTTTACCTCACTCCCCAGATAGTATGTCGTCAATATACTGTTCTGCAGGCACAAACTCAGCAACACATTAGTATACCAACTTCTTTCCCCACTCCGTACCTCCTGCACAGAAAGTTTGTTTCTTTTCTCCCTAGTGCCCTTTCCATTCCTTAGTTACCATTCCTTCTCACGCCAGCTACTATGTTTCTTACTTCTTCCTTTCAGTGAGGGTTTCTTGAGAATTAGATTATTTGTGTCTCCTAGAATTTGGAAGGGGTGATGTTCTTTCTGGTTTGTAATGCTGTTTCACGGGCCATGTGAGGACGCCTTCAATTTAATAGATGGTATTAACTGTTAACTGGCAGGTTAGGGCTAACGAAATGGGTTGGATTGCCAAAATGTCCCTGCCCCCTGATTCCTTGCCAGTGTCCTCGTCCTCTACCTTCGGGATCCCAAGAGTCCCGGTAACCTCTCGGAATCCACTGGTTTCTGAAACCCGGTGACCTTCTTCTTTGCCCCCTTCCTTCTCGATAGTACTCCCTTGTAGGACACGACTGACTCCAATGTCCCAATCCCCCATAGTTGTAGCACTGATCGGGCCGGACCGCTCTATAACCTCTCCAGCCAAACCGAGGAAAGGTCGATTCCCGGAATGGGAGATCTATCCATGCTTTGAGGTCTTCCTCCTCCTTATCCTCTTCTGTCCTTATTTCTCTTTTTGAATCTTTAATATAGGTCTCTGAGCTGCCGTTGAACCAGGCTGCGTTAAAGTCTGAACGTCTGTGGTCTGGGGGACATTTATACCTAATGCGGGCATCTCCCTACAAACAAACTGTCTACGGGGAATCCGTTCTAAATCCCCTTCATCAGGGAATTGCTCCGACATAATAATATTATCAATGTCCAGATTAATCCCTCCGTATTCTCCTCCTATCTCACCCTCGGAAAAGCTATTTGTTCTATCCCTGTAATTCAGGAAGGAATCCTTCATTTTCCCACTGCTAGATTTTCTAATCAATTTTGGCACCCATGTCGATGGAACCTTCCTTCTAGCTCCTTGATCTACCTACTGTCAATGTGACAATAAATGTCCTTTGTCCTTTGTCCTCCACTTGTGGAGCAATCATAGGAGCTAGAGGATCCTTTCACGATTTCTCCACTTCTGATTTGAATTTAGTGGGAGGAGCCGAAGATAACACTGACTCCTCCCGTGTGCCCTGCTCGCAAGCTGCACATGGTGTCTCCGAACTGGGAACATGAGAGTGATGTGAGGACTGCTGTGGCTCTACTCCGAAATATTCTGCCCACACTGGCATATTTTGCTCTCTCTCCCTTCGAGGTCTACAAATACAGCTTCACTCTTACCAAATTAAACAAGTTTAGGTTTTGTCGGCACCTCCCCTTTAAGAGCCGTCTCAGTAGTTTCCCTTTTAGAAGATGGTATTTTCTCCTGCTCCTACTGTGGGCTTACTAGTTCTTCCTGTCCCTATTCTGGAATATCCCGAGAAGGACCAGTTCTATCGTGTTCCCCTCTAATCCCCGATTTACATGCCGCCATTCTTAGGGTGGACAGCAAAACGATCTCTTTATTCATTTTCCTTCTAGTGAAGAACATTCTCCATATTCCAATTAACTCATTTCCTTCTTCACTATTTCCATATTTTTAAACAATCATTTCTATATAGTTCATTTCTATATAGTTTATTCCTATTACAGATTTTAGTCCACCCAGCAGCCAAAGTTCGCTTCTCAAAACTGCATTTAATTCCCCAGATGATCCTCAGTCTGTCTGCTTCATGTGGAAGCTTCTCGCAAATTAATCTTATCGGGCTTCCTGATCTGTTTGATCGGTCCTTCTCTGAGACATTCCCCATTCTCTGAACAATGGTCACAATACAAAATACAAAATAAAAGTTACAGACACTAACACCTATTCAAAATCACTCCTAACCAATGGTCTCTCCGATTCACACTTACTCACACAATCGCTCCCTTTCAACTGTTACTCAATCTCTCCCTCAATCGCTCTTATTGAATTATTCAAACCACTCGCTCGTATTCAATCTCTCTCCCAACTCTCTTATGAGTTAAATCGCAATCACTTCATTCAACTCTGAACTTTCAAACAAAGGATCTCCGGTGTCTTAATCCAAGTCTAACTCTCAATCCCTGACTCTTCCACGCAGCAATCTCTCTCTCACTCAATCCACTTTAAAAGTTCGCACAGACAGACAAATCCGAACCACGCTAATAAAACTATAATTAGAAACGAAAATATTCCCCCAATTACCAGTAACCCAAGACACACCCCAATATAAACTATAAGCATACAATAAATCACACTCTAATAAATCTTCCTCGTGGCGCAATCGGTCAGCGGGATGACTCCTCCCCTGACACACCGATCGAAAGAGTACAACCCCTGATCGAACCACCACGATTCAGATTCTTACAGTACTACGCTTTAAACAATTACAAATATTTAACTCAAACATACTTTAATTCAAGTATCTAAATCCGTAAACACTCGCACAAGCAGCAATCCAACCAACAGTCCGCGAACTTAACACAATCTAAATCTTAGCTTTCTAAATCTTAATACACTCTAAGTTTATTTACGTACAGAGAATATTTACACAATTCGGATCCGATAACAATACAGAAATCTAGATTTTTACAATTTACAAAATGATTTAAAGCACTAGCGCACAGTTCACAAACACTCGATCTCAACGCCGCATCACGCTGTTATCACTCAGTGAACCTCTCCCTCTGATACCGAAGATTTTCCCCTTCCTAGGTTACTCTTTGCTGAGGGGTACTACTCCTTAAATGACTACTTTTCCTCCCGAATATTACTATCCCTCTGCTAAGACTGGACTTCTATAGGGGGAACTCTATCCCTCCTCTCTAAGTTCTACAGAATTAGGGTTACCCTTCGCTATTCGGATTACTTTTCACCAAGTAAACAGGTTCCCGTCTCTCAGGTACTCTTCGCTATCAGGTACTAGTCAACAATCGATCAGAGGGTTACTATTCACTGTTGATCAGCCGCTATTCGGAATTGATCATGGACATGCACCAACTCCGAAGTTCTATATATAGGAATTCTAATTCCACCTTACGGGCAGAACTTCAATGTGAAATTCTGTATTTGGAAATTTGACTCTGCAAATATAGACTCGTTCTCGAACCCCTAATTTTAGTGCGTATCTATCCCTCTTCATACGCGGGCACTCGAATCAACTTAAATTGATTTAACGTTCTGTATTATCTTTATTCATGTGCTGCATTGGCAATTCGAATTTCACTACACCAATTGGTGTATGTGACAATAAATGTCTCTAATCTCTAATCTCTAATCTCTAATCTATAATCTAATCTAAATTGCCCAATTAAATTCTCGAATGGACTAAAGTATTCCCGCCAATCTATACTCTGACCATCGAGCCCAGTACCTTTACGAGATTCCTCGTCCGTCACTCCAGGGAGGGACTCAGACACCTTCATGCAGACACTCCTCTCTGCTGGGCACTGGGGGTTCAGCGCCTAGCCTCTTCGTGCTGGCAGTTATCGATGCCGATTTTCAGAGCGCACCTTTCCAATCTGCGCTCCCGGTAAAGATCCAATCAATACATAGGTCAGACCTGTATTTCAATACCCCATCAATTGGATACCAAATCTAACCTTGAGCCACTCCTCACCCAATGAAGCGCTTCAGGCTCTCGTTAAAGCAGCTGCAGTCTGCCAACTATGACCAAGTTTTGGGCCTTTCCACGCCCAGTTTTATGGGCCCCCAACACAAAGGAGTGCTAACCACCCCCCCCCCCCCGCCCGTGCCTGCTAGACTCTATTCTAATGATCTCGATTAGACCCTTTCCCAAGCCTGCGAATGATCGATCTGCTCCGACTAAGGAAGTGCCGCAAATCAAGCGAAAACTGCACAGTGGGCCCGATTTCTACACTTGCGATTGAAACAGCTCAACACCCTTGATCGCAAACTTGTGTTTGGGGGTCTGTGGAGATCCCGGACGAGCCCCCAATGTAAATTGCTCGTTCTAAGCTTCCCCCCAGTCCAGTTTCAGTCAAAAACCACTGAATCAAGCACTTGATCAACTAATCTTTATTTTGACAAAACACAATTACAATTCAACTACTATACCTATCCCACTGCGGGCTCGATCCTCGTATCTGCCTGATCAAGCCCTCTAGGCCTCGCTCAAACAGAGACACTCCAGAAAGTCACGCAGTCCTAAGCGCTCTCCCAGAAGATCGATGCGGGACCTCGTGGCAGCGGACTTTTATAGGTCCCCGGACCTTGAGGGGCCGAACTTATTCTTTTCCTGCAGCTTGGATCTAGGCTCTAGACAAACTGGCACCACTCCGCAGCTTGTCCCAATTCCACAGAGAGCACTTCCAAATTCACCAAATCTCCCAGCAGCCCTGAAGCTTTTACCCAATTTTAGAGTCCTAGCCTCTCCAATCTGGCCAGGATTAACAGAAGCACCACAGCTTGGAGTAACAACTGCTCTGGCCAAGACCGCAAGAAATTAATGTGGACATGACCAAGTCCATCACACAAACCAGTCTCCCCATCGACTCCATCTATACTTCATGCTGCCTCGGAAAAACAGCCAACATAATCAACAACCTCTTACAGCCGGTCATTCTCTTTTCTCCCCTCTCCCATAATGCAGAAGATAGAAAAGCCGTAAAGTACGTGCCACCAGATTCAAGAACAACTTCTTCCCTCTTGAATGGATCTCTCATATGTTAGCGATGAATTCTCAAGTCTTTCAATCTGCCTCATTGTGGCCCTTGCATTATTTTTTGTATCTGCACTTTCTCTGTAGCGCTAGAAATCTAATCTGCACTTTATTTATTTTCTCTTTTGCCCTCTCTGGTCTATGGCGTGATTTGCCTGAATAACATGAGAAACAAAGTTTAAAAAAATACTATATTTCTGTACATGCGACAACAATATACCAATACCATCTCCATTGGTTCCTCTTGGTCTCTCAATTCCTGCTGCAACCATCTTCCCCCCCTTTTATTGTGAAATATTGAACATAACTGAAAGACTGGTGAGACCAGTGTTTTGGGGGAGATGGTGACAGAGGCTGGGAGGTAATGGGGAGAATAAAAGGCTGCAGATTCTGGAATCTGATAAGAAAGGAAGGTGATGAAATAAGGAGGGGTGATGGCAAATGCAAACATGTAGCAAGAGGAGGGGTGAGCAAGTCTCTTCGAGAACACTGAATGCAGTTGACAAGATCGGAGGAGGCGGAGATGAGGCTCTGTCTCACCTTGAAGGACTGTTCAGGTTGCTGGATGGAGGTGAGGAAAGAGATGTAGGGACAGATGTTACACCTACTGTTGCAGGAAAAAGTATTTGGGAGGGAGGGGAGCGATAGGTTTAGTGGGATAAGTGCACCAGGGAGGCGAGGAAAATATGGTCCCTGTGGAACACAGAATGGAGAGTGGCATGGAAAATGTGACTGATGGTGGGATCACATTGTAGTTGGCTGAAATGTCGATGAATGGTGTGCTGGATGCAGTGAATCATGGTGTGAAAGGTATGAGCTAAGCGATACCAATAAGGAATTAATTGAATGATAGAAAGCAAACTTGTTTGAGAAGTTGCTTGGATTGTGAGATGGAGAAGTGTACACAATGGAATAGTGTATCTTGGGGATTGCTGCTGGCTTCCAGACTTCATTTATATTTAAAACATTTGTGTTAATAAGATGGGGAGCAGGTAAACACAAGAAGGCAGTTCAGATTCGTGATTCAGTTTGTTCAATTACAAAAGAAGGTGAAGAGTCGCAGGTAAAGTTTCACAGGGCAAATGCAAAACACGACATTATTAAGGAATGTGGGAAATAGAGGCTGTCAAATAGTGAAGGCGAACACGGAGGCATCTGGAGCACTTCAGCAGATTTACTGGTGAACTGACACCCATCAGCTAACAAAGGCAACAGGATGAGCTGGCAGTCTAAAGTCTAAAGTCTGCAGTCTCTTGCATACATATGGTGCAGGAAGGTCAAGCATTTGAAGTGAATGGTTCAAGCATCTTTCAAGCAGCCACAATTGCCCTCGGTGGTGCCAGGCTTCTTTGATATGACAGGAGCTTTATTTCTGATATTCTGCAATATCCTTATGAGTGGTGGTCTCCATCACATTCCTAACGTGTTTTGTGTTAGTGGAAGAGTTTTTCAAGTTAGGAAGCAATTTACTTACTGGAGGAAACCAATATTTATTTGTCCTAAATTTCTAATGAATAGTGAGCCCCAACGTATTGACGACCAGTTATTTAATATCAATGAATGCCACGAGAAATCCTTGTTTTTTTGGAGATTATTAATGCCTGGATGATGTAAAGCAATTACGTGGCTTGTCACTTATGTACTCATGATACCCAGGTCCTATTGCATGTGGAGATAAACTGATTCCTTAATCGGAGAGTGAAGCATTCTAAGGGATGATCCGAATGAAAAGACAAAAATGAATTTCAAATGGGAAGCGCCAGTTTGGTGGGAAGACGTACAAAATATCTAATGGAGAACTGACATCAGGAAATTTCATTCATACTAAAAGTAAATAACATTCTCAGTGATGTTTTTTTAATAAAGTGATTTAAATGCTAACCTAGAATCATTGAATGACCTACACAGAATGAGCCCACCTGGGTTCCTTCCTGTCCCTTTCAGTCAGCCAATTCCAGATCATAATTAATAACACACTTCAAAAAATGATTCAATTGTCACCTTGGGTTCTTTTACCAATCACCTTGAATCCACATTCTTTAGTTGCCACGCTTTTGACATTCTACCTCTCTCTACCTTCTCTGCTCTAATTCTCTCCAAATAATTGAACATCTTCATCTGTGATAACATTCAAGTAAAACTCCTCTCGAATGTGCAATGCCCAGTCTTAAACACAAAATTCCACCCAAGTACGAATCCGTTTTTGATAGAAATTTAGCCCAATATTCTTGCTTTTGGATTTATGCTTGCACTGATAAAGCCAAGAATTTCATCTGTATTTTTATCCGTGTTCACAACGTCAGCAAGTTTTCATGCTTTGTGTGCATTCTAGCCCAGGTTTCCCGCTCCAGCACCTGGGATGAAAGTAATTAACATTTCTAACCAGAATAGTTTATACTGACTGTGTACACCACTTTCTTACTCGTACGCAGTATAAACAGGTACCAGCTTAATTTCACCTCTGGTGTGTGCCCTCGTTGTAACTGCACCAATTAGTTCTTGTATCTCTTATTTTTCCTGTAAAAAACATTTTACTTTGCACTTCACTGTATTGGATGTCATCCATTCAACTAGCCATTCTCCCAAGTCTGTTGTTATCCAAGTTTCATCACATTTGCAAATTTAGAAATTTGGCCCTATTTATCCAACCCCTGGCCAGTAATAGTTATCCAAAAGAGCTGCAGTCCTAAAACTTACTGTTGGGAATCACACCATTATATCTACTTCCCATCTGAAAAACAAGAGTTTATCAATCTTTCACATGCTATCCACAAAGGTCCCTTTCATTGCTTTAATTTTAATTTCCATGTCAGAATCGCTGAATAACTTCAAATTTCAAATGCCCAAAATGACAATGATGAGCACGTACTCTTTCTGTACAATACATTTATGAGCACATTGCCACCGTCAGCAGAAGTTGTGCAGGTAAAAAACAAATTGGAAAAAGCGTTTTTGTAGATGATTGGATTAGGATGAATTTAAATTCCTTCTTCGTCAGTGTTCACCCTTCCCTGTGAGATACGCTGAGACGGATAAAATGTCTCCAACTAGGAATGCCTTCAGCAAGAAGTTGGAGAATACAAAGTGTAATCCGGAAATAACCCAGGATAATCTTTTCACTTGTTCTTCCAATGGGATGATTGGGCTGGGGATCAGTTAGAGATTTCAAACATAGGATTGATAATGTTTTGTTAGGTCATCTTATTAAGGGCTGTAGAACTAAGGTAGATGAATGGTATTAAGATACGGTTCTGCAATATCTAATTGTGAGTATAAAAACCTATGATGAATGAAGGGTTAAAATTGTAGAATTTCTCCAAATGTCTGTAAAATTGGTAACCAGGGAAGTTCTATTGCTCATGGACTAATTACAGTCATTTTTCCCAATGTCCTAATTCCTGCCTTGCCTTGCCCAAGAAACAAGGTAATATTATTAAAAGGTATTCTCCAAAATGAATTTTCCTTTTGTGATTTATTAAATATTGACATAGATCAACTGCAGCCCATGTGACTCAGTTTCCTCAGTCTTTCCCCAAACTGCATTAGCTCCTCATTTAGTTTTCCTTCCCTAGTAATGTTGGCAAGAGCGTGGAAAATTGCGCAAACCAAGCAGTTGTAGAGCAGACTGACTCTTTCAGTTGCCAAAGACTCACTAGCTGGGTTTCAGATGGACTGGGAAGGGACCCAACAGGACATGCACATTTAATCTCTTACAACACACAGGCTGTGAAATAAACCAGAAAATTTATCCACGTCACGCAGTATCAATAAAAAGCTTCTGAAACACTTGCCTCTTGTGTGCCGGCAGGGATCATGCTAAAGGTTACTCTGTTAGAAAAGTGGAGTCTTGCTGAAAATCTTCAAATAGATCAAGTGTTTTCATAACGTGAATTCATTATTGAACCTGGATTTTGTGTTCATGACTGCTTTTGTGTTGCTTGGGTTATTATCTGAGAAAACATTTATTTGCCTAGTGAGGGTGCAATTGAGGTTCACCAGACTGATTCCTGGATAGTTGGACAGCAGTCAAAATAGAAATAGAAATAGAATCACCCTGGCCTCTATTCACTGGGTGATCTTGTTTATGTTTGTACTACTGCCCATCTATCCCAGGAAGGGATAAGAGAGGATCTCATTGAAACGTGCAATACTCTGACAAGAAACAATTTCCCCTGTCTGGGTTCTCTCGAACCATGATTCACAACTGCAGGAGATGGGGAATGATGTCTAGGACAGAGATAATGAGAAATGTCTTTCCTCTGGATGGTGAATCTGTGGAATTTGTCACCACAGAGCGTTATGAAGGCCAATGAATTTGTTTGAGAAAGAGACCAATGGGTTTCGAAACACGAAAGAAATCTAGGGGAAGGGGGAGAAAATGAGAATGTGGTATTGAGATTGATGATCAGTCATCATCACATTTAATAGTGGAGCAGACTTGCAGAGCCAAATTGCTAACTTCTGCTGCTCAGTTTCCATGTTTAACGATGAGGAGGGAGATTTTTTTAAATTCACAGCTTCTGGATTAGGTCAGTAAGGTTTGTTATGAACTAAAGCTCACTCCACAATGTCTCAACATGCACTTCCCGAGCAGATGTAGTATGCCTCCCTTTGATCTGGTATTTTGTTGGTTCACATGCTTGAACAATGGTGTTTTATCATTAATGTTTTATTATTATTAATGTTGGGGTGGAAGATTGCAACCTTCACGTGGTCCGCCCTATTTCAACTAATGCAATCAACTCGACGTGCAAAAACAGAAGATCAAATAGAACAAGTTGTCCTACAACTTTAGGCTGTGCACGCCACACGAAAGAAGAAGATTATTAATGTTTAGTGTTTTCTGAGATTCGTAACTGTCACTGTGTGTCATGTTGTTACTTGTGGGCGGAGCACCAAGGCAAATTCCTTGTATGTGAATACTTGGCCAATATACTTACTTACTTACTTACTTACTTACTTACTTATTCAAGGAGCTCCATGTTTACGTTGCCCCAACTAGCAATCCCAGTGTCATTACATTTCAAGCAGTTTAATTCTGAATTGAAGAATGATTCTACCTGCCATCATTTAGAATTCGATTAGTGATTACTGATACAACCTGCTATGGGGAGGCAGTTCGGAAAAGGGAAAAAAGGAAACTCTGTTAATGTACCAGTTTTGCTGCGGCTTAAACATACCAGAGTGAGAAGATAATTAGTTGGCTTATCCACTTCACTCACTACAAACTCGCTTCATAAATAGGAACCGACATCTGACCGACATCTACTACAAACCCACTGACTCCCATGGCTATCTGGACTACACTTCTTCCCATCCAGCTTCTTGTAAGGTCTCTATCCCCTACTCCCAATTCCTCTGTCTACGCCGCATCTGCACCCAGAATGAGGTGTTCCAAACCAGGGCATCGGAGATGTCCTCATTCTTTAGGGAACAGGGGTTCCCCTCTTCGACTATAGATGAGGGTCTCACCAGGGTTTCCTCTATATCCCATAGCTCCGCTCTCACTCCCCATCCCCCCAGTCGTAACAAGGACAGAGTCCCCCTTGTCCTCACCTTCCACCCTACCAGCCGTCACATACAACAGATAATCCTCCAACATTTTCGCCACCTCCAACGGGATCCCACCACTGGCCACATCTTCCCATCTCCTCCCCTTTCGGCTTCCTGCAGCGACCGCTCCCTCCGTAACTCCCTGGTCAATTCGTCCCTTCCCACACAAACCACCCCCTCCCCTGGTACTTTCCCTTGCAACCGCAGGAAATGCTACACTTGTCGCTTTACCTCCACTCTCGACTCCATCCAAGGACCCAAGCAGTCTTTCCAGGTGAGGCAGAGGTTCACCTGCACCTCCTCCAACCTCATCTATTGCATCCGCTGTTCCAGGTGTCAACTGCTCTACATCGGTGAGACCAAGCGCAGGCTTGGTGATGGCTTCGCCCAACACCTCCGCTCAGTTCGCATTAACCAACCTGATCTCCCAGTGGCTCAGCACTTCAACTCCCCCTCCCATTCCGAATCCGACCTTTCTGTCCTGGGCCTCCTCCATGGCCAGAGTTAGTCCCACCGCAAATTGGAGGAGCAGCACCTCATATTTCGCTTGGGTAGTTTACACCCCAGCGGTATGAACATTGACTTCTCCAATTTCAGGTAGTCCTTGCTTTCTCCCTCCTTCCCCTCCCCTTCCCAGCTCTCCCACAGCCAACTGTCTCCAGCCCACCCCCCCCACCCCCACATCAGTCTGAAGAAGGGTCTCGACCCGAAACATCACCTATTCCTTCGCACCATAGATGCTGCCTCACCCACTGAGTTTTTCCAACATTTTTGTCTACCTTCGATTTTTCCAGCATCTGCAGTTCTTTCTTAATCATAAATAGGAATGATCACCACCTCCGTGCTTTAATTCCTACCCTAAGGTTATTGTCAGTTGGTAGAGTTTATGACAAGATAGAGTGAACCCAACCCACACAGCTATTCTCTTCTCGAGCTAGGACCTCACTTACCTATTTAATTTCCTTCCACGGACTATATGCATTATCTCCTATTGCTCATGCTGCCCTTCCTTTAAGTTCCTTCTGCAGCCCACGTACTTCCTATTCTTTTGTAGTCCTTATTCCTCTCATGAACATTTCCAAATCTGTACTAACTAGCCTTTCCAATTAGTTTCAACTTGTTAATTTATGTTTTATTAACAATAGACTCTTTGGAAAATGTAACAAACTATGGACTACTGGGCTACTGGGAAGATGTAGGTGGTGATGATAGGAGGTTCAATACCATTTCTCTCCAGCAAAGGGCACTGTTGAGCTAAGTAACATGTGGGTAATTTGCCCAATTTTGCAGTATATGTGAGGGTGATGTAATTGATGACACCTGAGGTGTGTTTTGCTGTTTTCATGTGTAGGGACTTTGAATAAATTAGACATGCCTCATTTAAGCTCCTCATGTTATCCTGCACATATTCCAGTAGATTTCGCTGGATATTAAGAGGAGGGTGCCTATGCTGGAGGCAAGAATAGCCTGGTGATGGATCACAGCCATGAGAAGTGACCAAGTTATCAATGATGCCGAGTGGCTGCACGGCTGTGTGTTTAGGTGAGCCAAGGAAGCTCCAGACCAATCATGACATGTCTGAGGTGTGGCCATGAGCACGAGAGAAAAGAAGCAGCACCAACAGATCCAAACACACGCCCAGCGACTGCTGAAGGGGAATTCAGCACAAAATGGAACTTCTGTCCCAAACAACAACAGAAAATGGTGCTAACATTTCAGGCGGGATCTGTGGAAAGACCTTTGCATCACCGACTGGTTATTGGTTAAATGCTGCTTTTATTGTCACATGTGCAGAGTGCAGATGCACTGTGAAATTCTTTACTAATACACAATCCAGTAGAGTATTGCCATACCTAAGCACATCCCTGATTGGCAAATGTACAGAAATAGTCTACTGTGCCGGGTCTTGCGTTTGGCCATGGGGGACCAGCTCGGCGGCTTTCCCCTGTAAGCTGCGGCGCTGTGGGAGCTGCATCTGCTTCTGCTGCATGCGCCGTCATGTTGATTCATGGATTGCACACTATAAAATAAGTTTGCGTGCAGGCTAACTCTGGGAATATCTAGTTCAAGTTGCTAAACGTACTGGGTCTAATATTTGAACAGGCATGCAAGATGGAAAGAATGGGGGAACCAGCCTCTAACGATGCCAAGGGATTGCTACTGGTATTACATGTCAGTTTAATGCTGACCAGTTGCATCGTGGCTTGGTTCGGCAACTTGAGCGCCCTGGAGAGGAAAAGACTACAAAAAGTAGTAAACACTGCCCAGTCCATCATCGGCTCTGACCTCCCTTCCATCGAGGGGATCTACCACAGTCGCTGCCTCAAAAAGGCTGGCAGCATCATCAAGGACCCATACCATCCTGGCCACACACTCATCTCCCTACTACCTTCAGGTAGAAGGTACAGGAGCCTGAAGACTGCAACGACCAGGTTCAGGAACAGCTACTTCCCCACAGCCATCAGGCTATTAAACCTGGCTCGGACATAACACTGAACTTTATTAGCCAATACTGTTATTTGCACTTTATCAGTATATTGACCATTGTGTATATATTTATAGAATGCCTTGTAGTAAATGCCTACTATGTTCTGTTGTGCTCAAGCAAAGCAAGAATTTCATTGTCCTACCAGGGACACATGACAATAAACTCACTTGACTTGACTTGACAGTTCCAACATGGTACGTGGACTATTGATGGGAGCAAGGGTGGGCATCTGGGCCATGTAAACCTGAATGACCAAAAAATGCAAGTGTGGCAGGAAATCCAACGATGTTTGCAAGTGAGCTCGCAGCACAAGTGCATGCGTTCAGAGCCTCAAGGTGGTTTAACTGTGCAAAGCAAAGGCACCTAACCTCAGTATGCTGCACTAAACACCTGGTGGCAGATCACTCCCCCCTCCCCTGGCACATTTTGATGCATTTTGATCATGATTTTGATAAAAACTGTTCTCAACTGGACAATTTTGACAGGCAGCATGAAATGTTCGGATGATACAACTTGACTTTTTACTTCAATGGAATAAATGAAATTTTCCATTTTTTCTTAAAACGCTATTCTCAGTGGCACAAGAGATAGAACTTCTCCCAACTTCATCAACCTGGTTCAATTCTGACTCCTGCTGTCTGCATGGAATTTCCTGTGTTGTGCCTCTGACTGCTCCAATTTCTCCCTCATCCCAAAAGTGTGTGAATTGGTTCTGGTGAGTGGTAGAATCTGGGGAGAATAGGTTTCAGGGAAAATCAATGAGGGATTGGGAGGCTCTGTGAGCTGGTATAGATGGTGCACTTAAATAGCCCCCTTCTATATAATTTGGAAAAAAAATATGGGGTCATTTGGTTTGGCTGTTAACAGTGAAGATGATTTGACTCTAACCAGACCATCTCTAGCATCAAAGTGTTCACTGATATAGTGAAGGAAAGACACTTGATTAAAATGACAAAGGGTAGTAATGAACGTGGGACCCCAACAGGAGGCAGCATCTTTGTGAGGGGAGTGGATGAAGCTCAACATGAGTTAGCATCATCTGGAAACAGGTTGATTTTCAATTGATTGATGCCCACGTGGTTAATGCTGCTTTGGTGTTAGAGGCAGTCTCTCTCATTTTCCATTTTCAGCAATTCATCTTTCTCAATATTTGGACAAAGGTTTTGAATGAAAATGAATGAATGAATAAGTTTATTGGCCAAGTATTCACATACAAGGAATTTGCCTTGGTGCTCCGCCCACATGTGACAATATGACATACAGTGACTGTTAGGAATGACACATAAAACATTAAACATTAATAATAAAACATTATTGATTAAATATGTGAATTAAATAAAATCCCAGAGCAAAAGGAGGATACAGATTTTTGGTTATTGAGTAGAGCTACTATTCGTGGAAAAAAAGCTGGTTTTATGTCTGGCTGTGGCAGCTTTGACAGTCCAGAATCGCCTTCCTGAGGGAAGTGATTCAAAGAGTTTGTGGCTAGGGTGAGAGGGGTCAGAGATGATCTTGCCTGCTCGCTTCCTGGCCCTTGCAGTGTACAGTTTGTCAATGGAGGGAAGGTTGCAGCCAATAACCTTCTCAGCTGATCGGACGATTCGCTGCAGCCTCCGGATGTCGTGCTTGGTGGCTGAGCCAAACCAGACCATGATGGAGAAGGTGAGGACACACTCTACGATGGCCGTATAGAAATGGACCATGATTGCCTGTGGCAGATTGTGCTTCCTCCACTGCTGCAGGAAGTACATCCTCTGTTGTGCTTTTTTGACTGTGATTGATGCCTGGAGCAGAATAATATTGGTAGAACACATGCAGGACATTGCTGGAGTAACTCAGCAGATCAGGCAGCATCTCTGGATGGAAGAAATGGGTGACGTTTCGGGTTGAGACCCTTCTTCAGACCCAACCCGAAATGTCACCCATACCTTCTATCCAGAGATGTTTAAGAAGGAACTGCAGATGCTGGAAAATCAAGGTAGACAAAAATGCTGGAGAAACTCAGCGGGTGAGGCAGCATCTATGGAGCGAAGGAAATAGGTTTCGGGTCGAGACCCTTCTTCAGACTATTCAGAGATGCTGCCTGTCCCGCTGAGGTACTCCAGCATTTTGTGTCTATCTTCAGTGTAAACCAGCATCTACAGTTCCTTCCTACACATGCAGGACATTGCTGAGTCGGTTATTGTCAGGGATCTGCTATCGAAATCATGACCAGTGGCACCTTGCATCACTTTACTGACGATTGAGAGTTGATCAATAGGTGGACAAATGGCTGGAATTGATTTGTCTTGGACAGGCCATGACATGCTTGGGCAGTTTTCCATGCTTGAGCTAGCTATTTTGATACAGTATGACTGGATAAGATTTTTGGAGTACTTGTTGTTGGAGTCCATAATCTTTTCTG
Source organism: Malacoraja senta (assembly GCA_038087875.1). NCBI lineage: Eukaryota > Metazoa > Chordata > Chondrichthyes > Rajiformes > Rajidae > Malacoraja > Malacoraja senta. The sequence continues at coordinate 9,337,703 of CM075985.1, read as the reverse complement.
TACCCTGTCTGCTTGCCTGAGGATTGTAATCTCCCGGAGTGAAGTGGAGTGCCTGAGGATTGGCATCTGTATGGTAACAGCCTCAGGAGCAAGCTGCAGGGCTCATCCCTGACACTCACAAGCTTCAGCCTTGTCTTTAACACTTAAACTATGGCTTCCACCCCAGTCGAGGACGAGAGAAATTGAAGACCATCCTTTTGCAGTTATTTGTTCATTTGTCCACTACCATTCATGACCAGATATGGCTGCTCTGCAGGCTTGTGGGATTCCTTAGGTCTATTTATAGCATTTTCGGTCTGAGGATTGCGTGATTTGGAATAAATGGCAGAGTTACTTGGCTGGGTGATCCTTGGCGATGAATAATAACAACTAATTATTTGCAGCAAGTTGTAACATCCCGGACTGAATAAATGATTGGGAATTTCCTGCTCACACCTGCTCCAATTAGTGGTCAGATCAGACAGTGGCAGTAATCTGTAATGGGCTGGCGACGAATGCAATTCCCAATTAACATTTTTGTTTTAATTAGTTTTTCTTTATGAATCAACGTGATTTAAACTCACAAAGCCAAACTACCACATAATAAAATGCGGTGATTATATTAAACAGACAGATTAAAATGATTATTGGATCTCTCTTGATGCAGCTTGTGGGGACTTTAATACACTGTTGTTTAACCAGTAACCTGATCTGTGGATTTAGATGATAATTCATACAAATCTGAGAGAGGCCATTCAATCCTTCCTGCTTATGTTACCTCTTTGATAAAGTCAATGGATCTCGTAGCTCCCCAATTACTTCCCATTCATTTGTGTGATGTACTGCAAATTATTCCCTCACCAGTAATGTTCAGGAATGGGCCTTTGAATGAACTAGGTCAAGAAAACAGCAAAGGTCAATTAGTATGTCCTAACTTTCAGACGCAGGCAACCGATAACTTCTTATCTTTCTCCAAAGCATATTTTATGTATTCAACAGAAAATGATGGTGCTATCTACAAGATTGCCGGGAAGCTGAATGTTTTCAATCTTACATCCCAGGATCTATTATTCAGGCAGTAAAGCGAATCCTATCTCTTTGAAACATAAATGTCACCAAAACTGTTATGACTGACTTTTATTACCCTTGGTGTATATTTGAGTGGAAGAATGATAGAAAAATAAATGAGGCTCATTTAAATGGATGCCTGATTGTTGGTGGTGACCCATGAAAGGCCCATTTCCATGCCTTGTAATTCTACAATTCTTCAAGTCCACCAATTGAAGGTCAGAGGTCGAATAATTAAATTCTTATGTGATCAAGAATCAGGAATTGGAGGAGCGAAGAGATTAGAAATATCAAGTTGACTGTGGTGAGGAAAAAGTGATTAACAATTTGGTAAGGCAAATACGAATTTTCAAATGATAACATTACATAACTGGGAAGCAACACAGGTCAACCAGTACTCGAGTGATTGTTGAATGAGACAGAGCAAGGCATAAGAGATTTGGATGATTTCAAGTTTATGACAGCTGGACAAGAAAGACCAGCCAGGAAAGCATTGATACATTAAATTTTCAAGTAGCGAAGACTTAAGCAGCAAATGAATTGACTGAGGAATTAATTGCTATTACAGAAGGGGAGATGTATGACTGATGATTGAGCCAATATATGGCCTGAAGATAATCTCGGGGTCAAATATGAGACCAGTTATGTGCAATCTGATTCATTTCCATACAGATACTAGTGAGGAGATATTGATGGTGGTGAGAGAAGGAAATTTGTGACTCAAACTGAGATGATGACTTTAATCTTCTCAATATTTAAAGGATGTTTGTAATGTTACCAGCACACCATCATGGTGTCATGCAGTTTTCTAATAGCTGGATATTCAACATAGGTCACCAGCTCTTGGGTAACGTTGACTAAGATTAAACATCAACCAAAGAGACCAGAGAAACTAAGATTCCTTATCAGATGGTAGAGAAGGATAAGGAGAGAATTAAATAGGAACTCGGAATTCCTAATTAAAATAATTAAGTGTTTTGAGGAAGCAAGGAAAACCTGTTGGCAGCATGACCATAAAGGCCACAGATTTAACGTAATCAACAAAAGCATCGGGGCAAGCGAGGAATCTATTTTTACATCCAACAGAATGGTGTGATCTGCATTGCATAAATTGAAAGGTGGACATTTTTTATTTTTTTTTACCTTTCAAAATCAGCCCAATTATTTCCATACAAATGCTGTGGTCCGGAATAGGAAAGTTATTAGAGAAAGAGCTAATGTGAAGGGTCCATAGGATAGCTCTTTTGAGACCTAGTACGAGAATGTCCTCAATGGCCTTTTGTACTGTTCGAAAACTCCAGAATAGTTAAGTGCTCAAGCCAGACGCACAACCATCAGACTCACATAATGTACACATGGGCAGATTTTAGACCTTGTGACTTGGAAATTATAGACATTAATGAAAGATACAAAAAGTGGTGATATTGAAGCCTTACTTTTTAATAAATTAAAAATATAAGCATTAATCACAAAATCTATATTATTACAAATAAGTTATTTTTTATATTCAAGGAATAAAACAATACAGTTCCCTCAACATTGTTTTATCAGTCCCACTCCCCTTCACTTGGATAATGTTTGCACATCCAAAGGACCATAACACACATTCAGTAACTACCGTGCTACAGTTGTTCAAGACACGTGGGAATCACTGGTGGCTTAAAAGCCTGTCTTTCAAATAAATACAGCCTTCATCAGAGTGACAGTAAGTGACTGGAAAGTGCCACAAACCAACTAACCAGTAGGTTATATTGCTTAAGGCTTCTGGTGAGGTGTGGGGGGGAGGGGAAAGGGGGAGAAGGGGAAAGAGAGAGAGAGAGAGAGAGAGAGAGAGAGAGAGAGAGAGAGAGAGAGAGAGAGGGAGAGAGGGAGAGAGGGAGAGAGGAGAGAGGGAGAGAGGGAGGAGAGAGGGAGAGAGGGAGAGAGGGAGAGAGGGAGAGAGGGAGAGAGGGAGAGAGGGAGAGAGGGAGAGAGGGAGAGAGGGAGAGAGAGAGAGAGAGAGAGAGAGAGAGAGAGAAGAGAGAGAGAGAGAGAAGAAAGAAAGAAAGAAAGAAAAAAAAAAGAAGAAAAAAAAGAAGAAAAAATGTAGGGTAGCTTTGCACTGCATTAAATCCTTGCACCAAATGGCCCTTTTAAATGTTTAATTGGATGCAGATAGGGAGCTGGTCCGTGCTGGACCAGGTCAGAAAGAGCTCAATAATGTGGCAAAAAAACCCAGTAGGATCGTTATTCATTCTTTGTTCTAAATCATTTCTATGCTGGAATGTCTATTGGTAGTAAATAAATAAATAAAAGTTACCAACCCTGATGTGGTAAACATTACAGAAATCAATGCACTTCCTGTAGCTGCATAATTCTAAAATAAAGCCCCTATGGGGGGATTGCTTTGATTTTACTTCATTTATCACTGAAGTACCTACATTCCAAATGTTCGGATGAAGGGTCGCACACTCAAAATGTTGACTGTTTCCCTGCCCACAGATGCTGCTCGCCCTGCTGAGTTTTTCCAGCATTTACTGTATTTGTTTCAGATTTTCTGCATCTGCCGGTTATTTGATTTACATTCCAAATGTATTTTATTGACTGGTATTTGGGTGGTCCTGAAGTTTTGACTTTTGACAACATTAATGAAAGTCTTTCTATTACTTTCAGCAATAAAATGATTTGCAATTGTCAAAAGTGATCTTATTTTAGTTCACCAAAAGCTTCAATTGAGAATTCAGGTTTAAGGAGCACCATTAAGGCAAGAGATAATAGACAATAGGCAATAGACAATAGGTAATAGGTGCAGGAGTAGGCCTTTCGTCCCTTCGAGCCAGCACCGCCATTCACTGTGATCATGGCTGATCATCCACAATCAGTTCATGCCTTCTCCCCATATTTCTTCAAGAGCCCTATCTAACTCTCTCTTGAAAGCTTCCAGAGAATCGGCCTCCACTGCCTTCTGAGGCAGAGAATTCCACAGATTCACAACTCTTTGGGTGAAAACGGTTTTCCTCATCTCCGTTCTAAATGGTTTACCCCTCATTCTTAAACTGTGGCCCCTGGTTCTGGACTCCCCCAACATCAGGAACATGTTTCCTGCCTCTAGCATGTCCAATCCAAAGAGAAGTTTCAGGTGGAAATATCAATGGCTGAGGCAGTGGAATTCACGTTTACCAATAACAGATAAAAAATCAGAAATCTATGAGTGGTCAAATGTAAGGATAAGCAGAGTTCTTAAAGGCCTTTCAGGCTAGTGCACCTCACCAAAACATGGATGTGACAAGGGAGGTTAGGAGCAAAGTTGGAAGCTTTGAAACCAAGATGCTTTCAGCTGAGAGCCAACAAATCTCTCAGCACAGAGGTGGTGGGTGAACTGAATGTGGGAGCAGAGTTTTGTTTGAACTCAGCTCTATAAGTGTTTAGTTGGAAGATTAGGTGCAATGGAGTTTATGTGATTTAATCACATTTGCACTAATTTCTGGAAATAACAGCTGAAGGAGACATTCTCTGTGGTCGTTTAAACAACTTTGCATCAACCAAATTAACCATAAGTATCAGCAAGACATGGTAGTGGTAACCAAGAGTGTTTTCTTAATCAGTGAGAAAGGTACAGGGGAGGATTATTAATTGGATTTTTTTTGTAAGACTAGGATACAGAGGGCTATGGGAACTGGCATACATTATATTGAAAGGCAAGATAGGCTGAAGGGGCAGAGTGGCCTACTTTTATTCCTCTTTTCTCATGCATCATTCTATCCCTAAGTCTGTTTTGTCATTCATTTAGCTCCTGACATCATTAATAATTGAATTTAGCAGCCAGGTTTCTGTATCCCACCAAAGGTTTTGACATTTCAATTGACATAGTCTTAATAGCTTTTTTGGGATACTTTAAATCAACCATTGGGCATCTTTAACATCAGATGATTGTTTACCTTGATTTAATCCCGATATGCTTCCTTTGTAAGAATTCCATCAGTGCCAGATTCAATATCATATGGTGCCAATTTATCACCATAGCTCAGAACTGTAATTTGGGATATTTCTCCCGTGACAAGCTATTGGCCAAAGATAAACTAGCAGAAACATTTATTTGCTAATAGCTAATAAATGGGGAAAGAGATTCACATCTGAATCACTTTTGTCTTTATTGAAAGCATTTAAGGTGTATGATATGTACCTTTTTATTCTTAGGGAAAAGTTCTGATTAATCAATCTTGAGTTTTGGGGTAATTTATTACTGTTCTGCAATTCTCAGCTGAGCTTCTGATGAAATGAATGTATTCGATAAATTTAAGATATCTCTAAGATTAGATGCCTCTGATAGCTCTTGTACCTTACGTCACCCAGGCATAAGCATCTCATCATGTACCATGTTGTAGCATAGAGATGCCAACATAGTCATATGTGGACATGTGTTATAATTATTTTCTCTTCCAACATCTTCTCCCCTAAACTTTAAGGCAATGATTCTTGCTGGGGTGTTTCTCCACCAGTCCCCGATTCCTCCCTTAACCTATAACTCTAGAAGTTGGAGAAATACAACTGTATCTTCGGCTAACATTCAGGTGGATAGGCTTTACAATACAAGCTGCTAAGTGGCAATAAGGAGGAGCAATTCTGGTGAATTATCTGGAGCAGGGTCACTGAATCCAATTATAATGCTCCTATAGAAAACTGAAAAATGTGAAGTTAAACTATTTGCAGCTAAGGAAGTAAAATGTATCTGTAAAGCATACACTTCTGAAGTGGGTATACTTTCCAATGCTCAAAATATATAACTAATAGACCTTTACAGGGATGCAGCACTGCAGCTCAAAGGGGTTCCAAGTAACCTGACCAGTCTTTGGAGGTACTTTTCGAGCCTGTCCAGAACCGTGTATCGAATGGTGGTAGCAAAAGCAGTGTGCTTCTGTATTAAATTCTTCAGTTGGTCCTTTGATGCACACTGCGGGCTGGAGCAAGCATGCGCGGTCGCCAAGATTTTGACAATGCGTTTGAGGCCCCTCATATCAGTTAAGATCTGCTCAGTGTTATTTATATGGAGAGTGAAGACGCTCACAATCAAACAGTCCAATGCCCTATGCACGGTCCCCAGATTCTCCTCGGTGATGTTCAGTGGTTTTGGAATCAGAGCAAGTCCTCCTATTTCTATGTTTGGTGAAGCATAGATCTGAAAGAAAAATAAATACACTGCAAGTTTGTAACCACTTCGCAATACCATTAACTTATGGAGCTATTTCTCTGCCAGCATCTATTACCCCACATCTTCAAACTAAAGTGCTACCCATCTACTGATGTCATTCATACATCTACTTGCCTGTCGCTGTCTAAAAATAAGGGTGTTTATATGGCCAATGTAAATAATGCCATTGACCTAGATTTACATTTTCTTGGTGTCTTCTCTGACTTCCAGGGTACTATGATAAAATAAAATTAAAAAACCTGTTCAACTGAAAGGACATTGACCTGAAACGTTACTTCTGCTTTTCTCACAACAAAGAATCTGCCCGACCTGCTGAATTTATCCAGACTTTGTTGCCTTATTGTCAAGAATAATAGCAGCTTCAAAGATGTAGCACTACCTTCAGTATTGTATTGAAATGTTAACTTGAAATACATGGTAAAAAGATTTGTTTAAGAGAGAATTGCAGATGCTAGAAAAATCGAAGGAAGACAAAAATGCTGGAGAAACTCAGCGGGTGAGGCAGCATCTATGGAGAGATGCTCCGCTCATTTATGATGCTCCTTCAAGTCTACTTCATTCACAAAGCTTTTATTCATCTGTATGATTTATTTGTTAATGAACTAGATAAATGGTAGTTGTCATTAATCATAGGCGGAATATATTTGATGGAAAAGTTACCACATCAGTCACACCTGGAAGTTTACACATATTATTTCTGTGATTATTTTTTACTATCTTCATTTTTCAAGAGAAATTGCACTACTTTTGCTCACTTTACGGGCTTTATCTTGCTCTATATGTTATTCACGTTATTCCATTTATTGTGTATCTGTACATTGTGGATGGCTCGTTTGCAATCATGTACTGTCTTTCTGCTGTAGACAAAATTGCTGGAGAAACTCAGCGGGTGAGGCAGCATCTATGGAGCGAAGGAATAGGTGACATTTCAGGTTGAGACCCTTCTTCAGACTACTGGTTAGCACGCAACAAAAGCTTTTCACTCTACACGTGACAAACTAAATCCAAACTCTTATTTAAATAAACTCTCTTTAAATAGACTCAACAAACTTAACAGTTTGCAGCTGTGGGGTGTTTAAGTAGTCTGATTGCTGGGAAAATAATATTTGTGGTCAAATTGATTATTGTGTGTTCTCCCTCCTTGATCCTCTTCCAATGCATAGGCTTACATGCTGATGTACAACAAAGACATCTCTGATGATCATATTATAGACAATAGACAATAGACAATAGGTGCAGGATCATCCACAATCAGTACCCCATTCCTGCCTTCTCCCCATATCCCCTGACTCCACTATCTTTAAGAGCCATATCTAGCTTTCTCTTGAAAGTATCCAGAGAACCGGCCTCCGCCGCCCTCTGAGGCAGAGAATTCCACAGACTCACAACTCTCTGTGTGAAAAAGTGTTTCCTGATCTCCGTTCTAAATGGCTTACCCCTTATTCTTAAACTGTGGCCCCTGGTTCTGGACTCCCCCAACATCGGGAACATGTTTCCTGCCTCCAGCATGTCCAAACCCTTAATAATCTTATATGTTTCAATAAGATCCCCTCTCATCCTAAATTCCAGAGTGTAAAAGCCCAGCCGCTCCATTCTCTCAGCATATGATAGTCCTGCCATCCCGGGAATTAACCTTGTGAACCTACGCTGCACTCCCTCAATAGCAAGAATGTCCTTCCTCAAATTTGGGGACCAAAACGGCACACAATACTCCAGGTATGGTCTCACTAGGGCCCTGTACAACTGCAGAAGGACCTCTTTGCTCCTATACTCAACTTTTCTTGTTATGACGGCCAACATGCCATTCGCTTTCTTCACTGCCTGCTGTACCTGCATGCTTACTTTCATTGACTGATGAACAAGGGCCCCCAGATCCCGTTGTACTTCTCCTTTTCCCAATTTGACACCATTAGAAAATAATCTGCCTTCCTGTTTTTGCTACCAAAGTGGATAGCCTCACATTTACCCACATTAAACTGCATCTGCCATGCATCTGCCCACTCACCCAACCTGTCCAAGTCACCCTGCATTCTCATAGTATCCTCTTCACAGTTCACACTGCCACCCAGCTTTGTGTCATCTGCAAATTTGCTAATGTTACTTTAAATCCCTTCATCTAAATCATTGATGTGTACTGTAAATAGCTGCATCCCAGCACCGAGCCTTGCGATACCCCACTAGTCACCACCTGCCATTCTTAAAGGGACCTGTTAATCCCTACTCTTTGTTTCCTGTCTGCCAACCAATTTTCTATCCATGTCAGCACTCTACCCCTAATACCATGTGCCCTAATTTTGCCCACTAATCTCCTACGTGGGACCTTATCAAATGCTTTATGAAAGTCCAGGTACACTACATCCACTGGCTGTCCCTTGTCCAGTTTCCTAGTTACATCCTCAAAAAATTCCACAAGATTAGTCAAGCATGATTTCTCCTTCGTAAATCCATGCTGACTCGGACCGATCCTGTTACTGCTATCCAAATGTGCCGTTATTTCATCTTTTATGATTGACTCCAGCATCTTCCCTACCATCGATGTCAGGCTAACTGGTCTATAATTAACTGTTTTCTCTCTCCCGCCTTTCTGAAAAAGTGAGATAACATTAGCTACCCTCTAATCCACAGGAACTGATCCTGAATCTATAGAACATTGGAAAATGATCACCAATGCATCCACGATTTCTAAAGCCACTTCCTTAAGTACCCTGGGATGCAGACCACCAGGCTGCATAGTTGGACCTTTTTTTGGTCTTCAAGGGTCCAACTTTGGTCTTAACTAATTTTTTCTCATTCAGAAGCTTTTACTATCCTGCTTTATATTCTTGGCTAGCTTACCTTTGTACCTCATCTTTTCTCCCCGTATTGCCTTTTTAGTTATCTTCTGTTGCTCTTTAAACATTACCCAATCCTCTTGCCTCCCTCTCATCTTTGCTATGTTGTACTTCTTTTATATTTTTATACTGTCCCTGACATCCCTTGTCAGCCACGGTCGCCCCTTACTCCCCTTGGAATCTTTCTTCCTCTTTGGAATGAACTGATCCTGCACCTTCTGTATTATTCCAAGAAACATTGTTGTTCCACTGTCATCCCTGCTAGGGGTATCTTTCCAGTCAACTTTGGCCAGCTCCTCCCTCATGGCTCCATAGTGCCCTTTGTTCAACTGTAACACTGACACCTCCGATTTACCCTTCTGCCTCTCAAATTGTAGATTAAAACTGACCATATTATGGTCACTACCTCCTAATAGCTCCTTAACCTCAAGTTCCCTTATCAAATCTGGTTCATTACACAACACTAAATCCAGAATTGCCTCCTCCCAGGTAGGCTCCAATACAAGCTGCTCTAAGAATCCATCATGAAGGCCCTCCACAAACTCCCTTTCTTGGGGTCCAGTACCAACCTGATTTTCCCAGTCTACCTGCATGTTGAAATCTCCCATAACAACCGTAGCATTACCTTTACGTGCCAATTTTAACTCCTGATTCAACTTGCACCCTATATCCAGGCTGCAGTTTGGGGGCCTGTAGATAAGTCCCATTAGGGTCTTTTTTACCCTTACAATTCCTTAGTTCTATCCATACTGACTCCACATCTCCTGTTTCAATGTCACCCCTTGCAAGGGAATGTATCAACCTACAATCTTCCCTCCTGGTTCTGGTTGTTTACGTTTACATTCTATTCTCTTAGAGAAAAAAAATATTTCTGATTATTGCAATCAAAATAAAACAATCAAATCAAGTAACTGATCCCAATATATCCACCCACACACCAGCGAAAGAAACTAATCCCGAAGTTTAAATTAACTTTTAAATAAACCCGGCGGGATTTCCATTGTATTAATCGGGATACCTCAGATCCGGAAACCTCAGTCTAAATTTTTTTTAATGAAATGTAGGGGTTTCTTCGGTCCATTTCGCTCGTTATTTATTGAAATAATGTGTTGTTCCTCTTTCAACTTCGTTTAAATTTCCACTTTAATTTTCTACTCTCAGTCGCACGTTCTATGGGGATCGATGAAGATTTCATAATTTATTAAGAAATAGCATTTCGTGCTACAGCTATTACGCAATTTCTGTTTGGGGTCTATTATATTCGGGATGACTTGTGTCTGCTAATTTCGTTTTGTCGATCGGACGGTTATATTTTTACTCTCGAAATAGTCTCATAACCGAGTTGCTTGGAACATAAATATCCAGGAAGTGATTGTGTGAAGAGCATTCGCCCAGGAAGTTGCTTGTGTATGAACGGGAATTTTACTTAAAGATCATTCCGGAGGAGAAGAGTAAAATGTATCTGCAATAGTTAGTGGAACACTATTAAACGACCAAACCCAGTTCTATAGGTCGGGTCGTTGGTTGCCGTTACCCAACGTGTGCTTCTAGTTTCTATAATTCACCACCATTTCTGATCACTTTACTCTGCTTGAAATACATTGAGAAATAGTTGAGGTTTTATACCCGAAAACGTTGAACATCTTGGGTTTCTATTTTTGAACTTGCATTTCTATAGTTTTGGTCGTTATTTTATTTCTAAATGTTTTAACGAATTTTATTTAAAATTGAACAGGGGAATGAAATTTGCAGCTGCTTCGGGCATGAACAACTTGCCCGAAGCAGCTCCGTCTCTCTGGCTTCTTCCTTCTGCCTACCCCTGCATCTACATCGTCTGGATCATCATGTATGAGCGCTGGTCGGGATACACGGCCACCGCCACTCCTGGCGGCTGCTGAAGGAGATGCCAATGGGACGCTCAACGTGCCCCTCAAACAGCCAGCCACCTTCTCGCTCGCTCGCTCATGCCCACTGAAGGCAAAGGCAGCCTCTGCACGATGGTCGGTGGACCTCAAGTGACCCGGACAAGGCATAAAGCCCTGCAAGAGCTCAGTGGGTCAGGCAGCATTTGGGGAGGGACTGGACAGACGACAGTCTGAAGAAGGCTCCCAACCCGAAACGTCGTCTATAGATCCGTGTTCTCCAGGGATGTTGCCTGACTAGCTGAGTTACTCCAGCACTTTGTGCCCTTTTTGTTTTATAAACCAGCATCTGCAGTTCCTTGTTTCTACAACCGACATTTTGGGTCGGGACCTTTCTTCAGACTGGCCCGTTTGAAGTAGGATCCCGACCTGAAACGACGCCAATCCATTCCTTCCAGTCTGTGTAGGAAGGAACTGGGGATGCTGGTTAAAACCGAAGATAGACGGAAAAAGCTGGAGTGACTCAGCGGCTCAGACAGCATCTGTGGAGAAAAGGAATAGGTGACGTTCGTAGGGTCGCGATTCGAAAGGTCACTTATTCATTTTTTCCAGAGATGCTGTCTGACCTGCTGAGTTACTCCAGCTTTTTGTGTCCCCTCCAGTTTGTGCTTTGCTCAAGATTCCAGCTTCTGTGGTCACTTGTATCTCCATTGAACTGACCCGGGACACACGGTTGGTACATTGCACGGCATGAAATCCGTACTCCAGTTCACTCTCCTGGCCGTTAGAGACAATGTCCATCGCTCACCAAACAGCCGGATGTCCAGACTTTGCAGCTCTCCCTCTCGCTCCCTATTCGCTGGTTCCCTGCCCCCTCCCTCCCTCCCTCCCCCCAACTCCCTTACACACAGCTGTGTCTTCAGCACTTCTGTCCGCTTCTCCCTCCCACTTCCGAAATAGCTGCCACTCCCACATCACATCTGGCGCTGTTGGGAATGGGGAGGTCTTGTCTTACCTGGGGTTTTATCACCTGAAGGCGGCCAATGATGACCTGGGCCATCATCCGCGTGTCTGCGATGCGCCGCTGGATGACCGTGGGACGTTGGGCGCAGAGAGGAGTCAGGAAGCACAGAGCGGCGAACACAGGCAGGGCGAAGCTTCGCATCTTGCCAATTGGAGACTCGGGTTGTCCAAGATACGGAGGTTGAATCTAACAAAACAGGATGGTGGCACAGTTTTACACCGCTGCCAATTCAGTGTTGAATTGGAGAACATTGTGCTTTATTAGAGAGAAGCTCCCCCAGGGCAACTTTCTAACACTCTGAAAACTATTTGCTGGAAGAGCCTGCACTTTCTCCATTGGTCCTGGTCCCTCTCTCACGCAACTTGCTCATCACTCCTCGAGAATTGAGCCCGGGGTATTTCTTGGACAGGGCTGCTTTCCACCCCCCCACACCCGGGGCTGGCGAACTCTCAGTGGGATCGCGCTGCGAGAGAGAGCAAGCGAACAAGTCCTATCAGATTCTCACCTCCCGGGCCGGGGCAGCTCGGCTCGGGGGAGTTAAACGCGGCCGCTTGCGGTACGGGGAGGAGAAGGACCCTGATTTCTGCTGCTTCGGCGTGACAGCCCCTTCACATCTCTAGACCCGGCATATGCTCGCTCAGTGACAGTTTGAAGTTTGTCGGAATTATTGCCCTGTACGTTTAACAACAGTCTCAGTAAAGGGAGTCGATCAATACAGAAAGGTGAGTTAAGTTAGAACTGATGTGTTGAGTCGGGCAGACATTGCGAAATCGCTCAGAAGGAAAGCAGTCAGGAAGAGATCAAGGACAGAGGCTGTAAAGGACGAGAAGGATGGAGACATAAGCGACTGCAGATGCTAGAATCTTGAACAAAAACAACTCAGCGCGTCGGGCAGCATCTGTGGAGGAATATGTACAGGCGACGTTTCGGGTCGGGACCCTTCTTCAGACTGACAAGGCGGAGAAGGGGACATCGAATAAATACAAGAAAGGACTAGTAAATAGATAGATAAGAGGCAGAGGAAAGGCAGCAGGGAAGGAATCAGGAAAGAGAAGGCGAGAGAACGGGGCAGAGAAAGCAACAAAATGAAAAGGTAGATGGGATGACTGAAGAAATAGCGCTGGGGCGAGAGAGGGAAGGGGAGAGGGGGGAGGAACCAGCGAGGTGAAGTGCACATTTTTATCAGGAGGATTGTGTGAAAGAATGAAACAGACAACGCAAAAGAATCAAGGAACTACTGACAGGTGGATAGGAGAGAGAAAACAACTTTCGATTAGTTTTAAAAGTTCTCAGCACTGGTGCTGGCCGGAGACAAGATCAGACATCCACCAATGGTACAAGAACCCTTTTACATGTTAGGTTAAAGTTCCGGCCCCAAATCAAGTGCTTATTGAATAAAGCAGTTTATGACAGCGACAGCTAAAAATCCGTCTGTGCTGCTCACGCCCCTTCCTGAAAAGGAAAGTGTGGAAAACCCCGCTGGAAGCAAGAATTTCTTCCCCCTCCCTGTGTGAGAGTCGGCTTACCTGTGTACTGGCTGCTCGCCCGACTCCTTACTCCGCTCACGTTGTGCCGGTCCTTTATATATTCCGAATTCCATTGCACAATGTGCGTGTGATTCATATAGCGATTTGCAAACCCGGTCTGACCCGAGTTATTCCCGACCTGGCCAAATTACATCTTTAATTGGATGAGCAATGTTCGGGGTTTGGAGGAAGTTCATATATATTTGCATGACAAGAAAGGAAGAGAGTGAGAGTGAGAGAGAGCTAACCCAGAACTTGCCGATAGCTTCCTTACCAGAGATTTCAAAGATTAACAAAATCTTGTAAAACACAGAACACAGAAATCAAAAGCATGTTTCATTGTGCTTATTTTGATTAACCGTAGTTTATTGAGCTTTTAACGGGTAATTTATTACCCCAAGATGACCAGATCTTTATGGTGTTTTGTTTATTTGCGATTGCTTTTTAAAGTTCGAAAGTAAAGCAACAGAGAGAGTTAGATTTAGCTCTTAGGGTCAAAGGAACCATGGGATACCGGGAAAAGGCAGGAACGGGGTACTGATTTTAGATGATCAGCCATGATCATATTGAATGGCGGTGCTGGATCGAAGGGCCGAATGGCCTACTCCTGCACCTATTATCTATGTTGCTATGTTTCTATGCAGATGCTGACTTACCACAGAAGGCAGTGGAGGCCAATTCATTGGATGTTTACAAGAGAGAGTTAGATTTAGCTCTTAGGGCTAAAGGAATCAAGGGATATGGGGAAAAAGCCGGAACGGGGTACTGATTTTGGATGATCAGCCATGATCATATTGAATGGCGGTACTGGCTGGAAGGGCTGATTGGCCTACTCCTGTATCTATTTTTCTATGTTTCTATGTTTGTCAAGTCTGGTTGGTCAGTAGGTGGAACTCACAAGTCTTGGCTGAGACTCCGCTGCAGAGCAAGAGATCGCTAAACTGTCTGGGAGAAGATCGCGAACTACGAGGTTATGGAGGGATCAGGAAAACAAGCGAAATAGATTGTAAGGAAATAAAGTTTAAACAAACAAACTTTCATTAGCCCAGGATACCCAATAGAAACGATCTACGACCAATTAAGTCCTTTAAAGTTGTAATGTAAGAAATACACCGGCCAATTTTCATACAAGCAGCCAGAGTGGTAATAGCCAGATTTTAATTGCTTTCCTGTGACTTCGCTGGAGGATAAATATTGGGTCAGGGCTCCGCTACCCATATGCAAATAGAGCCTTGGGATGTTTCATACAAGAGCAAAATGCTGCAGATGCTGGAAAGCTGACGCATGTGTGTGGAGTTTGAAAGAATGAGAAGGGGGTTTTCAGAATAACAGGTACATCATTTACACCACAGGGAGTGGGCATCCCACCCATTGAATCCGTATTTACTTAGTGTAAGCGTAAAGCTGGACCCCCGACCCCCAACCCACCCTCACATCCCTGCAAACTATTTCCTTTCACATTCCTGTGCAGCTCCCTCTGAATACGATAACGGATTCTGCCCTCATGACCACCCTGTAGGGTATCCAGGCCCTAAACACAGGGTTTGTGTTTAGGGCCCAACCGATAGATCCTCGGTTGGGTCTGAAGGCAGATAAATCCCCAGGGCCAGATGGTCTGCATCCCGGAGTACTCAAGGAGGTGGCCCAAGAAATCGTGGATGCATCGGTGATCATTTTTCAATGTTCTCTCAACTCTGGATCACTTCCTGTGGACTCTAGGGTAGCCAATGTAACTCCACTTTTTAAGAAAGGAGGGAGAGAGAAAACGGGAAATTATAGACCAGTTAGCCTTACATCAGTAGTGGGGAAGATGCTGGAGTCGATTATTAAAGATGTTATAACAGCGCATTTGGAAAGCAGTGATAGGATTGGTCAAAGTCAGCATGGATTTATAAAGGGGAAATCTTTTGGAATTTTTTGCAGATGTAACAAGTATAATGGATAAGGGAGAGCCAGTGGATGTGTTTATCTGGATTTTCAAAAAGCATTTGACAAGGTCCCACACTAGAGATTAGTATGCAAAATTAGAGCACATGGTATTTGGGGTAGGGTATTGACATGGATAGGGAACTCGTTGGCAGACAGGAAGCAAAGAGTAGGAATTAATGAGGCATTTTCAGAATGAAAGGCAGTGACTAGTGGGGTGCCGCAAGGCTCAGCGCTGGGACCCCAGTTGTTTACAATATATATTAACAATTTAGACAAGGGAATTAAATGTAACATCTCTAAATTTGTGGATGACACAAAGCTGGGTGGCAGTGTGAGCTGCGAGGAGGATACTATGAGGCTGCAGGGTGATTTGGATAGGTTGGGTGAGTGGGCAGAAGCATGGCAGATGCAGTATAATGTGGATAAATGTGAGGTTATCCACTTTGGTGGCAAGTACAGATGGCAGATTATTACCTGAATGGTGTCAGATTAGGAGAAGGGGAAGTGCAACAAGACCTGGGTGTGCTTGTACATCAGCCACTGAAAGTAAGCATGCAGGTACAGCAGGCAGTGAAGAAATGATTGCGAGAGGATAAGACTTTAGGAACAAGGAGGGCCCTGGTGAAACCGCCCCTGGAGTATTGTATGCAATTTTGGTCTCCCAATTTGAGGAAGGACATTATTGCTATTGAGGGAGTGCAGTGTAGAGAATTCCACAGATTCACAACTCTTTGGGTGAAAAAGGTTTTCCTCATCTAAGTCCTAAATGGCCTAAATGGTTAATTCCCGGGATGGCGGGACTGACGTATGATGAAAGAATGGGTTGACAGGGTTTGTATTCGCTGGAGTTTAGAAGGCTGAGAGGGGATCTTATAGAAACATAACATTCTTAGAGGATTGGACAGGGTAGATGCAGGAAAAACGTTCCCGATGTTGGGGGAGTTCAGAACCAGGGGGTCACAGTTTAAGAAAAAGCGGTAGGCCATTTAGGACTGAGATGAGGAAAACCCTTTTCACCCAAAGAGTTGTGAATCTGTGGAATTCTCTGCCACAGAAGGCAGTGGAGGCCAATTCACTGAATGTTTTCATGAGAGAGTTAGATTTAGCTCTTAGGGCTAAGAGATATGGGGGAAAAAATGGAATGGGGTACTGATTTTGGATGAACAGCCATGATCATATTGAATGGTGGTGCTGGCTCGAAGGGCCTAATGGCCTACTCATGCACCTATTTTCTATGTTTCTATGCAGATGCAGGTTTACCAAAAAAGACATAAGGAGAGAGGGGTCTGAAGAAGGGTTTCGACCCAAAACGTTGCCTATTTCCTTTGCTGCATAGATGCTGCCTCACCCGCTAAGCTTCTCCAGCATTTTTGACTACCTTCGATTTTCCAGCATCTGCTGTTCCTTCTTAAACATAAGGATAGAATCCCTTGATTATTGCTTTGCATCCCACCAGCCTCCGTATCCAACACATAATTTTCCAATATTTCGCCACCTCTAATGTGATCCCACCACCAGTGACATCTTCCCATTTCACCCCTTTCCGTTTTCTGCTGAGTACTCACTCCACAACTCCTTGGTTCACTCATCACTTCACATCCAAATTACTCCCTCCACGGGTACTTTTCCCTGTAACCGCAGGAGATGTAACACCTGTCCATATACCTCCTCCTTCACATTCATCCAGTGACCCTAGCAGTCCTTCCAGGTGAGACAGAGATTCACATGCCCCTCCTCTAAACTCATCTGCTGCATTTGGTGCTCCCAATGTGGCCCCCTGTACACCGGCAAGACCAAATATAAAATAGGTGATCACTTCATTGAACATTTGTGCTGGGTCCACGAAGGCATGTTGGATCTCCTGGTTGTTAATCATTTTAACTCCCCTTCCCACTCCCATACTGACCTTTCTGCCCTGGGCCTCCTCCCTTGCCAGAGTGATTAATATGTTTGTCAATTAAGTTATTGCTATCGGTGCAGTTATGATTCCAGATGATCGAAAAATTAATTAAGAAGTATTAAAAGAAGCTACACTTAAAAAAGTCAGATTGGATGCATTGTAGGTTGTTGATGGAAAGAAGTGAGGAAATAGCAGAGTTCTTGGCCACAATCTTCCAAACATATGCAGGAGGAGCTGGAGGATGAGGCGGATGTTCGGCAACTGTGGTAGAGCTTGAATGCCATCACCTCCTACAAGACGAAATCAGGAGGCAGCTTAAACTACAGCGAAACATCACTCCCTGACGAGCTCAATGCGTTCTACGCATGCTTTGATAGGGAGAACAATGATGTGCCTTCCCGAGCCTCCATTCGCCCTGATGATATTACAGGCACCGTCACAGAGGCCGACGTCAGAAGATCCTTCAAGGAGGTGAACCCGCGGAAAGCGCCTGGACCTGATGGTATACCCGGTCGTGTTCTAAAAACCTGTGCAGACCAACTGGCTGGAGTTTTTGCGGACATTTTCAACCTCTCACTTCTGAGGTCTGAGGTTCCCACCTGCTTTAAGAGGGCATTGATAATACCGGTGCCCAAGAATAGTAAGGTGACGTGCCTCAATGACTATCTTCTCTTCTTCTGTCATGTGTCTTTTAGACCTGCAGCTCCGTTGAGGCGAGCCAGGCCAACGTGTCATCGTTCAGGTCTATCAGACCTGGTCTATCAGGTCTATCAGACCTCGTTCACCATTCGGTGGCCAGTGTTTGGGGCAACTGGTGACTATGTGCTCCACTGTCTGTGTTGGGTCCCCACACTCGCAGGAGGCGCTGTGCAAGAGGCTCCCACCTCTTCATCGCTACTCCATAGCATCCGATGCCTGTCCTCAAGGGGTTGAGGGTTGTCCACTGCTTTCGGGGCAGGCTCAATGACTATCAACCAGTGGTACTAACATCTGTGGTGATGAAGTGCTTTGAGTGGTTGGTTATGGTGTACATCAACTCCTACCTCGACAAGAACCTCGACCCACTGCTGTTCGCCTACTGCCACAACAGGTCAACAGAGGATGCGATCTCACTTGCTCTCCACTCCGCATTGGACCATTTGGACAATAAAAACACTTACGTCAGGCTGTTGTTTATAGACTACAGCTCGGCGTTTAATATCATCATCTCCTCCAAGCTGGTTATGAGATACCTGTACTCAGGGCATCCTCCCAGGTGGCACGTGCTGGCGACGCACTTTTTCCAACGGAGCCGCTGCCTTCAAGGAGGTACGCGGATCCCGATGGTGGGCGTCAGCCGTGCGGTCCTGATGGGGATGCCCGGCTTCTACAGGGACTTGTTGAGAGTCTGGAACCTGGTTGCCATCGACCGCCCCCCCCCTCCGCCGGCAGAGGGCGACGGCCCGGGCGTGAGAGCAGCCGGTCCTTGTCCTGCCCCACCGGGTGTCGGGGGGGCTCGAACGTGTGGAGTACTTGTGGTTGAGCAAGCCCCCGCTCAGCCGGAAGTATTCATCGGGCCCAGGCGCCGTAATCCATCCCGAGAGCCGGTCCCACACAATTTGAGCCGCCTTTCCTCGACACCCTTCATCTCCCCCGAGACGCAGGGAAGCGTGTCCTGTACAGGCTCCTCCTCCACACCCTGCACTTCCTCACCCTGGTCCACCGTCCAGACACCAAGTGGCGGTCGGTGTTGCCTTCCGGTCGCGAGGGGTTCCCCGGTGGGGGTCCCTCTATGCAGGGATTCTCCCCCTTTACATTGGGGACCTGGGGTGGAGGGTATTGCACTGAGGTGTTCCCTGCAACCTGTTTCTCTCGTGGTTCACAGACTCGCCAGTCGCCTGTCACTTTTGCGGGCTGGAAGAGTCTGTGTACCACGTGTACATGGAGTGCGTGAGACTGCAGCCACTGTTTGAATACCTAAAGGGGCTGCTCCTTGCCTTCTGGCTGCATTTTTCACCCACCATCCTCATCTTTGGACACCCTGTGCGTAGGGGAGAGGGTAGGGCTGAAGATGTCCTGGTGGGGTTGCTCCTGGGCTTGGCCAAGCTGGCCATCCACGAGTCACGGCGCCAGGTGGAAGAGGGCTCTGCCAGAGCCAGCTGCCTGCCCCTTTTCCGTGGTTATGTCCTCACTTGGGTGGTACTGGAGAGGGACTACGCGCTGTCCACGGGCACACTGGGGGATTTCCGGGACCATTGGGCAGTGAGGGGGTTGAGTGTGTCCTGGACAAGGATTGTAATATAGTTTACTTGGTATATTTGTTTTGTCTAGTACTTTGGTGGTGGGTTCTTCTTAGTTTTATTGTGTTGTAAATACTATTTTAATGTTGGAATAAATATTTTTGATTAAAACAATTTTAAAAAGCTGTTTACGAAACTCACGGAACTGGGTCTCTGCGCATCCCTCTGCAATTGGATCCTCGACTTCCTCATCCACAGACCACAGTCTGTTCGAATTGGCAGAAATACTTCATCCTCAGTAACAATCAGTACGGGAGCACCTCAAGGCTGCATGCTCAGCCCCCAGCTCTACTCACTCTATACTCATGACTGTGTAGCCAGAAAGCAAACTAGAGGGACAGAACCTCATATTCCACTTTGGTAGCTTTCAATGGTATGAAACTGTAAATATCCAATTTTAAGTAACTAAGCAACAACCCACCCATCCTCCAATTTCTCCCCTCTCTTTCCTATGCCTCACCTGGATGTGCAGTCATTTCTCCCACAAACCTGCCCCCCTTTCCCCTTCCCCTTCCACCTATATCTCTTCCTCTGGCTTCACATTTCATGCCAATTCTCTCATCTCCATATCTTACAATCTTTTGTCTTTTCATCTCTTGCCTTTGTCCAACCACCTGCCAATCCAACCCTTCTCATCAGTATCCACCTATTTCTTGCCTTGTTTTGTCCTACCCCACCTCTCTTCAAGCTTTCTCCCCCATACTAAAATTGGTCCGAAGAAGGGTCCCAATACAAAACATCATCTATGCCTCTCCTCCAGAGGTACTGCCTGGCCCACTGAGTTACTCCAGCACATCATGTCTCTTTTTTGTTTTTCTCTTATTAGTCCTCATTTTCCACTTGACTATTAATTCTATAGCTAATTATTCCAATCTAGAACCACTAAAGTGAAACTGACCAGTCTATAGTTATTGGGTTTATCACTACATCCATTTTCAAACAAGAGTGTAGCATTGGTAACATTCCAGGCCCCAGCTGTTACTCCTGAATATATGCAAGATTGTGGCCAAGAACTCTGCAATGTTCTCACTTGATTCCATCAACAACCTACAATGTATCCAATCTGACTTTTTAAGTTTAGCCTCTATTAATATTTCTTTATTAATTTTTAGATCATCTGGAATCATAACTGCAGCTATAGCAATAACTTAATTGGTAAACATATTAATTAGTATTAACAAAACAAATGAGATCCTGATGGTACATGTATCTGCACACATTGTTAAACGATGTGAACATGTAGGTCATGCATACTTGCATCATATATTATATGACATTTAATTGGAAGCCATGTCAGGTGCTGATATACACAGATTTAAAAGGCAGTGTATTTGAATTGCATGTTTACACTTTAGGAAGAAAGAGCAAGTGATTAAGCTACAAGATGTTGATTAAATATTGATAATGAAATAATAGATCATAATTTTTACAGATGAAACAATCTGAAAGGCAATGCAATCCATTCCTGAACATATCACTCATTAGGGAAAGCGAGTGAACAGCCTGCATGCCCAGTTCAGTACAAATGAACAGAAATCTCTTGGTGAGGGAGCAAGGAACCACAACAAACAGGCACAGAGTTAAAGAGGCTTGCAGTTATCATGAAGTATCTAGAGATTATTATGGTAAAGGGTAATGCTCTGGGTTGAAATGGCAAAAAGGATAAAAAAAAGTTGTAGGCATAAGAATGCACAGAATCTAGAACGGACTTCACTCCCTGGCTAGATGATGTCTAACTCTCAACCAAACATCCTTTTCTGTGTAGGACGGAACTGCAGATGCTGGTTTACACCAAAGATAGACACAAAATTTCTGGAGTGACTCTGTGGGACAGGCAGCATCTCTGGAGAGAAAGAATGAGTGATATTTTGGGTTGACACTGAAACATCCTTTTACCCCAGCTTTAAATTAAGACCAAAAATGTTGAAAGAAAGCAATTGTTGAGACCACATAGTTTTTCTCCCAGGTGTGCTTTCAGCCACATCTTAGAAATTAATTACTAGAAACGCACAGACATTTTGAGAAGGTGAGTCTTTATTCTGAACCATTCCTGTTTCCTTCATACTCTGGGGTGTGAGTATGAACTAAAACCAAAAATCAATTAAATACAATATATCTCAACTGAATATATTGGTTAAAATGATGTTCTACATTAGATTTGCTAAAACTACCATTATATATTGTAGTAGTATATTCCGTGTTTGTTTGATAAGGCAATGTCTTTTCGGTAATGACAATTTCCAATAGTAGTGTTAATTCATTCTCTTTGAAATTCTACTGTGTTCTATTTCATTTCTCAACTAAATGTTTGCTAATCTCAAGCACTGGGATGGCAAACTCTCAATGTCCAAATCTTACAGATGAGCTGGTGTATTTGCTGATACATTTGAAGTTGCACTTTTTACAATTGGCTTTACAGCCCCTCATATCTTTTACATCTTTGTCGTTGTATTGTGTTGAATCCCAATAATTCTCACTTACTTCACATGTATCTTTGACGTGTGCAGTGACACCAGACACAAGGTTTACCATGAGTGCACAACACAAGGTCTTTGCCTTTACCGTTATCTTTACTGAAGATGTGTAGGAACTGGTGATCACTCACACACACATCAGCAAAGCGTTACTTCACCGAGGACTTATTTTACATGTACAGTAAGAACACACACAAGCCATACAAAAAACAGATTGCTCATTTTTATTCACTGGGTTCTGTACCTATATAAGACCTACACAAGTCATTGTCTAAACGAAGTGTTCCCTTTCATGTTTAAGAAGGAACTACAGAAGCTGGAACAATCGAAGGTAGATAAAAATGCTGGAGAAACTCAGGGGGCGAGGCAGCATCTATGGAGCGAAGGAATGGGTGACGCTTCGGGTCC
Organism: Malacoraja senta; assembly: GCA_038087875.1. NCBI lineage: Eukaryota > Metazoa > Chordata > Chondrichthyes > Rajiformes > Rajidae > Malacoraja > Malacoraja senta. The sequence goes on along the minus strand of CM075985.1, from coordinate 9,315,235 downwards.
CTTTCACGTGGTGTATTCAAAATTAAGTTTATGGGTCATGAACATCGCTGGGAAGGTGGCATTTAATTGGCCACAAGTGATTACCCTGGAGAAGGTGCAGGTGAGCCTGTACATGTACAAAACTGAAAATGAGCTGTAAAGCTCTCAAACCCGGGCGATTACTTGTGGTAGAGGGTTGACGCAAGTATGACAGACAATGCTGGAGTAACTCAGCGGCACAGGCAGCGTCTCGGAGATGCTACCTGTCCCGCTGAGTCGCTCCAGCATTTTGTGTCTATCTTCGGTGTAAACCAGCATCTGCAGTTCCTTCCTGCACTTTGACGCAAGTATCTTGTACAAGGAACAGAGAATGTCGTAACAGGGTATTAATCGGCACTGTGCTATTAAATGTTACCCCAGTTAATACTCGTGCAGTTAATGATGACAGTTTTATACAGAAGAGTTTAAAACGTGCATTACTGCAATCCAGCACTATGAGCCCCGCAACGGTATGTGAAATATTAGTGCATTCCGACTGCAGATAGGATTGCTTCCTTTTCAGAATCTCACTGCAGGGAAATGGACAATTGCACTTGTAAATCTTCGCTCTCCAACTTGAAGCATTTCGGGCACATCTCTTGCAAATGAATTTATTGCACTGGCGTCAATTACTTTGACGCACTTTTTTTGAACTGGTTGCATTAAAGCAAAATAATGGTTTGTTTGATAGAATGACACGCAGATGTGGCAAATGGCTTTCTCTGGACACAATGCGAATTTGAACTGCTCTTTCTCTATTGTTTGCACGAGTGAAGGGGTGAAGGAGCGGCTTTATAACAAATTCCCATCAGTAGCGTCGATCATGACGTTCGATGCTCCCTGGATTCCTCCGATGTGAAAGGAATGGATATACATTTGAGGCACAGAAAGAGGCGAGATGAGAGATGAGAGCTTCTCCCGCCTTTGCATCCCGTCACTGGCCGGCGCACCAGGGGGGGGGAGGGGGAGGGGGAGGGTGGAGGGGAATCCCTGGCGGCAGGCGGGCATCTCCATGGAGATACACAAAAATGCTGGAGAAACTCAGCGGGTGCAGCATCATCTATGGAGCGAAGGAAATAGGCAACGTTTCGGGCCGAAACCCTTCTTCAGACTGATAGGGGGTGGAGAGAAGAAAGGAGAAGGAAAAAAAAGGGGAAAAAAAGCCATGGAGATCCCGGGTTAGCATCTGCAGAGGGTGGGGATACCAACCACACCGGCCACTCTGCTTTGCAAACAAAATATTGGAGACATTTTTACTTAAGCTGGTCAATGAGCGAAGAAGAAACGTAGACAGGGTCTCTCGTTTCCCTCTCCTCTGACTCTCAGTCGGAAGAAGGGTCTCGACCCGAGAACTCTGAACAGAGTGTTCTCTCCAGAGATGCTGCCTGTCCCGCTGAGTTACTCCAGCATGTTGTGTCTATCTTCTGTTTAAACCAGCATCTGCAGCTCCTTCCTAAGTCGCTCATGTTGTTGTCGGGTTCCGGGTAACTTCGTTTGCGGCGTCCAGTTGCTGAGGGACGCTGCTTGCAAAATAAACTCTCCCGCCCGGCTGCCCCCCTGGTCGCCCTGAGGGAGCGCGGCGCCCACCCGGGATGGTGCAGGGGTGTCAGAGTCACCGAGTCAAATATCATGGAAACAGGCCCGTCAGCCCACTTGACCACCCGACCAAGATGCCTGTCCCACTTTGCGATTTTTTTCGGCGACTGCCGGAGCCCGTAAAACCGTCAAGTTGCATGACATACACGCTGACGTATGCTGCCCTGCGGGTGACGCCCGGTTATGGGTTTGTTAAGGGCCTGAACTACTTGGGCGACATTTTCGGCGACAGCCTGGAAAGAGGCTGTCGCTTCGTGGTCGGGGCGTGACGCGTGGCGACGCATATAGAGACGTGCGGTGCCGCGTAGCGACGCATATAGAGACGCGCGGTGCCGCGTAGCGACGCATATAGAGACGCGCGGTGCCAAGTAGGTGACGCGCGGTGTCTCCCTGTCGCCCCAGGGTTTTAGAATGTTCAAAATCTAGGGGCCACATTTGGGTATCTCATCATGTCGTGCGCCCTGTCACACGCTGACATATGCTGTCCTGTGGGTGACGCCCGGTTAGGGTTATGGTTGGGGTTAGGGACCACAGATGGGCTGTAAAATATTTTTCCTTCAATGCATGGATTTTAAACCTTAAATTATATTAAAATTAATGCAATAAAATCAATTGTGCAAATGAAAAGATGTCTGAGTCGTTCAGGTTTATTTATAGAGGTATTGGTCCGCTTCCAGATCCAATCACCGTCTCTATAACTTTTCACGGGGATGGATTCAGTGAGTGTAGACTGAACTCCCCTCTCCCCTCCTACCCCCCATCCCTCCTTCTCCACTCCCCCTACCCTTCTCCCCTATCCTCTCCCCCCTTCTTCCCTTCCCCCCTCTTCCTTCCTTCTCCCCGCTCATGGAGAAGGAGGGATGGGGGCGGGAGGGGGGAAGCGGGGGAATGGAGGGGAGAGGGGAGTTCAGTTTACTCACTGAATCCATCCCTGTGAAAAGTTATAGAGACGGTGATTGGATCTGGAAGCAGACCAATACCTCTATAATTAAAACTGAACGACTCAGACATCTTTTCATTTGCACAATTGATTTTATTGCATTAATTTTAATATATTAATGTTTAAAATCCATGCATTGAAGGAAGAATATTTTACAGCCCATCTGTGGTCCCTAACCCTAACCCTAACCGGGAGTCACCCACATGACCATACGTCAGCATGTATGTCGTGCAACTTGACGGTTTTACAGGCGTCAGTCACTGACGCTCCGCAGTCGCCGAAAAAATTGCAAAGTGGGACAGGCCCTTTAAGGTTAGGGTTGGGGTTAGGGTTAGGGTTAGGGTTACGGCTAGGGTTATGGCTAGGGTTAGGAAGCATAGGTTTGTATAAATTGTCCCTAGCGTGTGTGGGATAGTGTGTGGGGGATCGCTGGTCGCAGGTTGGGTCCACAAATGGGGGGCATCGGGGAAAGTGGGGGGGGGGGTTGGAGAATGGGAGAAGGGAGGGAGAGGGGGAGAAGGGGATGTGAGGGGAGGGGGGTGTGGAGAAGGGGGAGAAGAGTGGAGCGGGGAGAAGGGAGGAAGAGGGGGGAAGGGAAGAAGGGGGGGAGAGGGGACGGAAGAAGGGTAGGGAGGAGTGGAGAAGGAGGGATGGGGTGGGAGGGGGAAGAGGGGGGTGGAGGGGAGAGGGGAGTTCAGTTTACACTCACTGAATCCATCCCTGTGAAAGTTATAGAGATGGTGATTGGATCTGGAAGCAGACCAATACATCTATAAATAAAAGTGAACGAATCAGACAACTTTTCATTTGCACAATTGATTTTATTGTATTAATATATTAATGTTTAAAAACCATGCATTGAAGGAAGAATATTTTACAGCCCATCTGTGGCCACTAACCCTAACCCTAACTCTAACCGGGCATCACCCGCAGGACAGCATACGTCAGCATGTGACAAGGCACACGACATGATGAGACACCCAGATGTTGCCCCAGGATTTTGAACATTCCAATATCCTGGGGCAGCAGGGAGACATTGCGCGTCACCTACGCGGTACCGCGCGTCATGACCCGACGACGACGCGACAACCTCTTTTCAGGCTGTCGCCTAAAATGTAGCCCAAGTGGGACAGGCCCTTAAGCTAGTCCCTTTAGCCTATGTTAGGCCTACATTCCTCTAAACCTTTCCTATCCACGAATCTGTCCAAATGCTTTTTAAATGTTATTAATATACCTGCCACAACCACGTTCTCCAGCAGCTTGTACCATGTATATATCACCTACTGTGTGAAAAAGTTGCCCATTAGGTCCCTTTTAAAACTTTCCCTTCTTACCTTAAACCTTTCCCCTTTAGTTTTTGATTCCCCTTCCCTGAGAAAAAAAACATTGCATTCATCTTATCTATGTCCCTCATGATTTTATACACCTTTAGTCCTGGCAACATCCTTGTGAATCTTCTTTGACATGCCCCACTGACCAGTGCCAAGATGGTGATAAAATCCCAGGCTTTCAGGAGCTGAGCCGTGCCACGCCCTCTGACCTTGTAGCCATGGTGTTTGTATGGGTTGGTCCAGGCCAGTTTCTAAATTCAGGATATTGATATCGGTATCTCGGCAAAGGCCATAAAGTTATACAGCACTAAAATAGGCCCTTCGGCGCATTGTGACCATGCCAACCACCAAGTAACCATCTATTCTAATCCTATTTTCCAGCCCTTTCCCCATAGGTTTCTATGCCTTGCTCCACCGTAGCTTCCAGCACTGTGTTCCAAATTCCAATTACCATCAACGTGAAAAAAAATCTTCCCCAGATCCCCTCTTAAGGCCCTATTCTAAACCAATGTTCTCTGTTTTTTTAAACATCTGCCACAGGGAAATGTTTTTCTACTTCCACTCTATCTGTGGCCCTCATAATTTTTATTATCCATCAGTCAAGTTGCCCCTCATCCTCATCAGCTTCAGGGAAAACAAACCCAGCCTATCTTGTCTCTTCTCTTAATTGAACTACTCTATCCTAGGCAACATCCTGGTGAACTACCCATACACCCCTTATGGTGCAATCAGGTTGTTAGTACTGTGATGATCAGAACTTCATAAAGTACTCCAGCCAACATTATATAAATTTGACCATAATCTCCCTGCTTTTATATGTTATACCCCGGCCAATGAAGGCAAATATTTCTTGATGCATCTGGCTAGTAAGGGTAAATGGTTGGACTCTGTTATTTGAGGATGTCTTTATCCAGCACTTCTATAGCTCAATGTTTTGCCACTTGTCTGTCCTGCCTTGAATGTCAAGAGCCCAGAGTGCTTAATTGCATATGCACAATACAATTCTCACTTACTGCAGCATTACAGGCATATCAATGCAACAACACAACAAATAAATATGCAATAATACAATAAATTATCACTGGTTTATTATAGTGCAAACTGAAGTACGCAGTGCAATCTATGCAAAGTCCATAATAGTTGATTGCTGAGGTAGGGCTGTGGTCAGTGTTCTCCAGTATGTATCAAGAATGTTGTCTAGGTCTTAATGCATACAGGCATTGGCTCCTACAATTGCTAAGGAGTTATAAATGGGAATGGGACGTTTTGCAATCATCTGCAATCATCCACAAACAAACCCTGTTATGACCTTTTGACTGAAGGAAGGTCCTTGATCAAACAGCTGCAAGTGGTCAGGCCTTGGTACACTGCCCTGAGAAACCCCTGCAGTGATAGAGCATAGAACAGTTCAGTGCAAGAACAGGCCCTTCAGCCCACAATACCTATGCTGAACACAATGCCAAGACCAACTCTTATCTGCCTGCACATAGTCCATATCCCTCCATCCCTGCATATCCATATGCCTATCCAAAAGTCGCTTAAATATCATTAAGATACCTGCCTGAACCACTACCCTCCTTAGCGTGTTCCAGGCACTCACCACCTTCTGTGTAAAAAACCTGCGCTGCACATCTCCTTTAAACTTTGTCCCTCTCAAGAAAGGACATGAATGGGGATGTAAGAGTGGATCAGGGAGTCATGAATAACAATCCTTTGAAACGCTGATAGGGGAGGGGAAGATGTATGTTGTGGTGGAATCTTGCTGAAAGTGGGTAAATTGCAAAAGAATGTTTGCTAGGCATAGTCTGGGACTTACCTTTTATTTATTTATCCAGTCAGCAGATGTGGACATTACCAACAATGCGAGCATTTATTGTCCATCATGAAATGTTATTGATGGTGGTCTGAAGTCACATGTAGGGCATATTTTGTAACGATGGCAGCTTTATTTATTTAAGGGCATTAACTAAACAACAAACTAAATGCTTTATTATCAACAATGGTTACTCTTACTGAGACCATATTTTTCATTGTCTTTTATTTCAAATTCCAGATTTTATTTTTTAACTTTTGGTAGTTAAATTCCCCATCTGCCCTGGTGGGATCTCTTCAATAGTCCTGAATTTTGATTGATGATCCAGTAGCGTTACTGTCTTACTACCATTTGTAAGAGTTCAGTTTGACACCACTATCTTCAGGACAGCTGGGAATAGACGTCCACCTGTGCAGGACGGGTCCACAGTTGCAGCAGCTTGAAGTCTGGATCACAGAGCTGGAGCTGTTTTGAAGTAATGGACATATACATGAAGCCAAGACTGTTGCAGACAGCATGTTGTACACAGTTAGTCTCATAGGAATATGCATGCAAAGCGGGAATACACAATTGGCGGGTAGAGTTGGAAGAGCAGGAAGACTGTGCAGGAATCCATGAATCTATCTCATTCGAAGACGGATTTTCCATGTTAGATTCCTTGAGGAAGAACAGCCAGAGTTGGGAATGTGACATCACAAATGTCAAATTCACCTGGACTATCTCTAACACCTCTTTCCCCTTTCTGGATCTCTGTCTCCATCACAATGGACTGATGTCTACCACAAACCACCGAATCCCACGATTACCGTGACTACACCTCCCACTCTGCCTCTTGCAAGCAGTCTCATTTTCTCTGCCTCTGCAGAATCTACTCCCAAGATGAGGTATTCCATTCTCATACATGAGGTGTAATCTGTCCATGATGAACAGGTCCCACCTGGAACTGGGAGCAGATATCGACCAAAATGTTTGTACTGGTTTAAGTGAAAGTATAAATGTATTCATTGGAATAGGATGTGACAGAGACCTTCAGTTAATTAGTCCTACTCTGTTCATGGATCAGATCTTATTATTTTCTAAGTGACATACCTGCAGATCCTCTGCTAGTAAAGCTCACTCTGTTCTGTCAGTGGAAAGCACAGGGGCAGCATGGTGACGCAGCTATTAGAGCTGCTGCCTCATTGTCGCAGAAATGTGGGTTCAATCCTGACCTTGCAAGCTATCTGAATGTAGTTTGCCCTTCCTCCCTGTGACTGTGTGGTCCTATTTCCTCCAACTGTCCAAACATTTGCAGGTTGGTTTGTAAATTTGCCAAGGTAAATTGTCTCTAGTGTGTAGGTGAGTGGTAGAATCTGGGAAGAGTTGATAGGAATATGGAGAGAGTAAAGTTGGATTAGTGAAAAACTGATGGTTGGAGCAAACATAAAGGGTTGATAGAGCTGCTTCTGTGTTCTATGACTCCATGACTTCTGTTAAGGTTGCTTCTGTTCTGTTGATAGATGCTGTAGGATTTAGATCCAGTGATGATGGAGAATTGAAATCAGGATAATTTCTGACTTGGAGCAAAACCAGCTAATTATATGTTTGGTCACCTGGCTACCTTGTTCTAGTGCTAATGAAAGGCCTGGATACAGAGTGGATGTGGAGAGGATGTTTCCACTAGTCTAGGACTAGAGGTCATAGCCTCAGAATTAAAAGATGTTCCTATAGAAAGGAGATGAGGAGGAATTCTTTAGTCAGAGAATGATGAATCTGTGGAATTCTTTGCCACAGAAGGCTCTGGAGTCCAATTCAATGGATATTTGTTTAAAGCAGAGATAGATATATTCTTGATTAGTACGGTGTCAGGAGTTATGGGGAAAAGGCAGGAGAATGGGGTTAGGAGGTAGAGATAGATCAGCCATGATTGAATGGTGGAGTAGACTTGATGGGCCGAATGGCCTAATTCTTCTCCTATCACTTATGACCTTATGACCTTAATACTAATGGCAGGCACAAAGGCATCTGCAGTGATTGAGAATGGGAGTTTGCCACATATAAGATCAGATTTCCCATGAGGTTTCCACCGTGTATTAGTTGGATGTATGTGGCCCATTATGGTAGACCAAGGAGTGATGAAAACAATGGCTGCACTGGAGTGTCTCATTAACTAAGCTTTTAAACATCTACTCATATATCTTTAGGTGCAATTCAATTTCAAATCTGTTGTACTTCCTGGCAACAGGTAGTTATGTTGGATAGAAATTGGGAGGTTGCCAGTTCACCAAGACTATTCAAGATGAGCTTTCATCTTGCTGGAGATCCCTTTAGCTGTGAAGTGCTCTCCATAAAACTTTCAGCCCCCCCCTCCCCTAAGTATTGTAGTAACTGAAGCCTAGAGCTATAATGATGAATGCCCAAGTTGGTGCCTCTTCCTGCACCAGCAGTCTTCAAGGTGGCACAATGGCGCAATGGGTGAAGTTCCTGCCTCACAGCACCAGAGACCCAGGTTCGAGCCTGACCTTGGGTGCTCTCTGTGTGGAGTGTGCACATTCTGCATATGACTGTGTGGGTTTCCTCTGGATGCTCTGGTTTCCTCCTGCATCCCAAAGACATGCTGGTTTGAAGGTTAATTGGCATCTGTAAAATTGCCCCTAATGTATAGGGAGAGGATGAGAACATGATATCTCTGTGTTATCACATAGAACTAGTGTGAATGGGTGATAGATGGTCAGCATGGACTCGGTGGGTCAAAAAGCCTGTTTCAATGATGTATCTCTAAATAAACTAAAATTCTTCCACATGGCACAGTATATTCACAGAACAGGCACCAGTGTGCTGCCGGGCTACCAAACAATTTAAAAATATCTATTAATTAAAAGGCAAATAAAACTGTTCAGCTTACATTTGTTATATCACATTACAGGCCGCTCCCAGGTTACCTCACGCTTCTGTTCCTGGGAACAGTTTGTAAACCGAACAGTTCACAAGTTTTTCATACAGTCACAAACCAAGTTTCCACATGGCAGAAGATGCCTGCAGCTCTGAGCAGCCCGCACAGCCATCCCGGCTCGCTCGTATATGTAGGCTGTACATATGTCGGGCTTGGGAGGACAAATGGTAAAATAAATTTATATTATTATATGACGGCATAATTTCCCCTGCACAGGATGGATTTGTAGACTGGCATTTCACAAACTGGTATCCAAGGAAACATTTAAATTTTATTGAAAATAGAGATGACTGTGTTTATACTAAAACAAGTTATGGGCCTGTCCCACTTAGGCGATTTTTTAGGTAACTACAGGCGACTAGTTTGTCACCACATGTTTGCCTGTGGTCGCTGGGAGTAGTCTCCTCAGTTGTGCAAAAAGTCGTAGCGTCTTTCTGGTCACCGCTAAATTTTCAACATGTTGAAAATTTTTCGGCGACAGTTGGCAAATTTTTGACACCAATGAGCATAGCTTGACTTCTCCTGACGTAGGTGCTGTCGTACTTTGTCGCCAGGATGACGTAGGTTGTCGCCGGTTTTCGGCGACCTGCTAAGACCATGACAGTCGCCGGCAGTTGCCTAAAAAATCGCCAAGTGGGACAGGCCCATTATTGACCTAAATGTGAAAGAAATTGCAACATTGTAAGTTAAATTCAGATACATTGATAGAAGGATTGAGGATATTAATGAGACCCTAACTGGATAAAATGTGGATAAGTTTATGACTTTGGCAACAATTTGAACCACCTCCCACCAAGGAATGTTGTTGAATGTAAATACCACACACATGGTCATGAGGGATGGATGGCATGTGTTACACTGGAGAGAAAGTAACAGGCACTTGGTGGAACACTAGAACTAGATATATCTCACAGCCTTTTGTCCTCTTCCCATCTCTGGCCTTTGTCCACCCATCTGTATTTTTATCCTGCCATCACTTGCCAGGCTTTGCCCCACCCCCATCACCCTTCCAGCTTTCTCCCCCCTAATACAATCAGTCTGAAGAAGGGACCCTATGTCCCAAGGGACCAAAATGTCACCTATCCATGATCCCTAAAGATGCCGTCTGCCTGCTGGGTTACTCCAGCACTTTGCCTTTCTTTGTAAACCAGCATCTGCAATCCCCTGTGTCTATTACATTTTTGCTCAATTTCCACATTAGTGCTCCGTGAATTGTGTCGACCACAGCTGTCAGTACAGTTACCCAATCTCATTAACGCAGGTATAGTTGGCCACTCTTCTAGAGGATTGTTCTAATAAAGTAAAATAGTGGAGACAGTGGACAGTTGTTGTAACACATGATGTTAGCACAACATACACTCAATATAACACCTTATTATAGGAACTTAAGATGTTTTGAATACAGAAGGTAGCTGAACGTGCACCACAAGTAACATTCAAGACATTAAGTATAACAATCAAATCAAATGAAGTATGAAGGATTTGTCATAGACTATTTTTTGTTCTTATTCTACTTTGTATGGCCCTTGACAATTATAGGAGCCCAGATGTAGGAGTTTCCCCTTTATGGGAAATATATGTGGTTTGTACCCTATTGTTATCTCTTTCAAGGCCTCACATTGCTCTGAAACGGATTTACCATCATTCCACGGAATAAAGTCCCAGCCTGCTCATCCTTTCCCTGTAGCTGAGATCCTCGACCTCTGGATCGGAAGAATGATGATGGAAGAGTAATCTAATATGTTTTTATTTATTTAAGGGATCTTGACATTGTCGCTAAGGCCAGTTTTAGTTCCCTATCCTTAATTGCACTTGAGAAAGTGATGGTTAGCCATCTTCTTGATCAGCTGGCTTCCTTCTGGTGAATGCGCTCCCAGTGTGGATGAAGAGCAAGTTTTTAGGTTTAGACCCAGCCATGATGAGTTGAAGTATATTTCTAAGTCAGGGTGGCGGGCGAATGGGAGGAGAACTCACAGGAGATGCCGTTCAGAAATTCTAGCACCCAAATATTTTTTGATTGGAGAATGTGTAGCAAAGTAATGAGTCATTGGCAAAGTTTATAACACTGGCTGCAACTATGCAAAATGGAGGTCTGCGTAATAATATCTAATCTATTTACAGTAAAGTGAATAATTTCTACTGTTTTTTAAATTAAATTCAAATAATTATATAAATTGTGCTAAGGGAAGAAAAAAACTGAAAAGAACTAAAAATTAAATTAAACAGCTCCAAAAAGTAAAGGTAGGTTTATTTCAGATGTAGACTCTTTGAACAAACAATTTATTCTGGATCATGCATTTACACTTAGATTGTTTTCAATTATATTATATTCACCATGTAACTGGAACAGAGTCACTCTCTTTGCATTATGCATGTCAAACACACCTGGATTGCAGCGTTTATTTTAACAGACATAACTTAAAAAATCAGTAAACGTCCTGGTGCATTTCCTCTTTGGCCTCTCAAATAGTTCCCAAAATACATAAGGCTTTAATATATGAACTACTTTGCAAGTTGGAGCACTCTTTAAACATTATTATGGTATTGTGGGGAATGGTCCAGCCGATTCACGCACAGCAAGCTCTATCAAATAGTAACTAGACAAAAATAGTGGAGAAACTCAGCGGGCGAGGCAGCATCTATGGAGAGAAGGAATAGGCGACGTTTCGGGTCGAGACCTTTCTTCAGACCCGAAACGTCACCTATTCTCTCCATAGATGCTGCCTCACCCACTGAGTTTCTCCAGCATTTTTGTCTACTTTCAATTTTTCCAGCATCTGCAGTTCCTTCTCTAACAAATAGTAATCTGTTTTATCAATGGTAATCTGCTATATTAATAATGGCACCATGGACAAGGTTTGCAATGTCTTTCTCACAGTGACATTTCTGTTCAGTGATCTCCACTCTCTGGTAAAGTGTCTGACCTCCTTGAAACAGATTACTTCTCAGTTCTGTTCTCTGCAGGAGATGCCATCCTCAGCAATTCTTCCAGATGGTGTAGAATTATCCAAAGTCACTTCAAAACCCAATGATGTTTTGGTACCTGTGGTAATCCATTGAGCCAGGCATCTATTTGGTTGATGGATGTTCTGTCTATTTCCCAGAATGACCCGATATGACAATGTACTCTCCAGCACAAATCCATTTTGGTCCAAAACTGATGTCACAAATAAATACTTCATCTCCCAGTTAGAAACTCCTTAGTTTATCATGAGATACTTTAATTATAACTATTGTATTGTATTTTTTATTTCAGATTGGGGACGATAACATCAAAAGTTGACCTCAATGTTTTTTTTGGTACATCTTTGAGAACTTATTGTCTCCCAAGTATTTTCTGTAATATAGCAACCTTGCCCACCTTAACATAATGATTGTTCCTCCAAACCAATGGAATTTCTTCCAGACAGCCTCTTCCCAATATGCACGGTGATACAGCGGTAGAGTTGCTGCCTTACAGCACGAGAGACCCGGGTTTGATCCTGACTGCGGATGGTGTTTGTATGGAGTTTGTACGTTATCCCCGTGACCTCCTTGAGTTTTTCCCGGTTGCTCCAGTTTCCTCCTCCACTCCAAACACGTAGGCTTGTGGGTTAATTTGGCTTCAGTAAAAAAATTGTAAATTATCTCTAGTGTGTAGGATAGTGCTTTTTTAAAATATTTTAATTTTATTAGAAGTAAGTACAATTGTATACAATCATATTTTCATAATACCTTTTATGTACAGCTTCTTATTTAAATTTTTTTTTGTAATAAAGAAGAAAAAGAGAAAAGTTAGATAATGAAAAATAGAAAAATGTGAGATATATAGTGTGTGAAAAAGAAAAATAGAGAGTGAAAAAAGAAAGTTGAGACATAGAAAATAGAAGAAGGAGAGTAAAAGAAGAAAAGAGAAGAAAAGAAAATAGAAGTAAGGAGATCATTTATAATCTTGACCATCCCCAGTCACGGATTAGCTTTTACACTTGTGTTGCACCATATGTTTCCAAAAAGACGACAAATGGAGACCAACTCGTTATGAATTGGTCAAATTTATCTATTAGGAGGAATCGCATTTCCTCAAGATGTGCGGTATCCAACATACTTGCAATCCACATTTTGAGCGTTGGTATTGGTGTATTTTTCCAAAATTTCAATATTAATTTTTTTGCTATTATTAAACCATAATTAAAAATTGACTTTTGAGATGAGCTCAATTTGTTCCCATCTTCCATTACCCCAAATATAATCAATTCGTTATTGGGTTCCATTTTTGTCTTAAATAATTTTGTAAATATTTCGAAAATATCACTCCAAAATCCATGAAGTTTTATAGAAGAAACAAAAGTGTGTTATAGTTGCGTCTTGGGTTAAACATTTATCGCAAATGGGCGATATATTTGGATAAAATTTATTTAATCTTATTTTTGAATAATATAATCTATGTAAAATTTTAAATTGGATTAGATTATGTCTTGCGTTAATCGAACACTTGTGAATGTATGTCAAATACTTTTCCCATGTAGCCTTCGTAATTTTTATCAGTGTAGGATAGTGCTAGTGTACGGGAATCGCTGGTCAGTGGAAGTGGGCCGAAGGGCCTGTTTCCGCGCTGTATCTCTGAACTAAGCTAAACAACTAATTCAAGTGGAGCTGCTGTGGCAAACTGGGTCCAGACCTGCAAGCTGTCTGCATGGAGTGTTCTTATTCTCCCAGTGGTTACAAGGGTTTCCTCTAGATGTGCTGGTTTCCTACCACTTGCTAGGGATGTACAGGTCGTGGGTTGATTCACCAGTATGGGTCATTCCTGGTGTGTGGTGGAGTCTGAGGTTGGTTGATGTCAGGGAATAAACTGGGATTAGTGTAAAGGCCAGCACGAACTTGGTCGGCCGAACTGCACTGTATGATGTATGGCACTACTGTTGATGTCATTTAGGTGGATGTTTAAAAAGCAGTGTAAAGAAACAAGGTCATCTCACACTACACTGACATTTCATTGTAACAACAGTCCTACATTTCCCTGGTAATGTGTACAAAGTTGCTTAGCACGATGTTAACACAATTTTCCACGATGCAACACTATGTCTGGAATTATTTCTAGACAAAGGGATTACACATAAGGTGTTACTTTGGAGTCAGAGGAATATGCACTGGGTGAAGCACTGAAATAAAAGGAACATCATTTAGGGTAAGGGGTGAGAGATTTGGAGGGAATCTGAGGGGAAACCTTTTTACCCAGAGAGTGGTGAGCACTTGGAATGTACCGCCTGAGAGAATGGTGGAAGCAGAGTTGCTGACAACATTTAAGAGGTGTCAAGATGAACACTTGAATTGCTTGGCATGGATGGATTCATGATTAATACGCCCAATGGTTGGCATGCACATGGTGGGCCAAATGACCTGTTTCCACACTGCATTACTCTATGACTCTTTGTAAGATGGGTGTAACACTGAAGTCTGAGATTTGTATATGGAAGTACTACTGCAATTTATTGTATGGTAAACTGATGAAAGAGCAGCAAGCTGTGGGTGTAACATTACCTCGGGTGTAACACACCATGGTTCTGAGAGGTCTTGGATATCTCAATGTGATCATGGGTGTATTCTGAGAGGTTGTGTCCACAAGCTGGAAAGACTGCAGCAAGGGAAAAGCATCTCAGGATAAGGTTTAGATAGTTGGGATTGAAATAAAAAAACCTTCTTGAGAGTTACCCAGAGTCATAGAATTGTACAGTAGAGAAATGAACCCTTCAGCCCACCACATCCATGACATTCCTTTTGTCCTTCTACACTAATTCCACTTGCCTGCATTAGGCTTGTTTTCTTCTATGCGACATCTGTCTAAATCCCTGCATCTGTCCTCTAAAATTGGTGTCACATATGTTCAGGGTGGTGAAGAAGGCATTTTGCATGCCGGATTTCGTCAGTCGGGAAATTGAGTATAGATGTTGGGATGTTATGTTGCAGTTGTAAAAGTCATGGATGAGGTCGCACTTGAGTTCAGTTTTGGTCAGCATGTTATTGGAAAGATGCCATTTAGCAGAAAAGAGTGCAGAAAAGCTTTACAAGCATGTTGCTAGAACTCGACGGCCTGAGCTATTAGGGGAAGTGGGGTCAAGGAAAGAGCGTTCATGTCGCGACCCTGTTTTTAACAATCTTTCGAGTATCGCGCACAAGAAGCACAAGAAGCGCAAGACAGACACCATTGTATGCAGATGCCGAGAAGTGTGTTCAGCTCTGGCTGAACAACTTCTAATCGTGTGTGTGTGGACTCGATAAGAAGATTAGGAGAAGTTGGGCAGATGACAACTTTATTTCTTGGAGCACAGGAGGGAAAGGGGTGATGTTATGGAGGTGTACATGGGATAAGAGATAAATATAGGACTGGTGGATGAACTCACCAGCTAATCTTTGAATAACAATCACCCGAGAAACCCTTGGGTCAAGAATCATCCAAAAGACTGTAACTGCCTTGGTGCAGTGCTTCCTCACGCCATCCTGAATTCCTGGGTTGTGATTATGGGTCTGGGTGTCTGAATGAGCTCCGACTCAATGATGCGTGTTACTATTGAACACAAATAATGCTGGGCTTCTTCACAGATAGTTCAGGTCAGATGGGTTCAATGGTGAAAATGACAGAAGAATACAGTTACGTTGCAGACCAATCCTCTTGAGAGGTGCCAGAAGCACAGTGGCCATAATGGCATCTTTATTTTGGGAACCTACACAACTCTAACCCTACCTTAACAGCGGAACACTTGCGGCCCATCTCTAGCACGACAATGGATTTGTTTTTTTTCTACTTATGTTTTTCCATTTATGTTTTGTTTTTAGTGTAGACTTTCTTTTAGAATTTTATATCTGCATTTGGATAGACAGAGGTGATTAGGGATAGTCAACATGGTTTTGTAAGTGGGAAACGGTGTCTTGAATTAGATTTTTTGATGAAGTGACTAAGAAGTTTGATGAGGGCAAGGCCATGGACTTTGTCTATATGCACCTCAAAAAGTCCTTTATGGTTCCGAATGGTAGGTTTCTCTGGAAAGTTAGATTGCATGGCATCCAAGGAGAAGTAGCTGCTTGGATACAGAATTGGCCTCGTGGAAGGAAGCAGAGGGTAGTGGTGAGGTAGGGTGTTTGTCAGACTGGAGGCCTGTGACTAGTGGTGTGCCTCTGGGATCAGTACTTGGCCATTGTGATTTAAATCAGCGATTTAGATGAGAAGGTGCAAGGCATGATTAGCAGTGATAGGTGATGCTCTGGGGAGTGTTGTGGAGCAGAGGGAAACAGGTACATATTTACCTGAAAGTAGCATCACAGGTAGATAGTTTGAAAGAGGACATTTGGTGTGTTGGCAGTCATCAGTTAGGGTAGTGAGTATAGAAGTTGGGATGTTATGATACAGTTGCACAAGACATTGGTGGGGCTGAATTTGAAGAGTAGTGTTCAGTTTTGGTCATACTGCCATAAGAAGGATGCCATTAAGCTGGAAAGATGGCAGATAATATATGAGGATATTGCCAAGACTCGAGGGCCTGAGCTATAGGGAGAGTTTGGGCAGGCAGGACTTTATTCCTTGGAGTGCAGGAGGCTAAGATGACCTTATAGAGGTGTATAAATTCCTGAGGGGAATTGATAGGGTGAACAGTCTTTTATCCAGGGTAGGGGAATCAGGAACTAGAGGACATATGTTTAAGGTGAGAATGGAAAAGATTTAATAGGAACCTGAGGGAAATCTTTTTTCAACCAGAGAGTAGTGGGTACATAGAATAAGTTGTCAGAGGAGGTATTTGAGCCAGGTACAAGAACAACATTTAAAAGATACTTGGACAGGTATATGGATAGGAAAGGTTTAGAGGGGTAAATGTAGGCAAATGGGATTAGCTTAGATCAGGGTATATTGGTGGGCATGGTGAGGTGGGCTGAGGGGCCTGTTTCTGTGCTGTATGACTGTGTAATTTATGTATGCTTTATATATAATTTGCTTTTGTGTGTTTGTCTGAGTCGATGCTGCTGCAAGCAAGATTTTCACTGTATCTGCATTTCACTGTACTTTCGTATATGACCACAAACTCGAGTTGACGTTTGAAAGCAGTTGCAATATGACCGACGGCCGACAGGTGGGGACGGTGGGGCAACTTGCCACTGCAGTGCCACCATAAGGCCACTACTGGAACTGCAGCACCATGTCCACACTGCAGATTCCGTTCTGCACAAATCGTTGAAATGCTGCACTATTGTTACTCCAAGTCAGGGAACTCGGCTGTAAAAAAATGATCCCTGGATGTTCTTGCAGAATTTCACATTTATTGCATTTGCTACAAGTTCTTCATATCAACTATGTCAGGGCAACTTTCCTGCTTTAAAAATTAAGCAAACAATTGCAAATGCAGAGTTTGAAATCAGAAATGAAAGTCCGGGAAATACTCAGCCTAGGCCAATGAACGCATGCATGCCATATGCCTTCTTCAACACACTGTCAACTTGTATTGCCACCTTCAAGGAACTATGTACTTGTTCCTCTGGGCCTCTGTTCAAACCATTTACCAGGGGCCTGTGTATGTCCTGTCTTAATCTAACTTTTTAGAAGTCTCTGAGTTAAATACCATCTGCCATTTCTTTGCCTATTTTTCCAGTTCATCTATTTCCTGTTGTAACTTCAGACAATCTTCTTCATTATGCCACTCATTTTGGTGTCATCCACAAACGTATTAATTATGCCATCAAAATTCTCATCCAAATCACCAATATATATACCAAGCAATAGAGGATCCAGCACCAATTCCTGTGGCACATCACTGGTCATTGAACTCCATCTATAAAGCAACCCATCACGACCATCCTTTTTTATTTTTATTTTATTTTTTTAATTTTATTTAATTCTTTATTTCGAACAGAATAAAAGATTAAAAAGCAAGTGTGAAACAGCATACAAAAAAACAAAACAAGAATATTTATAAAGTGTCATAAACAATATCTATAAATAAATGAAATCGTATGTGTCCGAAAAGGAGCAGGAAGAAGCCAAAGCTTATTAATTCCCACCCCTTATTCAACTGCTTATAATTATCTTATACAAATTTAGCAGCTATATGTACACCATATGTACACCAGCAGCTATATGTACACCAAATTATTTACATTTATACACTAATCAAATATTTACAAAGCCATACAAAAAAAAGAGAGAAAAGAGAGAAAAAGATCCCTACACCAAACAAATGTTGCAGCTTAGCCAGGACTCCATGTATTCTAACCTTGCGGACATGTCTTTCACGTAGTATAGTAAAATGTCTCATTAAAGTCCCCGCATACAACATCTACCACGCGGACAAGATCTACCATTCCTTGTAAAAGGCCTCATTAAAATCCATGTAGACAACATCGACCCCTTGCTGTCATCAACCTTCTTCACAAAACTCAAATTCACGAGACATGATTTCCTATGCACAAAGCCACGTCGATCCGAAGCTCTTCAAACCTGTCTCACACCTTCCTTCCTTTCTTATCATTGGCCTTTGTTCCAACCAGCTCCCTATCAAAACCCCTCTCCCTCACCTATGTCGACCTATTATCTGCCACATAGGTCTTGCCTCTCCCCTTTTACAGTTTTTCTCCCTCATCCCCCCCCCCCCCCCCCCTCACTTCCCACAATCAGTCTGAAAAAGGATCTGGACCTGAAACATCACCTCCAGGAATGCTGCCCGGCCTGCTGAGTTTCTCCAGCACTTTATGTCCTTTTGTGTAATAGCCAACATCTGCAGTTCTTTGTTTCTACCTAACCAGTCCTTGCCTTTCCAAATGCAAAGAAATCCTGTCTCTCAGAATCTCCCAAAGACTATTCCACCACTGAACAGGCTTATTAGCATGTGGCACAGGCTGTATTCCTGAGATGATAACTATAGAGGGCCTGCTCTTTTACCTTCTACCCGACTCCCTATATTCACTTTGCAGGAGTGTTCTGTATCACAACTCCTCACCCAGACTGATCTCCCCAGCTGTCATGTCAGAGCCAGTCATGGAGCCATTGACCTGGCTGCTACTTTTATGTTCCCCTGGGTGACCATCTTCCCCAGCAGTTACCAAAATGGAATACAGGCTGTCTTCGGCTAACAAACAGGTTCCTTTTTTACAACCATTCGCAAGTCAATTTTGTCTGTAAATCAGAAAATACGAAAAATCACTCGATATGGTAACCATACCTCCAGAGTGCTGTAATAAACAGCATCAAAAGCATATAAGACTGATGTGACTCAGTAGAGAGGAAACTAGTTTTGTGAGGATCAACGAGTGTGTCACAGTGTAGATATATATATATATATATATATATATATATATATATATATATATACACACAGTAGAAATATATATATGGGGGAGTCCAGAACCAAGGGCCACTGTTTAAGAATAAAGAGTAAGCCATTTAGTTGCGATTTTGTGGAATTCTCTGCCTCAGATGGTGGTGGAGGCCGGTTCTCTGGATACTTTCAAGAGAGAGCTAGATAGGACTCTTAAAGATAGTGGAGTCAGGAGATATGGGGAGAAGGCAGGAACGGGGTACTGATTGGGGATGATCAGGCATGATCACAATGAATGGCGGTGCTGGCTCGAAGGACCGAATGACCTACTCCTGCACCTATAGACTATTGTCTATTGTCTATATACATATTTATATATAGACACAAAATGCTGGAGTAACTCAGCAGGACATGCAGCTTCTCTGGAGGGAAGGAATGGGTGACGTTTCGGGTCAGGAGAGTGGGCGGCACAGAGATAAAATGTTGTCGGAGACAATAAGACTGGTGGGAGAACTGGGAAGGGGGAGGGGATGGAGCGAAAGGGGAAGCAAGGGCTACAAAGTTAGAGAAATCAATGCTCATACCGCTGGGGTGTAAGCTATCCAAGCGAAATATAAATATTAGACTACTGAATATAATAATATTATGAGAGTTTGTTCGTATATAGATGCCAATGCTCTTCAATGAGTCCCACTGCCGTAGCCCATCTCTGGGGTCTGAGAGGCTGCAGTTAGACACACACTTCCTGCAAATGTAGCCATCTAGGCCGTGGCTTCTCCCTGATCTCGTACATATCTCATGGGACTCCACTGACTACCTCCACTGACTACCATTTCTAACTCTGAAGTTATTACCCTTTAAAGTAAACGAAAGGAAGAGGAAAGACCATACCTTCCCGGTTAATCTTCTGATAGTGCTAAAAAATTCTTATATTCTCTGGCAAGTATCCTATCTTTCAAAAAGGCAGCACCTGCTCCAAATCCAGTGCCCACTCAGTCTTGCATTGAAGGATTATTAGATCCAGTTTCAGGCCTCTATGATGGCATTAAATGCACAACTTTCTACCCAGTGCTGAGAAAATAATAATAACTAAATGCAAATGTAAATTAAGTCAGTGTGGCTTCTTTATGTGTAAACGGAAGATGAAAATGCAGTCAAATTCTCTGAATCTAAATAGTTGAACAATGCTCCATGTCTTCTCATTGGGTCACACTTCCTGCTTTGGGTCAGGAATGCAAATATAAACTACAGATGGTGATGATGGTGAAAAATCTGACAGTACGTGTAGAGAAATTGACCAAATGTGGCATGATGTAGGGCTTTAAAACTGTGGTCACTCAGAGGCTAACACCCTCACACAAAGGATGGTGAATCTGGTTGTTTTGGGTAGTTATCTCAGCCTTATGTTCCTTACTGCACTGTCCTAGGTCTGACATTAATGAACTTCCTTAATCATGTGGTCAGAAGTGCAGATGTTCACTGTGATTTCACAATATTCCATCCCATTCATAATTCCTCAGCGCACAAGGCAGTCTGCATTTACATGTCAGGAACAAGACAACATTCAGGATGATAGGTGTCAAGTGCAATTTACACTACAAAAACCCCAGGTAGTAACCATCCCCAACCTGAGACAATCTAACTTGGATGTCTAACTTATCTTTTGGATGATCTGATAGAGGTATATGAGATCATGAGGGGAATAGATAGGGTAGATGCACAGAATCTCTTGCCCTGAGAAAGGGGAACAAGAAGCAGAGGACATAGGTTTAAGATGAGAGGGGAAAAATGTTAACAGGAATCAGATGGGCAACTTTTTCACACAGAGGGTGGTGGGTCTATGGATTGAACTGCCAGAGGAGGTAGTTGAGGCAAAAATTATGACAACATTCAAAAGACATTTGGACAGGTTCATGGTTATGGAAAGGTTTAGATGGATGTGGGCCAAATGCAGCCAGGTGGTACTGGTGTAGATGGGGCACCTTGGTTGGCATGGGCAAGCTGGGTTGCTGGGTCTGTTTCTGTGCTGTATAGTTCTATGACTATGACTCTATAACCCTCTACCCTGATATGCCATGAGTTAAAATTGCCAAGTTCTCACCGTCAACATGCCCGGTGTCACCATGGGCCAGAATGTGTATATTGTGCCAACAAGAGCAGATCAAATGCATTCACTATCTCATTTCTTGACCTCCAAGCACAAGTCAGGATATGGTCTGCTTGCCTGGATGAATGAAGGCCAATACGTCTCAGGATGCGCAACACTAACAAGAACAAGCCACATTGCCTGACTAGTATCGCACTCACTACAGTAAGCATTCCCTCCATTACAGGGTGCAGTAGTTGCAGTGTGTTTCATCTCCAACATGTTATTCACCTACGATATTCCAACAGCAGCTCCAAAACTGGCCACCTCTACCACCAAGAAGACCAAGGGTGTCCTGAATCTTATTTCCCCAAATTGGGTGGGTCTGGGCCAGATGAAATTTTGAAAACCTCAAACCCATTCGAACCCATTTCCAACCTTACCTCATCTGGGTATAACAGAAGAGAATCAGTAACGGGAGCATGACAAGAGCTGCACCAGGTACACCTCTGATTCAGATGTTCAGCTACTGATGCTCCAACACAGGTTAAACATCGGAAGCCATTAGCAGTAGACAGGGCTCAATAATCCCTCAATCAATGGATTGGATCCAATCCCTGAAGCCCTGTCGCTCCCCACCTTGAATAATGTGGATAACTCATGGCAAATATCTATACCTCAAACATGGTGGAACCTAGCACCAGAAGGTCAAAGGAAAAGCTGAAGTGCTCACAAATAAGATTTGCAGGAAGAGCATGAACAATATTGGCCTTCTCTTGAGGTTCCCACCAACACAGTGGTCTGTCAAACATGATATCATGGAGCAGCTGATCACTTTGAATTTGGCAAAAACAGTGGGCGCCAACAACAATTTGACTCCTGCACTGTAGACATGATCCAGAACTTTCCATGCTCTAGCTGAGCACTTCTAGCCCAGCAGCAGCACTGGCACCTCCCCGAGAATGCTTGTAAATTGTCCAGGTATGTCTTGTCCGCAAGAAACAGAACAAATCAAACCTGGCCAATTATTGGCCAAACAGTCTCCTCTCAATCATCCGAACATGATGGAAATCATAATCATACTTTATTAACCAAATATGTTTAGCAAAATATGAGGAATTTCAATTTCAAAGGGTTATCAATGGTGGCACCAAGTGGAATTTATTTCCTAACAAAATGCAGAGTCATCCTTCAGACCTCACTACAGTCTAGGTCAAAATATAGACAAATGAGATAATTCCTAGCCTGAGAGTAACTGCCCCTTAACCATTAACAGCTAGGAGTAGACAGGAGACAACTACTGCAAAAGGCAAGATGGTTGTATTTGTAGGAGGCCAGTCATCCAGGGCATAGTTCAGTGCCCTGAGGAATTCATGTAGTAAAGACCAGTCATGTCCTGATGTTTCGTTGTTCAGTGCCCTTCATCATCAGGATAGGGAATGGAAAGTTTACATGGTTTTCGTTTTCATTTACAAATCCTTAGACAATTCTGCTTTCTGTACTGCATTCAATTCGACCCAGACTGCATTCAGGCTTAGGCTGGCAGTGATGAGTAACACTTCCACCACAGAAGGGCAAGGCAATGACCCCCTTCAACAAGAAAGAATCTAACACCTCATATTGGTTCTCAATGACACTTCTGTCATTTAATCCAACTCCATCAACACCACCATCTCAAGTAGACTCGGACATAAATACGGTAGCTACAAGAACAGGTCAGAGGCTGGGTATTCTGTGATGGTTCCTCAATCTTCTTAGCCACAGCTCACAAGACTGAGGGAATATTTTCCACTCCAAAGTGTAACTCAGATTACCTAACAAACTCTTCCCCAATGGCCTATCAGCAAACCGGCAATGAATTGCTGATTTATTTAAATGATGTAGGTGACGGCTCCTTCTAGCTATTAAGTCCTGACCCCTGCTGGGGTCCCCAGTGTCTATTTGATGCACAAACCTGAATAATTTAAAATCTATGCATCATATAGAGAGTCTGAAGCTTTGTGTACATCCCTGCATTACTTGTAAGCTATAGGTGATGACCAATAACCTACCAATTCTGAGAGCTCACAATATTGGAAACATGGGCATATATGGTGAATAAAATGGGTGGTGCATAGTTTATATTCTAGAACAGTGTCCACAGAGGGTGCAGAAACTGTGAGAAGATCTGATCTTTGTGGTGAATGCAATGAAAATATAATCTCATTGAGTGGAACAGGTGCGAATATGCAAAAGGTCCGTCTGTTCATCAGCCCCACACCATTCAAGATGCTGATCTCATTATTCCATCATGGATTCCCAGACTTACATTGATATAAGGAACATGTTGATCCATCCCAGGGTAAAAATCAAGACGTCTATGATCTGTATATTCCTCAATATAGCTTCTGAATAGACATTGATCCCATTCATTTTTGAAAGATGCCAGTGTTCATGAATTAATCGTACTCTTTATAAATAGGTTGTAAGCTCATGCATCTGCTTGTTGGCCATCTTCCATTGTGGTGGGAAATGGGATGAGGTTGAAGTCTGCTAAAAAAAAAACACAGTTCTCCAGCTCTTCTTTAGCAATTCTTCAGCTTTTGTAACATTGTTCTTAATTTTTGTGGTCTTCACCTCAAAATTATGATTACCACATCCTGACATTTTTATTGATGCTATTCATTGAAACATGATCCTCACAAACATTTTCCCTTACAGACTGGCTAATGGGGTCAGGGATTGTGACTGCAATTATCATTCTTCAATGACCGGTCATAGACCATGTTCTACAATCTCACATGTGGCTCAGAACATTCCTGCGGTTTCAGTCCACCCAGTCACTGATTGACCAAAAGTGATTTAATAATCCATCCAATGGGATTTGACTTCAAATATCCCAAAGATCCCTGCAATTTACAAATTATCAATAGAGAGAATTTTAAACCGTCTGGCAGCTGCGTGCATGTGCGTGCGTGTGTGTGTCTGCGCGTGTGTGTGACTGCGCGTGTCAGTGTGTGGGTGTGTGTCTGTGGGTGTGTGTCTGTGGGTGTGTGTCTGTGGGTGTGTGTCTGTGGGTGTGTGTCTGTGGGTGTGTGTCTGTGGGTGTGTGTCTGTGGGTGTGTGTCTGTGGGTGTGTGTCTGTGGGTGTGTGTCTGTGGGTGGGTGTCTGTGGGTGTGTGTCTGTGGGTGTGTGTATGTGTGTCTGTCTGTGGGCGTGTGTTTCTGTGGGTGTGTGTCTGTGTGTGTGTGTGTATATGTCTGTGAGTGTGTGTGTGTGTGTCTGTAGGTGTGTGTGTGTCTGTGTGTGTGTGTGTGTGTGATTGTGTGTGTGTGTGTGTGTGTGTGTGTCTGCGGGTGTGTGTGTGTGTGATGTGGGTGTGTCTGTGGATGTGTGTGTGATTGTGTGTGTGTGATTGTGTGTGTGTGTGATTGTGTGTGTGTTGTCTGTGGGTGTGTGTGTGTACAGGTGTTTGGGTGTGTGTGTGTGTGTGTGTGTGTGTGTGATTATCTGTGCGTGTGCATGTGTCTGTGGGTGTGTGTATGTCTGTGGGTGTATGTGTGTATGTGTCTGTGTGTGTTTGTGTGTGTGTGTCTGTGGATATGTGTGTGTGTCTGTATATGTCTGTGTGGGTGTGGGTATATGTGGGTGTGTGTGTGTGTGTGTGTGTGTGTATGATTGTGTGTGTGTGTCTGCGGGTGTACATGTTTGTGTGATGTGGGTGTGTGTGTGGGTGTGTGATTGTGTGTGTGTCTCTGTCTGTGGGTGTGTGTGTGTGTGCATGTGTGATTATGTGTGTCTGCGAGTGTGTGTGTGCGTGTGTCTGTAGGTGTGTGTGTGCGTGTCTGTGGGTGAGTGTGTGTGTGTGATTGTGTGTGTCTGTGGGTATGTGTAGGTGTGTGTGTTTGTATGTATGTGTGTGTGTGTGTGGGTGTGTCTGTGGGTGTGAGTGTGCGTGTGGGTGTGTTTATCTGTGGGTGTGTGTGTGTCGTTATATCTGTGGATATGTGTGTGTGATTATGTGTGTGTGCCTGCGGGTATGTGTGTGTGTCTGCAGGTGTGTGTGTGTTTGTATGATTGTGTGTGTGGGGGTGTGTGTGGGTGTGTGTGTGGGTGTGTGTGTGGGTGTGTGTCTGTGGGTGAGTGTGTGTGTGTGATTGTGTGTGTCTGTGGGTATGTGTAGGTGTGTGTGTTTGTTTGTGTGTGTGTGTGGGTGTGTCTGTGGGTATGTGTGTGTGATTGTGATTGTGTGTGTGTGTGTCTGCGGGTATGTGTGTGTGTCTGCAGGTGTGTGTGTGTTTGTATGATTGTGTGTGTGGGGGTGTGTGTGGGTGTGTGTGTGGGTGTGTGTGTGGGTGTGTGTCTGTGGGTGAGTGTGTGTGTGTGATTGTGTGTGTCTGTGGGTATGTGTAGGTGTGTGTGTTTGTTTGTGTGTGTGTGTGGGTGTGTCTGTGGGTATGTGTGTGTGATTGTGATTGTGTGTGTGTGTGTCTGCGGGTATGTGTGTGCGTCTGTGGGTGTGTGTTTGTGTGATTGTGTGTGTGTCTGTGGGTGTGTATATGTGTTTGTGTATATATGATTGTGTATGTTTGTGCGTGAGTGTGTGTGTGTTTGTGTGGGTGTGTGGATGTGTGTGTGTGTGTGTGTGTGTGTGCGTATATGTGTACGTGTGTGTCTGTCTGTGAGAGAGAGAGATGTGGGACTGGGAGCGGGAAATCTACATTTTCACTTTGAAACATTGGCACTGATGTTGAATCCTTGTATTGTATATTTCTTCTTGTCAGAGGAAGGCCTGTTCATGGCAGACAGGAGGTTATTGCTGGATGTGATTCTGAGTGCATTGCTCACTAGTGGTATTAAAGGTAGGATCAATCTATTGTGTGAGGACAGATTGGTGTGAAGGGAAGAGTTGGTGGATTACCGGCTATATGAATCAGAGGGAACAACACCTGCACAATGTCCTGAAATTATCAAGTAATCAAGTAGTCCAATTTTAGCTCCTTCTTCACAAAACCAGATCCCGAATAAGAACAAGAGTTAACAAAAAGATAACTTTGCTTTGGAACCCATGCAGCATCATATTCACAGATTGATTCCTAAAATAATAGCCGTGCAATGTGGAGAGGTTGTGTAAGATTACCTACTCTCTGTGGAATTTAGAAGATTGAGAGGCAAGCTCATCTGGAGATATAGGCTTCCCAGAGGGCAACATCTGAGAGGGATCAATGATGTCCTTTGCTCTGCTTGGGAAGTCTAGAACGTAGAAGCATAGTCTCATGATAAGAACTGAGTTGAGAGAAATGTATATACACAAGGCATTGCAATTCTTTGGAAACTCCATCTTAGTGGGCTATGGATGCTCACTGTATTTGGGTTATGATCAACACATTTTTAAATGATCCGAGACATAGAAGAATCATGGATTTGGTGGAAAGGTGGACCAGGCACTCGATCAACTACAATTAAATTGTTACATGGAGATCCAAAGCCTACTCCTGCATCTTCAGCTTTTATGTCCTACAAATATCTGGTTATTATCAAACATATTGTAATGTGTTTATGATACCTACATTCAATGCACTAACTTTTCTGATTCCAGCCAATGCCTGAGAGGTGAGTATATTTTGATTTAATCTCTTTCCTGGATCAATATGATCTTACTCAAACCAATCTGTTACCGACAGTTTTGTGAAGACACGGTTATGGTATAGGTTATTTTTTATAGCATCTGACATCCTTGATGATGCTGCTTGGACTCTTTTGGGAACCATGTGTAAGAAGGCATTGTGGTTTCACAAACAACTTCCTGGGCAATGGCTTTCAAAGTTCAACATCGGTGTTGCACGAAGTGAAGTTTGAAGCATACGCAGAATCCTCATCACTAACCTTTTCCTCGATCTCTGCTCACGATCACTTGTGAGCTGAGAATCACCGTGAATACACAATTATGACATTCTGGACTTGTGCCAGTTTCAGGTAATTTGGAGGCACACTTGTTTCATTTGGGAAATTGGGGTTTACGTGCACCTCCAGAAGCTTGAGAATAGAAATCTAGGCTGATGTTTCAATGTGATTGTGAGGGGTTGCTACACTCTTTTGCACAAGGACTTAAACCAAAGCCCTGTCTGTTCTCCATATGAACACAAAAGCTCACATGGCACTATTGTGAAGAAGCACAAAGGACCAATTCTCAATATTTTAGTCAATTTTTACTCCTTAACTAGCTTGCTAAAACAGGTTATGAGGTCAAAAAACATTTGGAGAAATACATGGATAGAATAGGTTTAGGGGGATATGGGCCAAACGCAGGCAGCTGGGGCTAGTATAGATGGGGCATGTTGGTCATGTGGGCAAGTTGGGCCAAAGGGCCTGTTTTCACACGGTATGATGCTATGACTCATAATTCATATTGCTGTGAAAATATTTACAGTTCGAATGTGAAAAGACTTTAATTGTGGTAGAGTTACATTCTTGGCAACCTCACCTCAGCCTTTGGTCAGTGATGAAATGAAATCAACATCAGTGTGTTGGAGATATTCTGTCCCCAGCCGGCTGCCAGCTTCCCATCTCTCTTCCATCAACAGAGAACATGCAGATATGTTGGTTATCTGCAGGATGACCTCCGGTGCAACAGTGATCTGTTCCATTTGTTCCTGTTAACCTCTGCTCCTGTCCCTGTTTTGCACCTTCTTCACCCGGGAGAGGCATAAAAACAGACTTGTAAAGGAGAACTTGTCCACTGTGTCTCTAATAGTTCAATAATGCTTCTATTGTCACATGGGGGAAGTGCAAACGCAGAGTAAAATTATTTTCTTACAAACAGTCCAGTATAGTATTGCCATTCCTAAGCACATCCCTGATCAGCAAATTGCACAGAAATAGTCTACTGATCCTGCATGAAAGAGGCACCATGTTTTGGCACCATTTTTAAAGTCGAGTCAGCGCTGTAGTTATAAGCGGTGCCTGTTCCAGGCAAGCCCCAGGCTGCTTTTTGTTTTACAAAATTACATTTATTCAGTTACTTACAACAGTATTTACGCAACAAATTATATCAAAACACCCACCCCTAATACAAAATTGCCAAGTATTTCTTACTACTAAACATCAAATGACTATATTACAATCCTGATCCAGGATACAGTCGAACCCCCGTGACACCTAGCATTCCCGGAACTAGCCACTGGCTGCTGTGGGCCTCCAGCCATCGCCCGACTAGCGAACCGACATCCCTCTCCTCGGCACTACTTTGTGCCCTGGAGGTGCCTCCCATAGCTGACCTCAAGGGCACGGTAGGCCCAACCCCGTTCCCACTCCTCTCCTACTGGCCTTGCTCCTCACCAGTTGCATCCATCGTCGTCACCAGCTCCATCCTCATGAGCTTGGCAGGCTTCCCTTCCAGGCTGTGGTCTGCCAGGTGCTATGAGCAGAGTACCAGCTTGAGGGGCTTCCCTTCCAGGCCATGGTCCACTGGCCCCAACAAGCAGAGTACCAGCTCGGCGGGCGAGCAAAAGCCACGGCCCTCTGGGAGCTTCAGCCACGCACGGTCTTGATGAGATGAGATGAATTACTGCATGTGGTATTTGATGAGGGTGACTGAAAAACACATGAATTACCTTTACATTAGGTTTGGAGTAAGTGCCAGTGGTAAACAGAAAGGTGACAAACTGCAATTAGACAGAATCCTGTCAAAATTTGAGTGAATTTAAAGAGCAATGTTAAAGAAAACACAGAATGAGATAATGAAGTGCACCCTTAAAGCACAACATGCAATTAATTCAGCATATATACCTAGTTTTTCTTTCCTGTTTAGTTTGTTGGAATGTTTTTTCCATTCAGTAACCATAGCATAGCACATTTGGGTATCTGTAACCACTCAGCTGAGAATACCAGGTTTTTTCTTCCCATTGTTGTGGGAAATTATGCCCCTTCTCCTCCTAATTGTACCCAGCAGGAATTCCATTAAGTCTTAATTAAACCTGATAACTGTCCTCACTCAACATCTACCCTTTAAAACTACATTTGTGCTCCGTCTTTGCAAATTCAGTCAAAATAAGCCAAGCCTTAAGCGATATACATTGTGTCCCTGTGCATCTTGGAAATGTGAAATCCTGAAACAAAACTAATTGCTTCAATTTAGTTGTGATCACAGGTTCTAACTTGTTGAGCTGGTTTCCAGGTTGTGGCCACAGCATTCAACATATCCCTAGCAACGCTCAGATTAAAACGTAGCCCAGTTTTCATAGGGTGGGTATTGGGAGAAAGAGTACGAGTCAAAGCCAGACACAGCTGAGGGCCCCAGTGAGACCACACCTGGAGTATTGTGTGCAATTTTGGTCTCCTAATTTGAGGAAGGACATTATTACTATTGAAGGAGTACAGCGTAGGTTCACCAAGTTAAATCCCGGGATGGCGGGACTGACAAATGATGAGAGAATGGGTTGACTGGGCTTGTTTTCACTGGAATCTAGAAGGATGAGAAGAGATCTTATAGAAACATATAAAATTCTTAAAGGATTGGCTAGGCTAGATGCAGGAAAAATGTTCCCTGGGGGAGTCCAGAAACAGGGGGTCACAATTTAAGAATAATGGGTAAGCCATTTAAGACTGAGATGAGGAAAATCTTCTTCACCCAGAGAATTACGAATCTGTGGAACTCTCTGCCACAGAAGGCAGTGGAGGCCAATTCACTGGATGTTTTCAAGAGAGAGTTAAATTTAGCTCTTGGGGCTAAAGGAATCAAGGGATATGGGGAAAAAGCAGGAACGGGGTATTGATTTTAGATGATCAGCCATGGCCTACTCCTGCCCCTATTTTTCTATGTTTCTATGCTTCTTTTCAGTGATCCTGCGACAGGCACAAAATGCTGGAGTAACTCAGCGGGATAGGCAGCATCTCTGGATAGAAGGAATGGGTGATGCTTCAGGTCGCGACTCTTCTGCAGACTGCTCAGACTTACATCTTCGGTGTAAACCAGCATCTCAAGTCAAGTCAAGTCACATTTATTTATATAGCACATTTAAAAAACAACTCTCGTTGGCCAAAGTGCTTTACATTTGTTATAAGAATAATATAAACAAACAAACTACATACATATATACAGTTAGCCCTCGCTCAGAGGACTGAGTTCAGAGGATCTGCAGTTCCTTTCTACACATTCAGTAAACCTGTTGCAGGATTATGGAAGGACTTTTATTGGTTGGACTGCGTTGTTTCCCAGAGATCAATTAGTGTTCAATGCTTACTATTTCACACATAAATACCTAATCCCTTTGATAACACAAGCAGGACCCTGTGCTTGATAATGTAGGCTGACTCCCATTTGAGCAATGCCTCAATTGAAAATTCTCAACTTTATACTCAAATCCCTCCAGTCCTACAAATTCACTAGTCTTCCAAATCTGGCCTTTAAACATTCCCAGCTTTCATCGCAGCATTGGTTACCTTATTTGCAGCTGCCAAGGCACAAAACTCTGGGATACTCTCCCTAAATTTCTCCCTCTCTTCCTCAAAACCCATTTCATTTATCAAACATTTGCCCATTTGCCTGATATTGCCTTTTGTGACCCAGAGTCAAATTTGAATTGACCATGCTTCCTTGAAGCTCCTTGGAAAGTTTACCACATTCCCTGCACCATCATCTATGGTTGTGCAGGCTGTTAGAACCAACTGCCAAAAAAAGATCAACGCATTCCAGAAGAGGAGAAGGTAAAATTGGGATTTAAAGCCATCCAAAAGGAATGTGGATCTGTTATCCTCTCTGTAATTTATTACCTTTATGATGCAGCTTAGAAGCACTTTCTCAAAAGCTGCTCGGCACAACACACATTCACTTCCCAGAAGGATAATGGCATGGCTGTTGACAAGGCATGTTTGCTGGGATTCAAAGAATTTACCTTGCCTGAAAGGAGTTCGGAGTGCCTTGCGTTGAAACATAAACCTCACTCTTTGCAAAAACAAAAGAAAGTGAGTTTCGCTGACGACCAGTGAGTCACATTATGAACCCGTGGCCCAGACAGAGGACTGTTTCTCAGTTTCAGGAAAAGGCTGTAAATTTCAAGCCTTCAGGGAATGTATCTGTGCTTTTGTTCCAGGAGAAGGACTTCATCATGTGATGAATGCACACCCCAAAACGCGCACTGCACTTTTCAATTCTTTCTAAAATTTACTGAGGTCAGTTGATTTTAATGACAGAAGGAGTAAATCACCTCAAATAGGATGTTGTCTTTCAGTTGGCTGGATATGGAAAAACACCATTTTCAAACCATTTTCAGTTGGCTGTGGTGATTATGTTAGTGGGCTGGTATTTTTAATGAACATTAGTGCAAATTATAGTATTGTTGGTTGATGGAAATGTTACCGGAAAATAAAATGAACTGGAACTTACCTGACTCTTGCAATAACCCAATGTTAGAGACCCACACACTCATTTCACCATTGCCATCCGGAAGAAGGTACAGGAACCTGAAAACTGTAACGTCCAGCTTCAGGAACCGCTTCTTCCCTTCAGCCATCAGCTATTGACCACGACAACAAATAAGCTCTGAACTTCACCAGACTTTTATCATTATTGCACTATAATTGTTTGTTTTTTGAGTATGTGTGTATGTGTATATACAGTGGCTTGCAAAAGTTTTCATACCCCTTGAATTTTTCCACATTTTGTCACGTTACAACCACAAACGTAAATGTATTTTATTGGGATTTTATGTGATAGACCAACACAAAGTGGTGCTTAATTGTGAAGTGGAAGGAAAATGACACATGGTTTACAAATTTTTTTACAAATAAAAAACTGAAAAGTGTGGCGTGCAAAAGTGTTCAGCCCCCCTGAGTCAATACTTTGTAGAACCACCTTTCGCTGCAATTACAGCTGCAAGTCTTTTGGGGTATGTCTCTACCAGCTTTGCTCATCTAGAGACTGAAATTTCTGCCCATTCTTCTTTGCAAAATAACTCAAGCTCAGTCAGATTGGATGGAGAGCATCTGTGAACAGCAATTTTCAAGTCTTGTCAGAGATTCTCAATTGGATTTAGGTCTGGACTTTGACTGGGCCATTCTAACACATGAATATGCTTTGATCTAAACCATTCCATTGTAGCTCTGGCTGTATGTTTAGGGTCGTTGCCCTGCTGGAAGGTGAATCTCCGCCCCAGTCTCAAGTCTTTTGCAGACTCTAACAGGTTTTCTTCCAAGATTGCCCTGTTTTTGGCTCCATCCATCTTCCCATCAACTCTGACCAGCTTCCCTGTCCCTGATGAAGAAAAGCATCCCCACAGCATGATGCTGCCACCACCATGTTTCACAGTGGGGATGGTGTGTTCAGGGTGATGTGCAGTGTTAGTTTTCCGCCACACATAGCGTTTTGCATTTAGGCCAAAAACTTCAATTTTGGTCTCATCTGACCAAAGCACCTTCCTCCACATGTTTGCTGTGTCCCCCACATGGCTTGTGGCAAACTGCAAACAGGACTTCTTATGGCTTTTTTTCAATAATGGCTTTCTTCTTGCCACTCTTCCATAAAGGCCCGATTTGTGGAGTGCACAACTAATAGTTGTCCTGTGCACAGATTCTCCCACCTGAGCTGTGGATCTCTGCAGCTCCTCCAGAGTTACCCTCTTGGCTGCTTCTCTGATCAATGCTCTCCTTGCCCGGCCTGTCAGTTTAGGTGGACGGCCATGTCTTGGTAGGTTTGCAGTTGTGCCATACTCTTTCCATTTTCGGATGATGGATTGAACAGTGCTCCGTGAGATGTTCAAAGCTTGGGATATTTTTTTATAACCTTACCCTGCTTTAAACTTCTCCACAACTTTATCCCTGACCTGTCTGGTGTGTTCCTTGGGCTTCATGATGCTGTTTGTTCACTAATGTTCTCTAACAAACCTCTGAGGCCTTCACAGAACAGCTGTATTTATACTGAGATTAGATTACACACAAGTGGACTCTATTTACTAATTAGGTGACTTCTGAAGGCAATTGGTTGCACTGGATTTTAATTAGGGGTATCAGAGTAAAGGGGGCTGAATACTTTTGCACACCACACTTTTCAGTTTTTTATTTGCAAAAAAATTTGAAAACCATGTATCATTTTCCTTCCACTTCACAATTATGCGCCACTTTGTGTTGGTCTATCACATAAAATCCCAATAAAATACATTTACGTTTGTGGTTGTAACGGGACAAAATGTG
Organism: Malacoraja senta; assembly: GCA_038087875.1. Taxonomy (NCBI): domain Eukaryota; kingdom Metazoa; phylum Chordata; class Chondrichthyes; order Rajiformes; family Rajidae; genus Malacoraja; species Malacoraja senta. Next base: position 9,282,076 of record CM075985.1, on the reverse strand, counting down.
GAAAAGTTCAAGGGGTATGAATACTTTTGCAAGCCACTGTATACACACTGACCATTTTCTCTCGTTTATGTATTATGTTTACATATTCTGTTGTGCTGCAGCAAGTGAGAATTTCATTGTTCTATCTGGGACATATGACAATAAAACACTCTTGACTCTTGACTCATGCCAGACAGGAAACAAGCTGTTTTCACTTTAACTGAAACTATGCTTACTCCAGTCCTATATTCAGTGTGGTTGACTCTGCCCTCTAAAGTAGGCAAAGATTTCTTGAAGTGGGCAGTAAAGGCTGGCCTTTGCAGTGATGCATGCAAAAAGCAAAGGTGTTCTCATAAAATTTGATTTAGATAGCTTGTGTAAGATTAAATATGGATGGATGTGGCACAGCAGATTCACTGTCAAATGTTTTTGAAACTATTCCAGAAATGTAGCTAAATTCTTTCCAACCCCCTGGGAGACATCCAAATCTTGCTGGTCAGCTTCTGGAGCTCTCTCGTGGTGGGGTGGGGCTGTGGCTCATGTTTAGGGATGGTGTTTAGTGTTGCGGGGCGTCTGAATCAGGGGTAACCCCAAGTGGACCTCCTGACCTCATAAGAAACATTTTCAAATCAATTATATTCAGGGCTCTTTTGACATCAGCAACTGCTGCTTGGCTTGGCTTGGCTTGGCTTGGCTTGGCTTGGCTTGGCTAGGAGGTTATTGGCCACCCTATCCAGTGAAGATTATAGTCAATGCCAAGCATGGCAGCAAGACCTGACATTCTGACATGATGAAGGATCCTGCAGCTTTGGATTGGTCGGTAGAATTCAGTAATAGTGCAATGCTGGAGCCTTTCCCATCAATGAGTAAAAAGGAAATGTTATTGTCCTCCACATGCCTGGTTCTGCTTGGCTGGTTGTGTTAAATCAACCAACTCCCTCAATGAGGAAGTGCAGTGATACCTGCTGGGTAGTTATAGGAATGGTTTAGTCTGAAGTACTGCGAGATTCTGACCACAGGCAAGTAGAAACAGCAGACCACCATCTATCTTTTGACACCCAGCAAAGATTCTAGATTTTTGCTGAGACTCACTTGCTCCCTAGAACAGCGACCCAGCAGGTTCCCCTCAACTAACATTCTCCTCGTCCTCATCCTCAACAACTTTTCTTTTGATTCATCTTGGTTAATATCTCCAACCTTCTCTCCCCCATCTGACCTATCTGCCAATCTACTTCCTTGGCAGGTCAGTCTGAAGAAGGGTCACGACCCAAAGCATCATCTGTCCATTTCCCTCCACAGATGCTGCTTGACCTGCTGAGTTACTCCAGCACTCTGAGGTTTTCACTCAAAATTCCAGCATCTGCAGTCTCTTGTGTCACCAAAGAGTGTTGGTCACAGTCTCAAGCTCACTGTCTTATATTTCTGTCTCTAACTTTGAATTCCATTGAGGGAATTACTTCATGAATGAACATGAAACACAAATTAGTTGAAGATAAAATTGCTCCGTAATTTCTGCCAGGAAGGTTTATTTTAGTTTAGAGATGTGAACGTCACTGGCAAGGTGGACATTTAGCTTCCACTCCCTATTCATCCTGAGAAGATGACAGCAAGGTTTCCTCTCAAACTGCTGGAGACCAGCTGCTGGTTTTTATTAATTTGCAACATTTGAGTGGCTCACTTTGTTTGGATTCAGCAGTCCAAAGATAGGCCTGTAATTTAATTGGCTACTGAAAAATACCCATTGGTGTGGGCGAATGGCAAAATAATTAAAGGTGCAGTTGATTGGCGTAAGGGATTGGGTACTTTGCAAAACCAGGGAAATAAGGAGAAGGGTGTTGGACTCAGTCAGCATGGACTTGGTGGACTGTGTGTTAATAACATGGCGTGAGCCATGAGTTCCTTAGAGGACCAGACCAGAAGAAGACAACAGGTCTTTGCAATGGAGATTGGAATTCTCCTCTGGACTCCACAGGATAACTACAACTTCACTGCCATGGATATCTCCTTTGCTATTTCCATCCCCTCTATCAGTGAGATGGCTCCAGGCCCTGATCACCACTTTCTTCTTCAATTGAAAATTCCAAAATGGTGATTACTTGAGGTAAATTAGTTTAGGGATTTTCTTGGCTAATGCAATGAAGGATTACAAAATCAAGTCAGGTTGATGAAATTAAGATGCAGATCAGCAAATGGAAGATCATGATTAAAAGGGCGAATGACTTCCTCCTGTTCCCCTGCCGCAGCAAATCAGTATCGATCTTGTGCGGTGGGGCTCACAAGAACATTTCATTCAATTTGCATGGTTGAATCGCAATAGTTAACAGATCCCAGACATTTTCATCTCCTCAACCAAGGTTCTTGAGATAAAAGGCTGGAATCTAAGCTTCCTTGAGCTTAAATTCTTTACGTTCCTCAAAGATTAGGTCTTGCAAAGTGCTGCCTTTGATTAGTTGAACAATCTTCAGGTCTATTACTCCTCTGAACCCTCCACCCTTCCACACAGCTGCATTCTCCCTTTCTGCGGTCTGTCTGTCTAGTCCAAGCTCCCACAGCACTTGTCTGTGGTTGGCCTTTATGTGAAATAAATGAATTAATCTGATATTCCACTACTGCTCTCTCAGTATTGGCTGCAAAAAGAAAAGTGGTCACCGTTTCAAAGGAACACTCTGAGAAAGCAGATGTTTTCTCAGTTAGGTCACTTCTGCACATTCTCCAACTCAGGCAGCTAGCACAATGTCATCCTCTGCTGTTGGTAGGGAAGGTAGCACCAGCTGTAAAACCTTTGACATTTTGAATATATATGAGGTGAAAGATAGCAATTCGCCTCAATCTGGGTTGGTATGGGCCATGAGCATCTTTGTGATGCTTGTCACAAGCAGAACATGCACTGGGTGAAAGGGAACAATTTACCTCTGTCTTGTAACTGCAGCTTGAGTATGTCAGAGTGTCAGCTCCTCTACAGCATACATAAGGTACAAGAGAATAATTCACTCTGTGTGGTGTGTGCACACCTCACCGTCAACTCCTCCACGTGTAAAGTATATGTAAAGAGTCGTGATTCACTCCTGTCTGGTGCTGTATGGTTTGTGTACGTCTCAATGCCAACCCCTCCCTGGTACAGTATTCTCTATGTGAGAGGGAGTGATTCATTTCCTTCAAGTATATTTATGTTCATGTGCCCTTATTAGCCTCTGTATGTTGTACAGTACTCAGCAAGCAAAGGGGATGATTCATTCCTGTTCAGTACAAGTTTCATTTCAGAGGACTCCTGCGGACCTTCATTGAGATTATATGATGCATTTAACGCCAAATGTTAAATGCACATTATTTAAATTGAAGCAAGGTCATCAAGAATTAAGCTTCATGACAGGTTATGATGTATAGTTCGAGACTAGCCACAAACTAGAACAGATGACCCAAATCTGATCAAATAATTTAGAGCAACTTTATGACATTGAAAGAGCACAGGAGTTTAGTTAGGAAATTCCAGAATTCAGAGTCTTGGTAGTTGAAGGCATAAACACCAGGATCAAAGCAATGGAAATCAGTAACACTCCAGAAGTCTTGGAGGATTATATAATGGGAAGAGATTATGGAAGTAGGGAAATTCAAGGTCATGGTAGGATTTAAAAATGAAAATAACTTTAAAGTTGAATTATTCCTTAACCACTAGTCAATATAGGCCTAAAAACATAGAGGTTTTAAGTGAATGGAGCCTGATGTGAGTTGGGACATGAGCGGCAGGGGACAGACATCCACTGCTTCTACAGACGGTGAAGTGATAAAGGTCAACATCTGGAGTGAAGTCTCAAGGCCATGAATATTAATGTCTTCACATGTGTGGACAAGGTCAGTGAGGCATCACCAAAAATTGCCCCATTGACTTACAGACTGTTCCATGTAATACACTCATTATTTTCCTTACAACAATACATATTGGAAGAATTTCTTCCTGACTTTTTATGCCTTACATGCTCATAGACACCAGCTCCAGTACTTTGACTTTTGGTGCATTAAACTTCGAAACAGGAGCTGTTTGTGGTGGGTCACTAGACAGGAAGAAATTGTATAGGAAGGAACAGCAGGTGCTGGTTTACCCCGAAGTTAGACACAAAATGCTGGAGTAACTCAGCGGAAGTAATGCTGCCTGTTCCGCTGAGTTACTCCAGTACTTTGTGTCTATCTTAGGAAGAAACTGTAGCGCAGGTGCCAGCTTGGTGGAGGGTGACCCAAAGAAGAAGAGTCAGGGGTATGCACAATGATGGCTTCGCTGAATATTTGCCTGAAATGTTAAAGAGCGCAAGGGAACTCAGCTCCAACTTCGTGCAAGGTTTTTCCACAGAGCTTGACGTCAGTCGTGTCCTGAATGGTAGTGCTTCATTTTAACACATGGACCCAACCACAAGGTAGCATTTGCTGGCTGATCCCTGCTGCAAGGTCGAGGCATTTTATAAACTCATTGGGTGCCTGTCACTTACCTTCAAGGTACGCATGGTTATACATCACTGCACAGAGAGCGATCTCCTTGCACGATCCATGTATCTTTCACATTGAGCAGAATCCCTGCAGGTAATGTCCATACTCACATTAGCTCAATATCTCTCTCTGCTTTGACGATGCAAGCACTTGTGTCGATGCTTCTTAAATACCTTGAGATTTTAATTTGCCCCCACCACTTCCTCAGGCAATGCATTTCCACCTACAATCACCCTCTGTGTGAAAGGTTTACCCCTCAGATCCCCTCTAAATCTCCTCACACTCAATTTAATCCTATACCCTCTTGCCACTACAGGAAAAATATTATTATCTATCCACTCTAACCCCTGTCAGGTCACCCCACATCCCCCTCTGCTTCAGCGAAAACAACCCTAGCCTCTTGTCTCTTCTTGTAACTGTCGCACTCCAGTCAATGCAATATCCTAGTGAATTTCCCCGGCACCCTCTCCAGAGCAGTCACATTCTTTCTACAGTGGAATGACTAGAAATGTACATAATTTTCCGAACCTACCAATGATTATAAATTTATATCATGAAGCCCTTTTCTTACATTCTATGCCATGGCTGATCAAAGCAAACATCCCATATGCCTTCTTCACCATCGTATGGATACGCATACGCATTTGTACCCGAGAGGTCTCTTTGTTCGTTAACACTTCCTTGGTTCTAACACCACCAAATTTCATATGGATGGTGCCAGACACATCCCGCTCCATCAGGAAGCTGCAATTCTGCCAAAACCCTACATATGTGCTGCAGAATGTGATGTTTGCTGCTATTGCCATCCAGGGAAGTCTCTGAATTAAAAATTGACGGCCACAGCTATCATTAAAGTGATCCGTTCAATAGCTTTGCGGCTGTAGCATAGACACCTCAGTCATGTTCTCCTTGGTGAAGAGTATTTCCATAGGTAGTGATGCTCAACTGCATGCTCAAAGGAGAACTGCCTCTAACCATGCAAGACAGATAGACATTCAAGCTGAGGTCCCATCTCCCTCTTCTTCTCTCCCATCTGGATGTTTAACAGTTCTTCCACCCCATCCAGATCATTGACTACTTTTGCTGACATCCATTTCTGGTGGGAAGCTGGTTTTCCTAAAGCTACTGCGGGGAACAAAATGTGAACCCTGCCTCAGCATTTCCTGAAAGGTTTAGAGAATTTGACATCTACAGAGAATGCAGGTAGCATAGCATCCAGCCATCTCATTGAAACGTACAGAATAGTGAAAGGTCTGGATAGAGTGGATGTGGAGAGAATGTTTCGACAAGAGTTCATAGCCTCAGAATTAAAGGATGTTCTTTTAGGAAGGAGATGAGGAAGAATTTCTTTAGTCAGATGGTGGTGCATCTGTGAAATTCTTTGCCACAGAAGGCTGTGGAGGCAAAGTCAGTGGATATATTTAAGGCAGAGATAGATGGATTCTTGATTAGTACGGTGTCAGAGGTTATGGGGAGAAGGCAGGAGAATGGGGTTAGAAGGGAGGGATAGTTCAGCCATGATTGAAGGTGTGGAGTAGACTTGATGGGCTGAATGGCCTAATTCTACTCCTATCACTTATGATCTTATGATCCCTAGTTGCAATCATTCATCTATAAACCTGAAATTCATTTAAATAACAGATTTCAGGGTGGTATTTCCTGCTGCTTAATGCTGGGGTCTTCGCCTGCATTAGCTGGAAGACTCAAGGGACAATTTGAGAATGGCAGTGTTGTATGAGAACTGATGAATTCATCTTCTTTTTCAAATACTGTCACCGTAACCAATCTGCTAACTAATGGCTTGTTGCATTAAAATATGTACTCTTCATTTGCATGTGAAATTGTAAGCAATGTGTAAATGCCCAAGTTCACAGCCAACCTGGCTTAGTAACATTTGTTAAGGGATAAATATTGGCTAGGACATCTGGAAAAAATCACTGGCTCTTCTCTTTTACACCCACTTGAGATGGCAAATAGGGTGTTGGTTTATCATTTTGTGCCAAAGAGGACACAGAACAGAGGGATCAAAGAGGTCATTAAGTGGGAAAGGGTGCAGAAGAGATTCACCAGGAAGTTACAGGGAGGGGTGGATAGGCTGGGATTTTTTGTTTGGAGTGTAAAAGGCTGTATATACAAAATCATGAAGGGCATGAATGAAATGAACATTCACAGTCTTTTTTCCATGTGAGAGGATACTAACACTAGAGGGCTTAGGCTTAAGGTGAGAAGTGAGACATCAGAGGCAACCTTTTCATTCAGAGGGTAATCGTATATGGAAGGAGCTGCCAGAGGAAGCTATAGAAGCGGATATAATTATGACTTTTAAAAGACATTTGGACAGATATATGGATAGGAGTATTAAGAGGAATATGGGCCAAATGCAGGCAAATGGAACTAGCCCAGAATACCAATTGGTCAGCATGAACAGTTTAGTTTAGTTTAGTTTATTGTCACCTGTCCCGAGGTACAGTGAAAAGCATTTTTGTTATGTGCTAAAGATAGTCCAAGGGTCTCCAATGAGGTAGATGGTATGTTAGCACCACTCTCATAGGAGTGTCTGGGGTGAGTCATCCGTGATTATGCTTTTGGCCTTACCGAGGCAAACGTGAAATGTAGATGGAGTCAATGGGAGAGATGTTGGTTTGTGTGATGGTCTGGGCTGCATTCACAATTCTCTGCAATTCCTTGTGGTCTTGGATGGAACTGTTCCCAAACCATGCTGTGAGGCATCCCAATGTTAAGGCCACGCTGTAAAGCTCTTTATTGCTTTCTCTATATTTTCTACAGCACGGTACGTCGTCAGGACTTGAGTGTTAACCTGGAATATATGGTCAGGTCCGTGCAGTGTTTGAGCCACAATTGCTGACAGAAGCTGTAAGGCCACTACACATCTTCTCACAGGATTACCCAATATGAGCATCAAACTGTTTTTAATGAGATTTTATTGTTTGTCCCCAACTTTGCCAGCGAGAGACTATTCCAGGTCAGTCTTTGATGTGAACAACTCACAGAAGCCAGTCCCATATTTCTATTTCCAATTTATACCAGGATTTCTTTCGTCAAGTAATTGTAATTTAATTTGAAAGACTTCTCTATGCCAACCTTTTCTATCCACCTACGTGATTTACATTTCTCAATACCGTATAATTATTCACTCCCAAGATGGCAAGACCAGGGCTTATTGTCCATCCCTCACTGCTCTGAGAAGGTGGTGCTGAGGCTTCTAGAAATGCCGATAGTGCTTTGATAAAATTGATGATCTGGCTTGAGCACAGTTGGTAACTAGAACCATTCTTAGGGTAGATGAGGTAGGCACAACAGATTATCTTCTTTGAACCAGCTGTGTTTCTATGACAGGGGGTTACCGCTATCATATTATATTTCCATAAATAAAAACAGAAAATATCGGGAAAGTCACTTATTCGAATCTGCCTACATCTAAACTTACTTTAGCTGTTGCTACGGTCTAACACCAACACTGATCTGAACTTGCTGTAGTCTGGTGCCTCAGATGCTGCTGCAAGCAAGCCTTTCATTGTACCTGGACTTCACTACCAATGTGCATATGACAATAAACGTGACATGTTACAAAAGCCAAATACCTGTGATGTCTCCATGCCTTCCTTAGGATCATGACCCTGCCACTCAGCTGTCAAGCCAAAGACATCTCTTCTGGAGATGTTTCCTCAGCCCACAATCTCACACTGGCCAGATTTAGCTTCCTTCCCACAGCTAACATTTCAGCCAGATCATGCCTGTAGAATCCGTTTCTTCTTCTTTCAACTCTGTTTTCTCCACTGTTCCAGCCCCTTCTTACCTACAAATTGTGTTTTTGATTTTCTTTTTTGTGTTTTTGGAAGGAATTCTGTCCCTGATTTGTGTATTGGCCTTTATAACTTATTTTTTTAATTCTGATTATTCTGATTATATGTTAACCATAAATCTCTGTAAGGTGTCCTTGAGACCTCGGTATAAGGCGCCCATAAATAAAATTAATTATTATTATTATTATATTCATAACAGTTTCAATGTCCTGGCACATTTTAAGAGCACCCAGTTTACTGGTTTAATCTGTCCATTATCAGAATGGACCGCCAATCCTTCTATTCTTGTCATCATACCATGCCACCCTGAAAATCTTTATGTGTTAATTGAATGGAGATCCAACTATTCTTCTTCCACCACCACCTTTCTCCACCTGATGGAGCTAGTTTGTGCACTGTACAACTTCTCCATTGATTTTACTCACTTCCTCCAAATAAAAATGTTGCTATGGGAACCCATCTGATTTCTAATTCAGTTTGTCATTTTGTGAGATGTGACACATATTCAATATAGTTTTACCTAGTCCCATCCTTCAGCACTGTTCCAATAGATTGATAACTACATTGATGCTGTTTTGTACACTTGCCTTAAATTGAAAACAAATCCTCACCTTTTACTGCCACATTGTAATCTTTATACATTTATTAATCTAATCTTTCTAATCTTTATAAGATTATAATCTTACACTTATAATCAGAGTGCATCTCTGATTTGGCCCCTCCTGATCTTCTGTGCCCCTTGTTCTGGAGATAGATCTATGACCAGCATCCACTGGAGGAAACACCTGACCTTGAGGAGTAAAACAGATGTAAGTGTACACTTAAGAATGGATGTAGCCCAGTCCACCACACAAACCAAACTCACCAACATTGACACCATGTACACCTCATGCTGCTTCGGAAATGCAGCTAACATAATCAAAAACGTCCCACCCACCCTGATTTATTCATTCATTCATTCATTCATTTATTCATTCATTCATTCTCTCTTCTCCCTGCACCTCAGGCAAAAAATACAAAAGCTTGAAAGCGCACACCACCAGAATCACATATCTGGCTTCTGAACAGTGCTTCCAAAAGATAGAGTACTGTCCGATTCACCTCTACCCCGTTGCGGATGTTGGAATTTTTCTATGGAACTGATGCGCTACAATGCTGAGAACTATATTCTGAACTGTGTTGTATCAATTGAGTTTGAGTTGATTATATTTATGTATAATATTATCTGATCTGATTGTGTCGCATGCAAGATAAAGCTTTTCAGTGTACCATGGTCCATATGCCAATAATAAACTTCAACCTAAACCTAAACCTCAGGAGGACATAAAGAGGACATGAAATTCTGAAAGTATATCAAGAGCAAAAAGGGCGACTAGAGAAAGAATAGATTCCCTTTGGAATCAACATGATTATCTTAGTTTGGAGCCACAGGAGATGGGTGAGATGTAAAATGAATATTTCATGCAAGACTGGAGAGAGACTAACATGCCTTTATATAAGAAGGGCTGAACTACAAACCAGTGAGCCTAACATCAATGGTGGGGAAGTTACTGGATGGGATTGAGGAGCAGGATCTACCAGCATTTGGAAAGGCGAGGGCTGATAAGAAATAGTCAACATGGCTTTGTGCTGGGGAAGTCAAGTCTCATAAATATGATTGAGTTTTTTGAAGAGGTGACAAAGAGGATTGATGAGAGCAGGGCGGAGATGTTCTCGACAAGGGACATTAGCAAGGCCGTTGACAAAGCCCCACATGGTAGGATAGATCACATGGGATCCAGTGTGAGTTTGCCAATTGGATATAAAATCCAAGACAGAAATTGATCAGGGAGAGTGAGGAGGTCATAGAAAGGAGTTATAGGGAGGTGGCCACTCCAAGACCACGGGAGGCAGACAAGTGGGTCACGGTTAGGAAGGGCAAGGGGCAGAGAGCAGGGCTGTACACCTTGAAAATAAGTACTCCTGTTTGAGTACTGTTGGGGGGGACAGCCTACCTGGCGGTAGCGACAGCGGCCGGGCCTCCGGCACAGAGACCGGCCCTGTTGCTCAGAAGGGTAGGGAAAAGAAGAGGAGGGCAATAGTAATAGGGGACTATAGTTAGGGGGTCGGATAGGCGATTCTGTGGACGCAGTCAGGAGACCCGGATGGTAGTTTGCCTCCCTGGTGCCAGGGTCAGGGATGTGTCTGAACGCGTCCAAGATATCCTGAAATCGGAGGGAGAGGAGCCTGAGGTTGTGGTACATATAGGTACCAATGACATAGGCAGAAAAAGAGAGGAGGTCCTGAAAGGAGAATTTAGGGAGTTGGGAGGAGAGTTAAGGAGAAGGACCGCAAAGGTAACAATCTCAGGATTACTACCTGTGCCACGCGACAGTGAGAGTAGGAATGGAATGAGGTGGAGGATAAATGTGTGGCTAAGGAACTTTTTGATTGGAGAAAGGCTAACTTTGAGGAGATGCGAAAGGATTTAAAAGGAGTGAATTGGGACATTTTGTTTTATGGGAAGGATGTAGAAGAGAAATGGAGGACATTTAAAGGTGACATTTTAAGAGTACAGAATCTTTATGTCCCTGTTCGGTTGAAAGGAAATAGTACAAATTGGAAAGAGCCATGGTTTTCAAGGGAAATTGGACACGGTTCGGAAAAAGAGAGAGATCTACAATAATTATAGGCAGCGTGGAGTAAATGAGGTGCTTGAGGAGTATAAAGAATGTAAAAAGAATATTAAGAAAGAAATTAGAAAAGCTAAAAGAAGATATGAGGTTACTTTGGCAAGTAAGGTGAAAGTAAATCCAAAGGGTTTCTACAGCTATATTAATAGCAAAAGGATAACAAGGAATAAAATTGGTCCATTAGAGAGTCAGAGTGGACAGCTATCTGCAGAGCCAAAAGAGATGGGGGAGATATTGAACAATTTATTTTCTTCGGTATTCACCAAGGAGAGGGATATGGAATTATGTGAGGTAAGCAGAGTAGCAATGGAAACTATGAGATTCAAAGAAGAGGAGGTGTGGACACTTTTGAAAAATATGAAAATGGATAAGTCTCCAGGTCCTGACAGGATATTCCCTAGGACATTGAGGGAAGTTAGTGTAGAAATAGCAGGGGCTATGACAGAAATATTTCAAATGTCATTAGAAACGGGAATAGTGCCGGAGGATTGGCGTACTGCGCATGTTGTTCCGTTGTTTAAAAAGGGTTCTAAGAGTAAACCTAGCAATTATAGACCTGTTAGTTTGACGTCAGTGGTGGGCAAATTAATGGAAAGGATACTTAGAGATAATATATATAAGCATCTGGATAAGCAGGGTCTGATTAGGAACAGTCAACATGGATTTGTGCCTGGAAGGTCATGATTGATTAATCTTCTTGAATTTTTCGAAGAGGTTACTAGGGAAATTGATGAGGGTAAAGCAGTGGATGTTGTCTATATGGACTTCAGTAAGGCCTTTGACAAGGTTCCTCGTGGAAGGTTGGTTAAGAAGATTCAATTGTTGGGTATTAATGGTGGAGTAGCAAGATGGATTCAACAATGGTTGAATGGGAGATGCTAGAGTTGGATGGATGGCTGTTTGTCAGGTTGGAGGCCGGTGACTAGTGGGGTGCCTCAGGGGTCTGTGTTGGGTCCACTGTTGTTTGTCATGTACATCAATGTTCTGGATGATGGTGTTGAAATTTGGATTAGTAAGTATGCAGATGATACTAAGATAGGTGGTGTAGTGGATAATGAAGTAGATTTTCAAAGTCTACAGAGAGATTTAGGCCATTTGGAAGAGTAGGCTGAAAGATGGCAGATGGAGTTTAATGCTGATAAATGTGAGGTGCTACATCTCAGCAGGACAAATCAAAATAGGACGTACATGGTAAATGGTAGCGAATTGAGGAATGCAGTTGAACAGAGGGATCTAGGAATAACTGTGCATAGTTCCCTGAAGGTGCAATCTCATGTAGATAGTGTGGTAAAGAAAGCTTTTGGTGTGCTGGCCTTTATAAATCAGAGCATTGAATATAGAAGTTGGGATGTAATGTTAAAATTGTACAAGGCATTGGTGAGGCCAATTCTGGAGTATGGAGTACAATTTTGGTCGCCTAATTATAGGAGGGATGTCAACAAAATAGAGAGAGTACAGAGGAGATTTACTGGAATGTTGCCTGGGTTTCAGCAACTAAGTTACAGAGAAAGGTTGAACAAGTTAGGTCTTTATTCTTTGGAGCGCAGAAGGTTAAGGGGGGACTTGATAGAGGTCTTTAAAATGATGAGCGGGTTAGACAGAGTTGACGTGGATAAGCTTTTCCCATTGAGAGTAGGGAAGATTCAAACAAGGGGACATGACTTGAGAATTAAGGGACAGAAGTTTAGGGGTAACATTAGGGGGAACTTTACTCAGAGAGTGGTAGCTGTGTGGAATGAGCTTCCAGTGGAAGTGGTGGAGGCAGGTTCGATTTTATCCTTTAAAAATGGATTGGATGGGTATATGGACGGGAAAGGAATGGAGGGTTATGGTCTGAGTGCAGGTAGATGGGACTAGGGGGAAGTAAGAAGAAAGAAGGGGGGGGGGGAAAGTGTTCGTCACAGACTTGAAGGGCCGAAATGGCCTGTTTCCGTGCTGTAATGGTTATATGGTTATATGATAGAGGTCTTGCAGGAAAGGTGCATTAAAGAACAGGTATGATTTTATTGAATGTTGGACCAAGCAGAATGGACTGAATATACTGCCTGTGACAAATTCTATTTTTCTTATGTTTCTATGGCAATGTTGGAGAATGGAGATGAGAAGAATATTTCGCGGGGGTGGGGGTGGGGGTGGGGGGGTGGGGGGGTGGTGAGGGGGGGTGGGGGGTTGGTTGGGGGGGAGTGGGGTGGTAAGCAAGTGGAAAGAGAGATATAGGCAAATGGATTAGACATAGTTACGGACTTGTTAACTACGGTGGAATGGAATCCTTAACTGAAATGAAAGAAAGATGTGCAGGAACAAAGGGGGTAAAGTGCTATCATCACACAGATCCAATGGAGGAAGGGAAGCTGGGAGAAAGCAATGGAAGTTTCCTGGAAGCAAGATAGGAAGCATTGTTGAGGTAAATGTGGCCATTAATGTGTTTTTAGAGTCATAACACTTAATAATTGTTAACATTATTATTATTATTAATAAAAATAACTATGAAATAATCAGAAAATTATACAGCATTGAAACAAGCCCTTCAGCCCAACATGACCTATCTAAGCTAATATCATTTGCCTGCAATTAGCCAATATCCCTCTAAACCTTTTCTATCCATGATCATGGCCAAATGTCTTTTAAATGGTGTAATTGTACCTGCCAGCACAGCTTCCTCTGGCAGCTTGTTCATATACCCACAACCATCTGTGTTAAAAAGTTACCCCTGAAATTCTTTTAGACTGGCACTGTGATGCCGCTGGTAGAACTACTGCCTCTTAGCACTAAAGACCCAGATTTGATTCTGACCTCGGGTGCTGTATGGAGTTTGCATGTTCTCCCTGCGATCGTGTGGGTTTCCTCTGGGTGCTATAACTGGCTGCAAAGAGAAGGCGAGCAGTATTGCTGGTAACAGTGAATCCCTCCTAGATTAACTTAATGCATTCTACGCCCACTTTGCACGGAATGTCAGTGGTGGAATGCCACCTGTCCCACCAGTCTCCGGTGTGTCTACACCAATGGTTACTGAGGCAGGCACAAGATCGGCTATCCTCACGGTGCATCAGCAGAAAGTAACTGGTCTGGATGGTCCCTGGCCTCATCCTCAGGACCTGTGGGGATCAGCTAGCAGAGGTATTCACAGACATCTTCAACATCTTACAACTCCATTCAGAGGTCCCCACCTGCAGACCACTATCATCCCAAATGCACTCACTCAAACGACTAAACATTTGAGTCTTTAACAACGAATCCTACAGTCATAGCTTCCCACTGCCAAGGTGTTTCATTCATTCTTCCTCATTTTCTGTCCATCATCTGATTTGCACCTCACCCCAGTGCATTGCCTCCTTTTACCACATGCTCTAATTTTGTTCCCTAACCTCTTGCATGAAACTTTATTGAAGGTCCACTGAAAGTTCAATTATACTACAGCAACCTGATTCTCTTATCTGTTCTGCTAATTCCAACTTCATGAATCTCTAATAGATTTATCAAACATGATTTCCTTTCGACAATTAGGTGCTGAACCTGACTAATCCTTGTAATATTTTCAAAGTGCCCTATTACAACTTCTTAATAATAAATTACTACTGATGTTGGGTTAAATGGTTAGTGGTTCTCCATTTTGTTTCACTTATTCTATTAATAATGGAATTACATTTGCTGCTTTTTACTTTGTGGAAATCATTCTACAATCCATGGAATCAACAGAGGGGCCTAGAGACAGCCCTAGCTGTTTTTAGTTCCATCAAAATTTATTCTACTTGATTTCCTCAGCTAAAATCCATTCTCTCTTCTGCCTTTATCCCTATCTTATCAAGACTGCTCCATCTTACAGTATTTTCAATTTTGCTTTCCTCTTGTAAATGTTAAGTATCTTGGAATATTTAACACCAATCTTGTACACTTTGCAACTACAACTCTCTAATGCCGATTAGATTATTCCCATTTTTTTTCTATTGAGCTATTAATATGTCAATCTTCTAATGAGCATTCATATAAATGGTATTCAATTTGATCAAACCCAAACTCAACAGATCACCCTGAATAATTTCCAGTATCTCCATTGCAAAGGCATCACTAAATATATCATCCTTCTTTCTCCCTTTCAGTATTCTGATGGGTCATCCTACCAATAATATATTGGACAACCCCTTGATCATCCCCAATATCCTCCCTCTTTGCCTGGCAGCTTCCCGTGTAAGTTACTGAAAAGCAAATTTGGCCATTTTCCTCCTTCCTTGCCTCTATACAAGGTCCCAACAGCTTTTATACCTCTTTCAATTCAGTATGGTGTATCCGCTGCTCATATTGTGGTTTCTTTGATTTTGAGGAAACCAATCTGCAATTGGGTGAGCATTTTGTATGACAACAATATTCAATCTGCAGGATTTCTCTGATCTCTGGTCACCTGCCAGTTTCAACTCTCCTTCCAACTACACATATGACTCTCTTCTGCCTCGTACTGCATTTCAGGAAAGCAGGATCTAGAAATTTAACCTGGCAAATTGCAACCTGCTAGATTGTGTTCAACAAATTGTGTTCAATAATTTCAACCTATAACTGGTACGCTAATGTTAAATTGTTTTTTGTATCCTCAGAAGTTGCCTGAACCACTGAGAAGTTGCAGTATTTTCTGTTTTTATATCTAATATTCAGCATTGTCAGTACCTTGCCTTTTCATTTATCTGTTGCTTTCAAATATTCAAACCATTAAGGTGTATGCTATGTAACCATTAAGGTGCATGCTATGTAGCCATTAAGATGCATGTTATGTAACCATTAAGGCGCGGGCCATGTTAAAGTGCTGGAATAATTCAGCAGGTCAGGCAGCATCTCTGAAGAAGATAGGCGACATTTTGGGTCGGGCCCTCTTTCCAGTTATTTCAGCAATCTGTGTCCTTTATCGTAAACCAGTATCTGCAGTTCCTTTTGTCTACAAAGTCCATTTTATACCTATTCCCAAATCGGTTGTTGAGACATTTAATGTACATTTAACTCCATTTTGCACAAATGTATTGCCATTTTGATTTTATATTCAAATGCTCAATGTCTTTTTAATTCTGTTGAACTCATTCCTTGTTTTATTTAATTCTAAATTTCCTAGCATGCATGTAGTTTCAGTTCAGAGCTATCGTATCACTGTTAAAAACAGTGCTTAATTCCATGAATCCAATTTTGTTTTCTTCCTATTGTATTCAGTTCTTTTAATTTTTAATTATCAAATTTAATTATCCTTATTTTTTTATTATTCAAATTGATCTAAACAGATTTTACATGTGATCTGTGATATTTCAATATAATTCAAACCCTTTGGTAATAAGGAGCTGACAAAGGCCATGGGGGCATTTGGGGGGTGCAGGCCTGGCAATTAGCACTTGAGACCATGCTGTTTCTCAGAGCCCACCCTACTTGTATACAGGGGCTCAGTTCATGTGGTCTTCTGCATCCAGGAAAGGTAGTTTGGATGGGTGGGCACCATGGACCATGAGTCCAGGCAGCAGGTGGGTCCAGCTGAACTGGTCTCTTGTGCGTTTCTTAGTTGCACTTATTTAAAATCATGTTCTTCTAGTTTCATTTGCTACTGTGCATCACAGAGTTTGTTCAAAGGTAGACACAAAATGCTGGGGTAACTCAGCGGGTGAGGCAGCATCTCTGGAGAGAAGGAATGGGTGACATTTCAGTACGAGACCCTTCTTCAGACTTGAATCAGGGGAGGGGCCGGGACAAAGATAGGATGTGGGCGAAGACAGTAAGACTAGTGGGAGAACTGGGAAGGGGAAGGGGGTGGAGAGAGAAAGCAAGGGCTATCTGAAGTTGATGTCAGCGTTTGTTCAAGCAGTTTAGGCTGGTAATGAGACCAATGGTTCAGCTCTGGAGGTCGTAATTGAAAGCTACATGTAGGCATTGTGTAAAGCCTACACAATGGAATGCTAATAGCACATTAGGCGTAGATCTCGGGATTATAATAATACCGATTGCAGACCATAGAGTCATAGAGTCAGACAGATTGGGTTCAAATCCTTATGGATTGTCCTGAACTCTCCAAGAATTTATATTGCTGTTCGCATTCCTGTGGAAGACTCATTGCAATGTTAGAGGACAGTTGCTTTTTAAAAACTTATTTGGTTTATTTCCCTACATGATATACTTTAATTCAACTTTAAAAGTGTTTCATTGGCCAAAAATTGTTTTGGAGCTTCCTATGGTTCTGAAAGCCATTGTGTTGATGAGGAAGAAAGGTGTTCAGAGTAGATATGTTGGTTGGTTGGACGTGAGAAAATAAGTGGTGTCATTATATATCTGTGAATCTATCTGCCAGAATTGGGCAACCCTATTGAAAGTGTGTAAAGTTAGTTTACTAACCTCTTGCCTGAGACAGTCAAGTAAAGCAAGGTTGACGGGAGTTCTTTCCAAATCTTATATTTTCTATCTCGACCAATTTTTGATGTAAACGGGGTTTTTTTGTGAGAAAAAGGATGAACAACTGAAAGGAAGAGTTTGAATGAGAGCAAACACACAAATCATCCTCAATGGCTGGAGAACTATCACACAGCTAGACATCCAACGTGTCTTTAATTATCTATAAACCACTTTTGCAATAAAATTCTCTGAATCCGAAGAGTTACATGTCTCCTGTCACTCCTCCTTCCCACTTCAATGTCTTGATTGTTGAATCCAGTGTTGTCTCTGGTTGAGAAGGTAAGTGCTATTAAAGCAGCAGCTTCAAATACCTTGGTTACATGTTTAACGATAAAACAATGTCTGACTTGGATGCAGTAAGCCTATATGATGCTTAACCCTACATGGCCACCACATCCCACCTGATCACCTGCAGAAGTGAGTGGAAACTGGAGATTACAAACATGAGCAAATTCCACATGCCGAGTTAACATTGTTCCACTGTGGGATGGAGGAGAAGGTTGCAGGAGAAACATTCAAGATCATGCCAACATTTTATAATCCACAGTTCATCCATATCAGCTAACATCAAAATGAAATCCACTTCCTCCAATAGGGCTCCTGGCACCATGACTACAGGAAGGAGAGATGTCCCTTTTGTCTGGTGAAATTATAAACTTTATATTTCATATCAGAAAAAAGCAGAGCTCCCTTTGAGTAGCAAATGATGCAGAGGAAAAGGCCCAGTAAAAAGAGTACGTGGCTAGGGAAGCTGTGGGAAATATCAGCCTCATGAACATCAGAACAGAAAAAGAGATGTTAGGCCCAATATTTTCTTTCCTTTAGAATTAATTGGAGCTCTGCAACATCATATTCTTCAATTAGTTGTCTCACACCACAATGGTCTCTAAATTCTTAAAATCTTTTATTTGTTACGCTTCACCAGATAGGTTGGAAATTCTTGGAATCCTCAATAATGACAGAGTACACCAAGAACTTTTTCATAAAATCTCCCCTTTGCCGAGTCATTTTTCAATAAGGATCCATGCGTCTTGGAAAAGATTGGCACACATTCTCCAGAATAACAATGCATCCAAGAATTGATAAATTAGGAGGATAGTTGCATGGACAAGGATGCATTTCCTGGAGGGTGATGTAGTTGAGGTATTTAAACTATTTAAAGGGTAAAGGATAAAAGGTAAAGATTACAGAGTAAATAGAAGAACTATTTCTAGTCACGGGAGAATCCTGATAGGGGAGGGGTTGGTTATAGTGTCACAAGTAGATCAACTATGATCTATCTGATGGAAAAGGCCTGAGAAGCATAATGCCTTTCTCCTGCACCCATTTTCCATCATATGTCCAGCGAATGGTATGTTAGCTTTCATAGCAAAAGGATTTGAGTATAGGAGCAGGGAGGTTCTACTGCAGTTGTACAGGGTCTTGGTGAGACCACACCTGGAGTATTGCGTACAGTTTTGGTCTCCAAATCTGAGGAAGGACATTATAGCCATAGAGGGAGTGCAGAGAAGGTTCACCAGACTGATTCCTGGGATGTCATGACTTTCATATGAAGAAAGACTGGATAGACTTGGCTTATACTCGCTAGAATTTAGGAGATTGAGAGGGGATCTTATAGAAACGTACAAAATTCTTATGGGGTTGGACAGGCTAGATGCAGGAAGATTGTTCCCGATGTTGGGGAAGTCCAGGACAAGGGGTCACAGCTTAAGGATAAGGGGGAAATCCTTTAAGACCGAGATGAGGAAAAACTTTTTCACACAGAGTGGTGAATCTCTGGAACTCTCTGCCACAGAGGGTAGTTGAGGCCAGTTCATTGGCTATATTTAAGAGGGAGTTAGATGTGGCCCTTGTGGCTAAAGGGATCAGGGGGTATGGAGAGAAGGCAGGTACGGGATACTGAGTTGGATGATCAGCCATGATCATATTGAATGGCGGTGCAGGCTCGAAGGGCCGAATGGCCTACTCCTGCACCTATTTTCTATGTATCTATGTATCTATAACTGTCTATATTTATTTCTGCAGTGTGCCTCTCAGTAACATTTGGAATTCCGTGTTTTTCTACATTGTATGTACCTTATACAAGGGTGAATAATAAAAGGGTTCATCTTATCTGACTGGATTCTAATTAACATTTAAACTTTGGTCCTTAGTATTTAATCAAACTTTTTCCTAGTAATGAGATACCCTCAGTGATAAACCCCATTGATGAGCAACCTCTTCATGGCCAGGCCTGACCTTCTAGCAATGCATAAGAACTCACAATAGTGCTTACATTGACAACAAAGACCATAACATCTTTGTCTCTCTTCCCATGAAACCAATCACTCATTTATCATCTCATCTTATTCTTCATCTCCCTCCATTATTTTACTTCCAAAAATATCTGCCTTTCCCTCAAAAGGAAACATGTTATTTCAAGAACGGGAGCATTTTTGTTTTGCTTGGATTGGCAGCAGCTTTCCGCTTCTTCTGCACCCTCTCCTGTGAAGGCAGCTTGGGAGCTGCTGGCCCTGTTGACTGATGCCCCACTGCAGTCTGTATCCCACGCAAATACTTTTTGGGGTAAGGGCTTCCTGATTGTCAGACAAAGGAACAGCAAGCCCAGACCGCAAAAAGATTCAAGAGAGAAAACCCGTGATGGCTTCGAGCTGAACTCATTCACCAGGATATCGTTCATCAACCTGCGAAGAATATGAAAGAAACAACATGAATTGTTCACTTTTGTGTCTCTTCAGTGACTATACATTGCCAACTTTTCTTTCAGTGCCTAGAGATTTGATGTTCAGGTTGATATACTGTGGAAATTCCTTCCACCACTTATCCAATTGTCTTGAAAATATATGGTAAATGACAGTCTCACCCACAGAGGGCACATCTACCAATTATATTTCCCCTCATCACTTTCTAGCAAATGGCATTCAGGATTGGTCTGTCCATTTTCTGTCCACAAACACCTCTCAGATGTGCAAAAGGACACAAAGTGCTGGAGTAACTCAGCGGGTCAGGCAGCATCTCTGGAGAACATGGATTGGTGACGTTTGGGGTCGAGACCCTTCTTCAGACTCTTCAGACTCAGATGTGGTTCTGTGAATCACACAATTGTTACCCAGTTAGAAGGTTTGTTTATTGAAATCTCATGCAGGACCTAGGACACTGATGTGGTGGAATACTCAGAGTGTGGCATTGTCTGTGCCATCTTTTGATTAATTAATATAACCTGCACTATTCAAAGAGAAACAGGGACATGGGTGTCCGAGTCAACATTAAATCCTTAACAGCACCTAAAACAGATGGTCTGATCAATGATGGCTGTATTTCCAACACTTAAACATGGACTACACTTCAAAGGCACATCATTGACAATAAAGTGCTTTATAATGTGCTAATTTTAATGCAAAGTCATACAATTAGCCATATTTAACCACATTTCATTTTTTTCCATTCTATCTTTCCCATTATGTTCATTAACCTGAGGCAGAGCAGCAGGGAAACAAACCTTCCAGCACTTCAAAGACTGCTCGAGATTTTCTCCAGGGATGGTGCAGATCTGTGAACTGTTTATCAGCTCACGGGGTTTTGATTCATGGTATCAATACGCAGCTTTTTCCCAATGTCCCATGATGGTCCAGCTTTAATATGCAAATGAGTGTTGAGTAACATTATTGACTTATGATTAGTGGAGAGTTAAAATAAATTAAATACAAATATTATTTTCAAAAAGGTTTGTATTGATTGTTGGACCAGCAGGGACATTATTCTGAAGTGATGACGCAGGAATAAGCCCAGTAATTAGTCAGGTGAGTACTAGAACTAGTACTAGAGGGACTCATCAGATTCCAACTCTCTTCCCATGGCAGGAGACAGACCCACAAAGTGGCAATTTCATCCCTTTGTAACTTTCTTACCTGAGCATTAACAGTGCAGAGATGTAAGGTCTGTGCTACTGTATTCGGGCATCTCTTTTGTCTTCTGTTCCTGAAGGATAAGAATATTGAGAACCATAGGAATATTAGGGAGGTTAGGTGATCAGAAATTTCATAGAATTCGCAAAACAATTAAGACTGCAAGAGCATAGACTAGCTTTGTATTCCTTCCAGTATATAATGGAAGGTTAAAGGCTGATGATGATTTGAAACAGTGATATATCCTCTTGTGGGATGATTCCAGCGATTAGTGACTTGTTATCTGGGTTGATTTGAGAAACTAGATTTTTTTTCCTTTAGCACAGGAAAGGTTGAGAGAAGCCACTATTTAAAAAAATAACTATAGATCAGTTAGCCTGATGTTTGTAGTAGGGAAAATGATGGAATCTAACATAAAGGAAATGATAATGTGATAACTTGGAAAATAATAACAAGCTTGGGTGCAGCCATCTTGGATTTATGAAAGCGAAATTGTGTTTGATACCTCTTTTGGAAACTTATGAGCTTGTAATTGGCAAAATGACTAAGGAGAAAGGAGTTGATGTGGTATATTTGGACGTTCAGAAGGCCAAATCTGTACATTTAATTTCAGATCCCATCTCAGAAGGGTTCTAAATATAGGACCAAGATATTTCTACTCTTGTATTCAAATCTTCTTGCAATAAACACCAACATACTCATTCCATTCCTAACTGCTCACTGAACCTCATTGTTAACTTTTAACCCAACCATATTGAATTGGAAGCCTGAAGTTCCAGGTTCAGGAACAGCTACTTTCCTGTAGTCATCAGATTCTTGAACTGACCTGTTCAATCCTAATCTTAATTCAGCAATGAACACTACAGACTAACTGTTGCTCTAAAGCTGCATTAAGTAATCATGTCATTGTTCCTATGCATAAGACAAATAAACCCTTGACTCCTGACTCTCACTTGCACTTGTTTACTTATTGTGTTTTGTACCAATGTTTTGTGTTTTACACACTTTTTCTTGTCACCGTCTTGTAGAATTTATGTGTAATATTTGTGTAATTTATGTTTTTGTGCATTGTCTATGTGCCTGCGCTGCTTGCTCAAGCAAAATTGTCATTGTATCTGTACCTCGCTGTACTTGTGCATATGACAATAACTCAACTTGACGACTTGAAAGTTCATGTCTCCTCTTGCTGGGCAAGCTAGAACCAAGGGTCACGTCTTAAAATAAGGGTCTGCTATTCTGGAGGGAGATGAGAAGAAATTTCTTCATTTAGTGAGTAAAGAATCTTTGGAGACTAAAGATGCTGAATCTTGGGCCAAACCCGAGGTACTGGAGGAACTCAGCAGGTCAGGCAGCATCTGGGGAGAATCTGGTAACACTTTGGGTCTGGACACTTTTTCAGTAGAGAATTGTTGGAGTTTTCTATCCAAGAGGGTAGTGGAGACTCGGTTGCTGAGCGTAATCAGGTCAGAGATTGACAGGGACTTTAATTTTAAGGACATCCAAAGAAATGGGGTTAGTGCAAGAAAGTGGAATTGGGAGAAAAAAGAAGCTAGCCATGAGCGTACAGAATGGCGGAGCATACACTGTGGGCTAAATAGCCTCTTGTTTCTATTCCTTGTGATCTGATAAAGGCATCTAGCATCATGAATAGTCCAGAGAGAAACAATGCAGACATGGTTCCCACTAGTAAAAAAAAATCAAGAACCAGAAAATGTAGAATGAAAGGTTTCAAAGGTCAAAGGTTTCAAAGGTATTTTATTCTCACATGTACCAATTAAGGTACAGTGATATGCGAATTACCATACAGCCATACGGAAAAAACAGCAACAAGACACACAAATACATAAAAGTTAACATAAACATCTACCACAGCGGATTCCCCACAATCCTCTCTGTTTCCAACCTGATTGGCAAAGGAACTACATGTGATTGTATGAACATGCTTACAACTAACAAGTGGTCACGAACTGGAATGAAGGAGAGGATGCTGATTTTACTTCGGAGTCACGTGAGTGACTACGTGAAGAAGACCCGTCAGGGCCCATGCGCGTCATGACGTCGGTCGCATTGGCGCAGACAGGCTGGGAGAAACAAAGTTCTCCAGCGGTAAGTTTGAAAAATCCTGCAGTTAAGTTTAAACTTACTTTTCAGGTTGTCCGTTGCAGGAATCTCTTCTCGCAGGAGTCCTGCTGGACATGAAATTCAGCAAAACCCGGTGGACCGCGGTGAAATTGTGGACCGCGGGGATGCCGGCTTCGGACCGCGGGAGTGCGGTAGCAGGCGGCCGGTGGGTTTTGCTGGTTGAGTCGCGGACAGAACGGTCCGCGACTCCCGAAGTTTAATTCGGGCCGCGGGTTTTTTGTAGACCGCGGGTAAAGCAAGCCACGGTCACGATAGAGGTGGCTGTTGGGCTTGTTATTTCGAGTCGCTGACAGGCAGGTCGGCGACTCCAGAGATATGTTTTAAATAGGGGCCGCGGGGTTTCTCTAGACCGTGGGGATACCGACTACGGTCCACGGTAAAGTGAGGAGCCGGTGGCCGTCGGACTTCTTGTTAGAGTCGCTGACAGTAAGGTCAGCGACTCCCGAGGGTATTCGGGGTGCAGACTGAGCGTGGTCGTCGGGTTACTACCCAGCTCATTGAGGCAAGGACCCCGACTTTGGCAGCCCATATGAGTTTGAACTGTGTGGAGCCTGGCCAGGAGGGTCCCCTCTGTTATATATGTATGTCCTCAGTGGAGAGGAGTAAGGTCTCAGGGCT
Source organism: Malacoraja senta (assembly GCA_038087875.1). NCBI lineage: Eukaryota > Metazoa > Chordata > Chondrichthyes > Rajiformes > Rajidae > Malacoraja > Malacoraja senta. The sequence continues at coordinate 9,258,052 of CM075985.1, read as the reverse complement.
GCTTACCAATTCCTCAGTGGAGAGGAGTACAAGGGGTCAGTGTACCCCAACCCCAACCCCAACTCAGGAAGTGAGATTAGTGGTTTATCACCCTTATGTGTCTATGGCAGTAGCATTTTCTGCTCATTCTGTGGAGGTTTCAGGTCTAGGCCAAGCTGGCCCTCAAGGAGAATTTACAATTCACGCATGCCCTCCAAATTAAGGACGAACACAATTTTGGGAAGCGTTCAAAAGTGTAGACATTATAGTTACCACTTGGTCACATTGTGACTATTATACCGAGACAGATGATTATCATTTACTCAATTAAGGGGGAAGCCTTGTTGAGCTGTATTATCAGTCACCTGTGGGAGTTACACCAGGTGGCGTCATAGTAATTCTGCTCATTAAAAGGGGCTGTGCATGGTTTCTTCCCCAAGACGCCGGATTACTCATATTAAAAGTAAATAAATCCCAGGTTTAACTGAGATGGGCGTCTTTATTCACATAAATGTCTTTGCCTATGACAAATAACTGTTAAGTTTTGTTCCAGCATTTCCCACTATGTCTGATGTACGGGGGCCAGAGGCACTCCAATTCTTCCCTATAGACGCCGTTGGCATCGGGAAGGAGCACGATTTGGAGTCGCTAGCACGTGCAGCCTGTTTGGGGAAGGAGGATACCAACAGAGTATCGATTTGCATGGCTAGTCCTGGCGGCTGCTGTAGGCAGCGACCTGATAACCCCTACTCAGAGTGAGTGCCAAGCCAGGGGTATCAATGTCGGAAAACATTGCGTCTTGTTGCAATCCAACAACGCTCCATCGTAAGGCATGTCAGGCAGCAACACCTAGTAAAGGGTTGCAAAATTCCCCCCACTCAAGGGAGTGGTCGAGAGAGTGCTACAGGAGGATGCACATGTGCCTGAAGCAACACCTGTTTGCAGGGTTGCCATTCCTCCCACTTGGTGCACCACAGTGGTCGAGATAGTGCTAAAATACATGCACACATGCCTGAGGTGACGCCTAGTAAAGGGTTGCCAAAATTTCTCCCACTCAAATGGCGGAGTGGTCGAGAGAGTGCTACAGGAGTATGCACATGGGCCTAAAGCAACACCTGTTTGCAGGGTTGCCATTACTCCCACTCGGTTCTCTGTAGTGGTCGAGATGGTGCTAAAATACATGCACACAGGCCTGGGGCAGCTCCTGTTGCAGGTTGCATAAGTCCTCCCACGTGGAGGTATAGTGGATGAAGATGGAGCCACACACATATGTGATAAGATTGTGGGGAATGGAGTCGAACAACATGCTTGGTACAGAGGCATGTAGAAGCAAATGGAGGAGATGGATGGTGATACCTGCTTCAGCTTCGATAAGTCCCACTCTAAAAGAGTGTCTAAGGTTAGTATTGATTAACTCCAAACAGGAATCCAAACATGGCTATGTGCCGGGATCCCATGCTGAATGCATGAGGGTAAGCAGTGGGCGTTTGCCTCTAAAATTGCTGCTCAGTCGCTGATTGCTGATCCATCCAGAGAAATCCAAATTAACACCTGACTATTTGGGTCGCAATTGATTCAATTAAGTGACTCTGCCCAGGGAAAAAAGGGTAGAGCTAATTGACAGCTGTATCAAGCTAATTGAGGCATTAAGGATACATTCGGGTCATTATAATAGACCTATGCAGTTATCAGTAAAGGTTATTCTGATTTGCAATGGTGGATTCACCATGTGTCCAGGAGTTATAGCAAGGTAATGCTTGACCAGCCTTCCATGATTTTGCAGATGAATGTCAGTGCACTCGGGTGGGGTGTCACGGATACGAGTTTCAGCTGTGGAGGCAGATGGACTGAGCAAGAGGCATCGCTTCTGCAGACATGGGCAATTAACTATTAAGAGGTTTTTATGGACAAGGCTTATTGCTCTAACAAATGTAATCTGCATGTTCAGTTTCAGATTGACAATACTACGCAAGTGGCATATATATTAATCACATCGGTGGAATAACCATATAACCATATAACCATAACAGCACGGAAACAGGCCATCTCGGCCCTTCAAGTCCGTGCCGAACATTAAAATTTTTTTTTTTTTTTTTTTTTTTTAATTAAAAATAAAATACTTCCCCCTAGTCCCATCTACCTGCACTCAGACCATAACCCTCCATTCCTTTCCCGTCCATATACCCATCCAATCTATTTTTAAAGGATAACATCGAACCTGCCTCCACCACTTCCACTGGAAGCTCATTCCACGCAGCTACCACTCTCTGAGTAAAGAAGTTCCCCCTAATGTTCCCCCTAAACTTCTGTCCCTTAATTCTCAAGTCATGTCCCCTTGTTTGAATCTTCCCTACTCTCAATGGGAAAAGCTTATCCACGTCCACTCTGTCTAACCCGCTCATAATTTTAAAGACCTCTATCAAGTCCCCTCTTAACCTTCTGCGCTCCAAAGAATAAAGACCTAACTTGTTCAACCTTTCAAGTCGGTATTTTGTGACAGATTGGCTAATCAAATTTGGGCCTGGTGCATTGGAAAAGATATTTCAGCTATTTATCTACCAGGTAGATTCTACATAGTAGCAGATGCCAAGTCATGAAAGTTCCATGACAACATAGATTGAATGTTGAACCAGGAGGTGTTCAATAATATAGTACTTGTATATGAATGCCAGATATCAATTTGTTTTGCATCAAGATTCAACCATCAGATGCCTAAATAGGTTTCATGGGAACCAGACCAGGTGGCAGTTGCAATTGATACTTTGACATTGAGGTGGTATGTTTTATATATTTTCCTACCATTTTGCCTAATAGGTCAGAGTCTGCAAGAAATCAAGCAGGATGCCGCTTTGGGGGTGCTTGTAATACCTAATTGGCCGAATCAAGCATGGTTTCCCATTGATGTTACAGTTAGGGATCCAACCTCTTTTTGGTGGTTCCCAAGCGTAGGAATTGAGTGGAGCATCCGCTAACACGAGAAAGTCATCTGTTATGTGATTGTATTGACTTGTTAATTTGCAGGTTTTAAGAAGGCCATACGTGGAGCAAGGACTGTCTGGGTGAACGGTGGACATGCTCACTGTAGCCTGGAGAAAGAGTACTCAAAAGGGGTATATTACTTATGTAAAAAATGGGAGCAATATTGTGTACAAAATAATATTGACTATAATACTGCAGGTATTGTGGATATTTTAGAGTTCCTGTTGACACTCTATGATGATGATGAGGGGCTCAGTTATAGCACCATTAATACAGCTTTAAGTGCTTTGTCATCGTATGGTTTTGATGGGGTCAGGAAAGATCCTATTGAGTTTCAGCATATCATAGCTGGATTGATGAAAGGAATTTCAACTCTTAAACCTCCTAAACCCAGGTATATGGCGATTTGGGATGTAAGTGACGTCCTCAAGCTGCTTCGACAGTAGGTTCCTGTCATGTCTCTGAATTTGCCAAACTAATCATGAAAGTGGTTATGCTCTTGGCATTGGTTCAGCATAGCAAGTGCAGATTTTGCAAAAACTTCTGCTAGACAGGATGGAAGTTGCTGAAGAGAATGTTATGATATATAATTGCATCCTGCTTAAGCAGAGCAGGCCAGGCACAGGTTTGTTAAAATTGTGTTTCAGCATAACCTACTGATCCATGTTTATGTGTAATGGCACATTTATTTCATTATATTGAAGCTATAAAGACCTTAAGAAATCTGGAAACAGCATTGTTTATCAGTTACATGAAGCCACACAGGAGAGTGTCAGTGCAGACTATCTCAAGGTCGATTGTTGATTAAGGCAGGTATTAACTCTGAAGTGTATATATCCTTTTTCCACTAGTGCAGCAGCAACGTCATCGGCTAGGGCGATGGATGTTCACAGCGGCCATATTTTTATAGGTGCCGGGTGGTCAAATGAATTTTTTTTTTTTTAAATTACCATCGGCCGATCGCCGATCGGAGAGAGGCTGTTTGCAAATTCAGTATTAAGCCCTGTTTAGTTCCCCTGGGATAGACGGGTTACTGTTTTGTTTTGTTTTGGTTATTCAAATCAATTGTTACTGCATGATATTAACATTTCATGTTTAACGCATTATTGATTGTTTCTCATCGAAAGTCAATCAAAGCAGTGAGGCTGGGATTTGGATCTGCGGCATAAAATCAGAGTTTTGAACCCATCACGTAGTCACTCACGTGACTCTGAAGTAAAATAGTAAGATTAAACGAGAACTTACCAGTTTGAAGTTTGATCTTTATTTTATGAGGAGTTACGTTGGTGATTACGTGCCTGCCACGCCCAACCCTCTCTCATAAAAAAGGTCATATGGTAGTTCTCATGTTGCTCATCTTAATATGTTACTTCAAATATTGTGTTGTCTGTGATTTCATCCCGCTGCTTTGAAAATTGACGCGCATGCGCCCTGACGGGTCTTCTTCACGCAATCACCAACGTAACTCCTCATAAAATAAAGATCAAACTTCAAACTGGTAAGTTCTCGTTTAATCTTACTATTCTACATAGCTTCTACATCAGAAGGGGACTGGATAAGTACATGTAAGGGCAATGGATAGAGGACTGGTAGTGGGAATACTGTAACTGGATTGCTCTTGCATAGAGCCAGCATAAAGAGTGAATGGTGACCTACCATACAGTAACCTCTCTGCTATTCTGTAAGCATTGAATTAGACCCTGGCCATTTAGGGCTGTCTTCTCTGCTAAAACCAGAGGAGTAATCTGCACATCTGCTATAAATAAATAAATAACTGCTGCAGTTGGAGGAAAATAATTGAAAATCTCAAAACTTAGACTAGTGATTTTTTATAAGACAAGAATTTTAAGGTTTGAGAAACCAAAATAGATAATATAATTGAGATAAGGGCCAAGCACATTATAACTAAATAACAGAGCAGACTTGACTGTCTCACATCCGTTTGCATATGTCTCCTTTTCAAACTCCTTGAAATATAAATACTGTGAGGATTCCAACTGTAAATGGCAGCACTAAAGAGAGAGGATTAAATAAAACATCAAATGACCTCCAGCAAAATTATAATACAAAATAATTACTCCTTGGAACGTTCTGCCTAACACGTTCTCACTACAAGACTGCCTGTCGGAACAAGGGTAACAGCTTTAAGAGAAGGCTCCACTCCCTGCAAATCCTTTGCTATTCTCGGTTACCTGACCTCAGCAGATGTTCAGGGTGCTGTGCGTGATTCCAGCCTCAGCAGAGAGTCACGCATGTTGGTGTGGGTGGGTAATTGTCCTGCTCAGTACACCAACCTCCCTCATGTTCTGCTCCTGCCTGGAAGTTGTTGTTTTTATTCTTATCTTCACACTCTTGGGGGAACAGCGTGAAAGTGTGGACGGATTCACTGGCTGATAAACAGACTGTGACAAGAACATTGATTGTCGGCTGACACTACCCTTTAAAGTAGTCGACAGAGCAGTTTAGTCCAAGGCACGAAGAACACCAACACTGAACTCACAGATTTATTCCAGGCTGTTTGTTTTATGGTCAGATAAAATTAATTGTGTGCAGATTTGGTGATGCAGACTTCAATTCCAATTATAATATTGACAAACACGAAGCAAGCCATGTTAAATTCTTTGCATTGGCAGTTGCAATGCAAAAAGGATTTTTACATGAACTGTTCAACCACAGTTCAGTTCTGTCTATGGGAAAAGTGGCACATTAGGACAACAATCACATACAATTGCCATATAGTTGGTGTCTGCATGTACACATGCAAAGTAGCATTAGCAAGGGTAGGAATGTGGCCTTAGCAAGGGTGGTTGTATGGTCTGTCATGCCTGCTTTGTTCTTCAATATTAAACCTCATCTGTCATTTGTGGACCCTGGTTCTCAGAATGCTTTCAAGAGAGAGCTAGACAGAGCTCTTAAAGATAGCAGAGTCAAGGGATATGGGGAGGTCAGGAATGGGGTACTGATTGTGGATGATCAGCCATGATCACATTGAATGGCGGTGCTGGCTCGAGGGGCCAAATAGCCTACTCCTGCACCTATGTCTATTGCCTATTTCCTATCCAATCCCCAATTAATCCAAGTTCAAACTCTATCGATCCCATTGAAAAACCTTATTGGTTATCGAACTGTGTTCTTTCAAAGACATATTTTAATCTATTTTAAGGTGATTCCACCTTGTTTACCATCTGTGCCCATGGTAGCACATAATGGGGCACCACAGTGGCGCAGTGAGAGTTGCTGCCTTACAGCGCCAGAGACCCGCTTCAATCCTGACTTTGGGTGCTGCCTGTATGAATTTTGTACATTCTTCCTGTGACCGCATGTGTTTTCTCTGGGTGCTCCGATTTCCTCCCACACTCCAAAGACATGCAGGTTTGTAGTTGAATTGGCTTCTGTAAATTGTAAATTGTCCCTAATGTGTAGGATAGTGCTAGTGCACAGGGTGATCACTGGTCAGTGCGGATTGGTGGGCCAAACGGCCTGTTTCCATGCTGTATCTAAAGTCCAAAAAGCTTTCTGCCTCCATGTAGTCTCTTTGTTCGTAAATAAGTCCAATAACTGGGTTTGGTCTAACTAACAATATTGTATTCACCACTTTCTGAAGAGGCTATAATTTGCTTGCCGTTCCCATACTGCCTGTGCTGTGAAACAGACCTATATGAGCACTGTTGCACACCATCTTACTCCTAGCATGTGAAAGGATCCTGGTGTGGCTTATAAGTAATCTAGTCTCTATACAAAACCATGTTTTTGCTACAAACATCTTTTACTACTGTTGAGTGGAAACTTGAATAGTCCAATGTTTAATGACTAACTGATTATGCCAAACTAAATTTTTAGCAAACATAAACAGGTACCTTTAAGATGTATGCTCCCCATGAGCCTACCCAGCTTTCTTCATCTAACACCAGCATCTAATATTTAAGCTCCCTTCATCCTTCCATACCAATCCAGCTTCACTTTAAGATGCATTTATGCTTTACATCTGAACTTTTTACAGTGCCAGTGAGCTCTTCATTTTAATCATTCTCTAAATGAAGATCACAAAGTGTTCAGTAAAACACACTTGAAATCTAACCATACGGAGACACTCATTGCATTGAAATCAAACTATTGTGAGATGAAGTCGATCAGCTAGTAAAATGGGCAGAATAATGGCAGAAATAATTTAATCCTGATAAGCACAAACCAAAGCAATTTCAGAATTAATAAGTGTAGGACATTCACAAAGAATGGAAGGATCCTGGGGTGTATTAAGTATCAGAGGGGTCATGGTATAAAAGTCCAAGGAGCCTTGAAGGTGGCAACACATATACATCAGGCAGTGAAGAAGGCCTGTGCTATACATGTTTTCATTAACCATGGCATATACGAGCAGTGAGGTTATATAGTACAACTGTACAGAATATAGCTTAGGCCTCAGTGGGTCAGTTATGTTTGCACACTGTAGGAAGAATATAATTGAAATGAAAGGGGTGCAGAGGAGAGTCACTAGAATATTGCCTGGGATGTTTCAGTTATAGGAAGACACTGGATAAATGTGGTTTATATTCCTTGAAGCAGAACAAGCTAATGAAGATCTGATGGAGATATCTAAAATTATGAGCAGCATAGGTTGGATTGACAGCTGGAAACGTTCCCCCATAGCAGAGATTGCTAAAAGCACAGGGCATAGGTTTACAGTAATGGATAAGAGATTTAGTGAGGATCTAAAGAGGAACTTTTTCATCCAGTTGGAATAAGAATCCATTGCCTGAGTGTGTGATGGAGTAAGTCTTCTTACACTTAATAAATATCTAGATAACAATTGAATCCGCAAGGTATGGCCATGGAATACATTTTGATAAATAGGATTAGTAAAGATGGGTTTGGAGGAATATGGGTCAAACGCAGTCAAATTAACTGGCTCAGATGGTCGGCATGGATGAGTTGAGCCAAAGAGCCTGCTTCAATGCTGTATGACTATGACTTAATGACTCTAAAGTCCTGTTTCTTTGCTCTATAGCAGTATTCACTATAACACCATTAAAATCTAAACTTTCTCTATGGTTCAACTAAAATCTAAGAATGCTGAACCACTTGCCAGACAACTTAACCTAAACACTGAGATAAATATTCTATGCTTGGACTTAAATATAGCCACAATGATGTTCATGCAATCTGGTATACTGAGACATTTGTTATGGCTTGGCTAAAATGGAACCACATTGAAACAATCATGACACAACTAAATCTACTATGTGGATATCTCTCTAATATCAAATCTTCCTGAGGCATTTAATATGCCACGCTGAAATCTAACCACGATGAGCCTGAGTTGGATGATCAGCCATGATCATATTGAATGGCGGTGCAGGCTCGAAGGGCCGAATGGCCTACTCCTGCACCTATTTTCTATGTTTCTATGAGCCATTGACTATGACACAACTGTAATCCAACCAGATTGCTACAATAATCTTGGCATGACTTTAATCTAACCACGCTGAGACATTAAAAATAAACCCTAAAATCAAACTATGGAGATATCGATACCACACAAATAAAATGCAATTGTTCCGGGGCACTCACAATTAATGGACTAAAATCTATAGGCGCTGGCCCATTCACTATGATGTGAATGAAATGTATGCATGCTGCATCATATACTACATCATGTCTGTATTGAACTCTTCTGACACGGTCACGGTGACATAACTGCAACAGTGACATTCCCCCACTGCAACTGAAGCCAGCCTATGCTGAGTCATTTACAATGTCATCACAGAAATCGAACCATGCGCAGACACTCACTACAACGCAAGTGAAATCTAACCATGCTGAGACATTCACTTTGATACGACAGAAATCTAATCATTCACAGTTGCTATGATGCGGCTGATATCTAACCACCCTGGGGCATTTACAATGACGCCATGTAATTTACCCGTACTGAGGCATTGACTCCGTCATAACTGGTCAAACCGCGCTGACACTCACTAAGCCATGACTGAAATCTAATTGTACTGAGACATTCACCATGCTATGACTCAACTTGAACTCCATAATCCTACCTATCCCCAGCAATCTTTTCTCCCTTACGTATATAATAAAATATACTTATCTCTGCCTTTAAACATATTCAGAGACTACCTTCACCGTCCTTTCTGGAAGAGATTTCCAAAGACTTGTGATTCTTTGAAAACAAATCTTCTCATCTCTTTTGTTATTTGGGTGACCTCTTATTTTTAAGCCAGTCTGTGCTTACAAAGAACCAGCCAGCTTTAAAACTATTGTCTGCATTGAAGGATAGAAATGTAAGACTATTAGAGAACAAAAGGGAACAGAACAGGCTGATTGGGGGACTTGATGGAGATCTACAGATTTATGAGGTGTAGAGAGTGGATTCACAGTAGAAACTTTTCCCCATAACAGAAGTGATGAATTCTAGATTATACTGTTTTTTGATAAGGGTTAAGAGGTTTAGGGTCGATCTGAAGAGGAACTTATTTCCCCAGAGAGTAATGGTAATCTGGAACGCACTGCTTGAGTTTGTTGGAGAGAAGTACTCTCACAACATTTAAGAAATACCGAGATGAGTATTTGAATTGCCACGACATAAAAGGCTATGGACGAAGTGCTGGTAGATGGGTTTAGTGTGGATAGGTATTTAATTGTCAGCATGGACACAGTAGGCCAATGGGCCTGTAGTGCGCTCTGTTACTCAATTAGACAATTACCATGACATGACTGAAATCTAACCACAATGAAATTTAATCCTGCTAAGACATTCTGTCTCATTCAACTGAAATCTAGGCATTTGTGACATATTAAACCTAACCATTTTAAGGCATTCTGAAATATAACATGTTTTTGAGGAGAATGTGTGTGTTGATGCAATTGGATGTGCTGCACTGACATGGTCAAGGAAGGAGAATAAAGGCTCTGTCTTACGGTGTTGCGGTCATCGGCGGTGAAGCGCGGCGTCGCCGGTAGAGGGGACCGCACGGCAACGGCGAGAGCGCCGAGCCTATGCCACGGGAGCGCCGCACGGGTGCTGCGCGGGGGCCGAGTGTTTAAGTGCGGCTGGTCCCAGGAGCTTGCAGTAAGTAAAAAAAAAAGGGCGGGCCGACTGCGATGACGTCATTTCGTATCTGCGGGGCTGTGGCGGCGGCCGTGCTGATCGCGGCACTGTGGCGGCGGCCGTGCCGCACACATGACTCACTGGCGGAGGCTGTGGCGGCGGCTGTGCCTCACTGGCGGAGGCTGTGGCGGTGCAAGTTCGACGCACGGCGCTCGTGCCACAATGGCGGCGGCTGTGGCGTCGGCCGTGCCGCACTCGTGCCTCACTGGCGGAGGCTGTGCAGTAGGAAAAGTTTTTTGAACAGTGTTGGTTTTATTTTAGCACCGTGCGGTGTTGGGAACAACGCCGCACGGCCCCGGAATTATGTGTTTGACCGAGTGCGTGGTCTATGGCGGCCCAGGAGTGGTAGGTTGTTCCTGTTTCGCCGCCAATGACCGCAGACTCGTGAGACAGGCCTTTAAGGGCTCACTTCTGTAGATACTAATCTTCCAAGTGTTCCGGAGATCCACACCTCTATATCCATTTCTCCACATAGCAGAATGTCTAGTCTGTTTGTCTAAAAAATGCACACCTCCAGATTCAGGGACAGTTTCTTCCCAGCTGTTATCAGGCAACTAAATCATCCTACCACAACCAGAGAGCAGTGCTAAACTACTATCTACCTCTTTGGTGACCCTCGGACTATCCTTGATCGGACTTTGCTGGCTTTACCTTGCACTAAACCTTATTCCCTTATCATGTATCTATACACTGTAAATGGCTCGATTGTAATCATGTATTGTCTATCATAGAAACATAGAAAATAGGTGCATGAGTAGGCCATTCGGCCCTTCGAGCCTGAACTGCCATTCAATATGATCATGGCTGATCATCCAACTCAGTATCCTGTACCTGCCTTCTCTCCATACCCCCTGATCCCTTTAGCCACAAGGGCCACATCTAACTCCCTCTTAAATATAGCCAATGAACTGGCCTCAACTACCTTCTGTGGCAGAGAGTTCCAGAGATTCACCACTCTCTGTGTGAAAAATGTTTTTCTCATCCAGTCCTAAAGGATTTCCCCTTTATCCTTAAACTGTGACCCCTTGTCCTGGACTTCCCCAACATCGGGAACAATTTTCCTGCATCTAGCCTGTCCAACCCCTTAAGAATTTTGTAAGTTTCTATAAGATCCCCCCTCAATCTTCTAAATTCTAGCGAGTACAAGCCGAGTCTATCCAGTCTTCCTTCATATGAAAGTCCTGACATCCCAGGAATCAGTCTGGTGAACCTTCTCTGTACTCCCTCTATGGCAAGAATGTCTTTCCTCAGATTTGGAGACCAAAACTGTGCGCAATACTCCAGGTGTGGTCTCACCAAGACCCTGTACAACTGCAGTAGAACCTCCCATCTCCTATACTCAAATCCTTTTGCTATGAATGCTAACATACCATTCGCTTTCTTCACTGCCTGCTGCACCTGCATGCCTACTTTCAATGACTGGTGTACCATGACACCCAGGTCTCGTTGCATCTCCCCTTTTCCTAATCGGCCACCATTTAGATAATAGTCTACTTTCCTGTTTTTGCCCCCAAAGTGGATAACCTCACATTTATCCACATTATACTGCATCTGCCATGCATTTGCCCACTCACCCAGCCTATCCAAGTCACCTTGCAGCCTCCTAGCATCCTCACAGCTAACACTGTCCCCCAGCTTCGTGTCATCCGCAAACTTGGAGATGTTGCATTCAATTCCCTCATCCAGCTCATTAATATATATTGTAAATAGCTGGGGTCCCAGCACTGAGCCTTGCGGTACCCCACTAGTCACTGCCTGCCATTCTGAAAAGGACCCATTTACTCCTACTCTTTGCTGGATATCTACTGACTGGATAGCACGCAACAAAAGCTTTTCAGTGTACCTCGTTTCACGTGACAATAAACGAAACTGAACTGAACTCAACTGAACAGCAGTGACAAGAGAATTGTGAACTTCTGGGTAGGCAGCCTACTGTCTGCGCCTCTTCCTTTCTTTTTCCCGCCCCCCCCCCACATCAGTCTGAAGAAGGGTCTCGACCTGAAACGTCGCCTATTCCTTCGCTCCATAGATGCTGCCTCACCTGCTGAGTTTCTCCAGCATTTTTGTCTACCTGTGAACTTCTGGGGATCAGGGATGCACGCACACATTCTGTCTGGACTGTTCAGCCCATAGTAGTCTAAGTCACTATCACCTCTGAATTTCTTTGCCTCTAAATCTTTCCAGGTAGTACAAATGTCACATGAAGGAAATAATATTTCAGACAGAGCATGTATATGAACTTGCATACATAGGGGGGGGGGGGGGGGGTAGCAATATTGTGACCCAGAATGATCAATAGGTGGTTGTGCCTCCTGAGGTGAACCATGAAATTGACCAGACTTAGTGTTACAAAATTTCCCCAATGGAAATTCCATGTCACCTCTGTACATCTGCCTGTATCTTGTCCAATATTTAGTTCTCGTATTGTTGACTATATTTCTGACATTTCAATAGTGATCACTTTTTGGAGTTGTCGTACGCCCAAGCTAAATGTTACATTAATTCTTCTACATTTCACACTATATATGTTTTTGTTTCATTTTAACTAATGAAGCTAAATCTATAATTCAACACCAATAGCAATCATCATTTGCTTTTACTTACTGGCTTCCCTTTGCCTTCTGCCTCCCGTTCTCTATTTTGGAAGAGTGAGCAACATCTGAAGAGCCGAAAATTGATTACGAAAATTAGGCAAAGGCAAATCAGGATGAAGTGGGTCGAGTTCAGCAATTCCCTCTGAAAGAAAGAAGAGGGTAGTCTGTTACAGCTTGCAAAAGATCAGTCCAAAGCTGATTCTTTCATTCATGGTGCACAAAGAGTTAAACTGATATTTTCTTTATACAATGAAAGGCCGACAGATCCTCAAACAACCCCTTGCACATCGTAACTCTGATTTCCCAGGTATTTCAGCCAACAGAATGGAGACACCAGGGTCAGATGACTCACAGCAGCCAATACTCTCTCTGTGAGCAGTTAATGGCTGCCTTCAGTCAGTGCAAATGATTCCCACTGGAACTTGGCAATCTCTGTGTACATGAAATGATAAGTGTGAGTTATGAGCAAACTCTCATATGGTGGAGTCTTCTATATATTAAAAGCATTTGCCTGCAACTTGAGTCTTACAGTGGGGCCAACGGAAAGGCTACTATACGCCAGTTATACGTATGAAATGATCATGTCCTTAGTTGAAGGAGCATCATAAGTAATATGATTGTTTGCCGTCATACAATGCAGAGAATCATTATGTTGTAACCACAACGATGTTAAAGAATTTATTCTTGGTTTTACAGATACTGGAATGAGATGCTTATCCTATAAAGAGAGTTTAGGCCTGTATTCCTTGTCATTTGGAAGAATGAAGGGTAACCTTATTCAAACATATGGGATCATAATGGGGCTGGAGCAGGTAGTTTTGAAATGTTTTCACTAGTGGGAGTGTCACAGACAAGGGGACACAGCTACAAAGTATGGAGCTGGTCAATTAATATTCAGATGAAGGGAAATGTCTTCCCTCAGAGGATGGTGAACCTCCAGAATTCTTCCCTAGAGGGTGGTGATGGCCAAGTAATTAGATATATATTAGGTGGAGATCGAAGAATTGAGCATGATGCGGATCTGGTACAGAAAAGGGGTTGGAGTCAGCACACATGAGCTATGATCCTAATGAATGGCAGGCATCCTTAAATTCGAATGGAATAAGAGGACTGAGTCGAGCCAACATGGAGATTTGCAGAATAGATCGAGAAGTCAGAGGATGTGGTATATTTTGTATTTTCAAAAATGTTTTGATAAGGTCAGACTTAAGTGGTTGGTTGCAACAGTTAAACTATGTGAAGTTGTATAATACATAGACATGGATTGAGAACTGATTATCAGACAGGATACTAAAGAATGTGAATAAATGTGAAGGAAGAAACTGCAGATGCTAGTTTAAACACAAAATGCTGGAGTAACAGCGGGACAGGCAGCAACCCTGGAGAGAAGGAATGAGTAACGTTTCAGGTCGAGACCCTTCTTCAGACCAGAATAAATGTTCCTTTCTCAGGTTGGCAGGCTGTAATAATATGATTCCAGATTCAGTGTTTGCCTCCCAACTAATCATGATCTCTGTGAACAATTATGACTAATTTGATTGTGGGGATCAAATGTTACATTTCCGCATTTGCTGATGATATTAAACTAGGTGGGACTGTGAGCATGGAGGAGGATGTAAAGAGGCTGAATGACTAGGTGAGAACATGGCAGACGAAATATAATGTGAAAGAATATGAGGTTGTCTCATTAGAGGTGCATATGAGGTGCATTGAACAGAAAAGCAGAGTATTTGAATGTGTGTGGTTGAATGTATGTGAAAGTTTCTCCAGGCAAGGAGACTAAAAGCTGGGCACATAGTGTCAGAATAAAGAATAGGTGATAGAGGAACGAGTGGAGATATCCTCACAGGAGAGAGGTAATCTTTGGAATTTTCTACCCCAGAGCACTATGGAGGACCAGTCGTAGAATTAATTCAAAACATAACTAATAGATATCTGGATATTAGGCAAATCAATGACAAGGGGATTGTTCAGAGAAATGTCATTGTGGTGGAAGATCATCTATCGTTTAAATGAATGGTGGAGTAAGCTTGAAGAGGCTACAAGTGTTTTTATTTCTCATGTTCTTGGTTCTTAAATGGAGGTTGATTACAGAATGTTGTAGGCATTCATATCCTTGTTCATGGACTATAGAAAGTTAGCCAGTAGAATAAGGGGCGATTCTCAATTTGGCAACCTGTGACTAGTGCAGTGTTGCAGGGGCCAATGCTCGAACCACAGCTGCTTACAATAGATGTAGAGGAAGGAAGCAAATATACTGTACTGCGGCCAAATTTGCAGAGAATACAACAGTAAGGGGAAAGTCAAGCTGTGAGAAGGATATAGTTTATACCGATAGATTAAGTGAGTGGGTAAAAAGTTGGCAAGTGGAGAGTAATGCGGAAAAATGAGAAGTTATTCACTCTGGAAGGAAAATTGTTAAACGGATTATTTAAATGAAGAGAGACTGCAGTACACCGCAGCACAAAGGCACCTGGGGGCTCTTGTTCATTAAACACA
Source organism: Malacoraja senta (assembly GCA_038087875.1). Taxonomy (NCBI): domain Eukaryota; kingdom Metazoa; phylum Chordata; class Chondrichthyes; order Rajiformes; family Rajidae; genus Malacoraja; species Malacoraja senta. Next base: position 9,242,881 of record CM075985.1, on the reverse strand, counting down.
CAAAGCTAGCACTCAGGTACAGCAGGTAATCACAAAGTCTGAGAATACTCGCATTTATTTTAAGGGGGTTGGAGTAGAAAAGCCAGGAAGTTCTACTGCAACTGTAGAAGGCACTAATGAGAACACATCTAGAATACTGGTTATTAATTTTGGTTCATCTTATTTAAATGCAAAATAGCATTTTGCTGTTGTTGGGAGTTCAGAATACACTCATTAGAGCTGGGGGGAAATGAGAGGAGAGTGCAGCATTAATTCCCCATGATGGCACCAGCAATACATTAAACAGGTATTGTAGGTTTCACTTTTATCTGATGAGAATTGGGCCATACCAAGTTAATGTCTGAGAATCACCACATTTGCGAAGCAGATTGCAGCATCTGTGGTTACAGCAGAGTCAAATGACTTTTACCTTTTATCTTATTCCAGGCTTAGCCATTTTGGAGAATATTTAAGACTCAACTATATTGATAACTACATCTGGAATTGCACACAGACCAGATTTCCTCATCTCATTAGTTCCATGGCAGAATTTGGGGTCGGATCTCTCTATTGCTCATCTATGCTCCTCTGTTATGTCTGATAACAACCACTAAACCATCAACATACCAAATAACATGCTAGCAATAATATGTTTTTTAAGCCAATATCTTTTGACTAAATAGTATCTTTCATTTGTGAAAACACTTGCAGTTCTGTTGATGATCTGCACTTTACCAGTCATAAGTTTCTGTTTTATTTTCCTATTCTCTTTGAATATTTTGGTTGTCTTTTATTCGTGTAAATCATCAGTAATATTAATTGGTACTGGCACTCCAGTTCAGTGCTAAATTAATCTGTGGCTGTCTTTGCCCTTGCAGTTGAACGTCATGGCACTTCAAACCCCGATCAATATTTAGTTTATACCAACATCACCAAAGCAAATTATCTGAGGATTTATCATATTGCTGCTTCTGGAAACTTCTCATGTAACAACAGCCAACTGCATTGAAGATACAGCCAAAAAAGCACATCAACGCCTCTACTTCATCAAAAGACTAAGAAAGTTTGGCATGTTGCCAATAACACATCAACTTCTACCTATGCTCCATAGAAAACATTGGGATGCTTTACAGCTTGGGGATCGATCTGCCCAAATAAATTGCAGAGAGTTGTGGATGTAGCCCAATCCATCTCACAGACTAACCTCGCCAGCATCAACTCCATCTGCATTTCATGCTGTCTTGGGAAACCAGTCAAAGACCTTTTTTCGCCCTGGTCATCTGCTTTTCTCCGCCCTCCCTTCAGCCAGAAGATACAAAAACTTGAAAGTACGTACCACCAGATCCAGGAACCGCTTCTTTCCCACTGTTATCATACTAGTGCACAGTCCTCTCGTATGGTAGCATGTAGTCTTAAATCTTCCAATCTATCTCATTGCAGACCTTGGACCTTTTCTCTCGACTATATTGCTTTCATGCTGTGACATTATATTCTGCACTCTTTGCACTACCTGCTGTACCTATGTATGGTTTGATTGCACTCGTGTACAGTATTCTGTAACACCCTCACTCCTAAACCAGAAGTAGTCTGAAGAAGGGGTTCAACCCGAAACGTCACCTATTCCTTTTCTCCAGTTATGCTGCCTGACTTGCTGAGTCACTCCAGCATTTTGTGTCTACCTTCATCGCAATTTTACACTCTGGTTCTATGCAGTCTAACCCCTCTATATTAGCCATTGTACTCAACCATACCTTCATGTATACATTACACTTAACCCCTTCCTCTAAGACACAGTTTGGATACTGCTGACATTCTGGTAAATTCTCCTTACAATGGTGATTGTGTTTCACATGGGCTTTGAACAAGCATGCTCATTCTAGCTCTCACTGTAAAAAAGTACCGACACGTGACAATGAATGCTACAACCCAGTGACAACATGACTTCTTATGTAACTGGATTAAAGCATGCACCACTGACTTCCAGCTCTGAATAAATTGTATGTACATTCATGTAAAAGGTGCTAACAGGGAACCAGGAAGAGAGCATCTACCTTCCAGGCCATGCCCACTTCTTGCTGCTAACATTGGGCAGAAGGTAGAGAAGCCTGAAGTCCCACATCACCAGGTTCAGGAGCAGCTGCTTTCCTACAACTATCAGATTCTTGAACTAATCTGCACAGTTCTAATCCTATCCCAGCAACAGAACAACATGGACCACCTCTTGTGTCATCATGGCCTTGTTTTTTGCTCTAATTGTGTTTTGCACAAATGTCCTTTTTATTTTTTACTGTCTTGTGGAACTGTACGTGTAATTTATGTATAATTTATGTATAACATAGGTATTAGCGGTTTTATATGAGTCCATGTCCCTGTGATGCTGTTGCAAACATTATTTTCATACTTGTGTATATGACACTGAATTGATATAATGGTGATGGTGAATCTAATGTCAGACATTAAATCTGCCAGTATTCCATATATAGCAAAGATGCATCTGAACTCTTTGGTGATGTGCTCCCTCCACTTTTATACAAGTGCTGACATGTCTGACCAATTAATAATCTAGGAGCCCAAGGGGGTCATTGCTCTTCTGGATGGATTTAGCGAAAGTTCATTCTGGGCTGTTTCCATCATCATAATGGATGGTACTGCTCTACATTGCTGGCAAACTGGACACAACTTTCTTCAACTCATTATTAATTGCTGGCCAAATCACAAAACTCCTGACAGTGTTGACGCTTCAAATATTCTCAGTGTGGAGTGCCTCTACAATCATTTTCTTGAAAACACTTGGAATGATTACTTGATATTTACATCTTGTCTAGTTTATAATTCAAGCCCGCGATGAGAACATGGACACTTGTCCAGAATGACCATCCACTCAAAGAACTCAACTGAGTTCTCAAAGGAACTCAACAAAGGAGTCAACTGAGGAACCTCAGTGGCTGGTACTGGGAAACATCCATCCAGAAGCTGCAGTGAAACAGGTTGAAACTAACTATGAGATTCATGTGATAACCTGGACAGCGTTTCACCTCGTGCCATAAATGTTTCTGTCCAATCAACTCACATTGTTAACCAATTTTTGCCTATTATTATCACTTCTCATTGCCTCTTCAATTACAGGCAATGAGACACAAGATGTTGCTGCAAACAACACATTGCATCTGTCCCATGACATTCAAAACGGAATAACTCCTAAAATGACCTATTTCCTACAAAGGGTAGAAGACTGTGCTAGTTGTATAGCTTCTTTCCAATAATGGAATAATCTTACAACATGTAATGTTGACCCCATGGACGTCCCTGGCCAGGACCTGCCCCGAAAGCAGTGGACAACCCTCAACCGCTTGAGGACAGGCATCGGACGCTATGGAGTAGCGATGAAGAGGTGGGGCCTCGTGGACAGCGCCTCCTGCGAGTGTGGGGACCCAACACAGACAGTGGAGCACATAGTCACCAGTTGCCCCAAACACCGGCCACCGAATGGTGAACGAGGTCTGATTGACCTGGACGATGACACGTTGGCTTGGCTCGCCTCAACGGAGCTGCAGGTCTAAAAGACACATGACAGAAGAAGAAGACAACATGTCAACCTACAAGCCTGGTGCCTTTCCATCAATCTGAATGTGATCTTACACCCCTCTTGTCTGACAGTTACTTGTAACATAGGTGTTACAAAATGTGAATTCTAAACCATCTGTAGTGGTTGTTATATGGTATTGATTCCTTTTTTATGTCTTTTTTGGAGAAACACGTTATCTCTGTGCTGATGTTGCACCGGGGTCTATGCTGCTGCCATATTTAATTCCAATAGACAATAGGTGCAGGAGTAGGCCATTCAGCCCTTCAAGCCACCACCGCCATTCAATGTGATCATGGCTGATCATCCACAATCAGTACCCCGTTCCTACCTTCTCCTCATATCCCCTGACTCCGCTATCTTTAAAAGCCCTATCTAGCTCTCTCTTGAAAGTATCCAGGGAACCGGCCTCCACCGCCCTCTGAGGCAGAGAATTCCACAGACTCACAACTCTCTGTGTGAAAAAGTATTTCCTCTTCTCCGTTCTAAATGGCTTTCCCCTTATTCTTAGACTGTGGCCCCTGGTTCTGGACTCCCCCAACATTGGGAACACGTTTCCTGCCTCTAGCGTTTCCAAACCCTTAATAATTTTATATGTTTCAATAATTCACAAATAACTTTAATGGAAACTTTCCTCCGGGATGACGAGAATTGAGCTCGGGTTCATTCCTAGAGATTGAATTTGGCTACTTTGCAAGTGGTATCTCCATCTGCATTGGGTTTCTCCAAAGTACACTTTTCACAAACGAATGTAAGTGAAATATAGCTTCAATTGGCAGAACTGTTTGGACCCTATATAGGGACAAGGGTGGCAGTAAAATGACTGATATTTTTTTTATTGCGCTTATGTTGGAATACAGTGCAAGATGGAGATGGAAGAGTGCAGCAGAGAGATGGAAAAGGAGTAGCTCCTTCAAAATGCTGAAAGTGGAAGAGAGAAAAGAAGATGTGTCAGGTGATGGCATTTCATTGAGGGTTGCAGATCTCATGGAGGACGATTCATTGAATATGAAGGCTATTGAAGTGGAAGGTGGGGTCCATCATTAGATGTTATCCTTTGACTATAGACTACTGTTAGATTGGTGTCTGTCGCATCTGGATCCCCGAGCATGCTTTGCATGGAGCACCAAATCAAACAAGAGTCTTTTTGCATTGAATGCACAATTGGATTAATTGAATCATTTTAACTCTCGGATTGCTCAAGAACCTATCTCTGGGTGCACAGTCTAATGGTTTCAAAAACCTACAAAAAAATTAAATGTTTCCATTAAATAAAGTAACCACTGGTTTCTGATGGCTTCATCAAACATCTGTGTGTTGGAATATTCTTTCAATCTCCGACTACCTCTGTGAATGAGCTACCTTTAATTTTCTACAAAGTTGCAGCACACTTCACAGCTAATTTCTTTATTGCTCTCTTACTTTCTCTCACCACAGCATTGAATGGCAGTGCATCTTCAGCAAAGCCTGTAGTGGCCATTTGGCTTCTTTTGTGTATCATTAATTATGGCATTTGCCTTTAAATTTTAGACTGCCCGTTATTATGTGGGTGGGATTTATTACGTAGTCTAGGGCGTGTTTGGTGCTGGGTTTCATGTGCAGAAGCTTAGTTTTTAGTTTAGTTTTGGAGTAATATGGGGAAGCTTTACCCTTCGACCATGTGAAGTGTAACTGAGACACGAGGAGTTTTCTAACGTTTAAAGCAATATGCTGGAGTTTGACGAAGATTAAAGTGTACGAATCGGAGAAGAAGGTCGGATGTATATCTTATTGTTTTTCTTCAACAATAAAGAAGCTATTAATCAAAAGACTGTGTTATGAAGATTTATCTGTGAAGAAGCACTGAAGGTCTCACGGAGAGCTCACATGCGTATTACAACGTTTTCCTTAACCATGTAGTCTCCTTAGCGGCTAGAGGGAATAATCTCTTGAACGATATAAATATCTACCATTACATAACGTCGAAGGATACCTCTGACAGGAGGTGAGAGCCAGTCCCAGAGAGTGGGACAGAAGACTAGGCTATGATCTCGAAAGAGGTTTTAGCCAGAAGACCGGTTCCAGCCGAGGAATTGAAGACAATAGATTTTGGCCAGAGATGGCCTAGAGGATTATCGACAGCGACACGACTTATCTGAAGACTTAAGACATTATCACAGAACCAATGTGAGTAGAAATTGACATTCCTTTTGAATTGAAGCTGCAAAGCTTTAATTTTAAACGGCTTCTGTAAGAAGAGCTTGAAAGCTAGCCACTAGCTTGGAAGATAGCCAATAAAGTGTTTTTCCAATCTGTCTGGAGAAATCCAGAGATCCGACCTTGGATTGTTTTGAAGTCAAGATAAGACACATTCCTTTTGAACTAACGTCACTATTAACTTAGTGGATGTTGAGGGATGTTGTCTACATATTCAGTTTGTTATTGTTCTGGAGAAGATGTTTACAAAACAAAACTAAAGCAGAAATAAGAAGACTTTGTTCGTTCAATTTAAAGACTTGGCAATCTGCCAAGACCTGTTTAAAATCATGGATCAAGAAGATGAAGAAAGTGTCACGTCTGAGGAAGCATGAGGTGGCGATGAAAGACGAAGGAGACAAGTTAAATTCTCTGAGAAAGGCCGAGTTCTATTTCTGAAAAACGGCGAGAAGGTGAGAAACAAATTTTGGAAACAGGTTACCAGATTAATTGAGAAACAGAAGAAACTAATGGAATCAGATAAGAACGCAGTCAAAGTGGAATCGAATATGAGCCAACGACAACCTCTGGCAGGAGGTTCAAGATAAACATGTACTCAGAGCCATCTCTGGAAGAACGCGAAAGACACAACCAGTGGTATGAAGTATAGCTGAAGATAGTCAATGATTACATGGATGAGGCGGAGGACTGGTTATCTGAAATGATACCACAACTTACGCACTCAACAGCTGGAAGTGCGATACAACAAGGTGCTGGAATGTACGATGAGATGACACCATTTGAGATAGTATCTCGAATATATCAACATGAAGATCGGGACATAAATCTGGTTCTACAGCCAGTTCGGAGGGTTTCTGCTTGATTGGGAGTTGAAGCTGACCTAGCCGCTCTCTCAATAGAAGCGGATGCCTTGAAGAAGAAACATGAGATTGAGCGACAAGAAGAACAGATGAAAGAAGAGATGATGCGACAAGAAGAAGAGATGAGGTGACGAAAAGAACAGCTGGAATTAGACACGAAGATGGCGGTGGCCAAATCAAAGAAGGAGATATTGGAAAGTGAGGGTTCAAGATGCAGCTCTAGAGAATCAAAGACGATGAACTCTGGACCAAGAGGAAAAACTGCTCCAATTGAGTCAGCAGTTGGATCAATTCCACAATCGAGGTCCTCTGGATTTCATGACTTTGAACATCCATTGGAACAGAGGGTGAAGATGGATAAAACTTCATCTCAGCAAATGGGTGCTAGACTGAAACAAACTACTTATGGAGCCACTGGAGAGGCTCGGGCCAAACCAACAGCTGAGTACGCTTTTCCGAGACCTGGTGCACAGGCTCGACCAAGCCAGTTTGAGCCAAGGCTTGACTATCGTCCGTTGGAGCCAAGCCAACATTATCAGGATGGATTATTTGCTTGGGTGAATAGGCAAGCTGAATTCAACCAGATCATAGCTCAACAAAATACCTCTCTCACTCTACCACCAGCAGAAATTCCTACATATGATGGAGATCCTTGTGGTATGAAGCTTTCGTAAGGGCATTGGAAGAAGTATTAGAAAAGAAAATTACGAATTAAAAGGAGCGCTTACGATTTCTGGTGAAGTACACAAGCGGACGTGTTAAGGTACTTGTAGAAAGTTGTCAAAATGAGCCTGACAGCCAAAGAGGCAACAGAGGATTGCTAACGCATACATGGAGAAGACCCACGCTTGGAAAGAAATCAAGCCAGAAGATGGGGAGACATTGAGTAATTATGCAATATTTCTTAGAGGTTGTTGCAGCCTGATGAAAAATCTCGGCCACATGGAAGAAATGAATCTTGCAAGTAATACTTGAGTCATCACTAGTAAGCTGCCTAGAAGACTGAGAGAGAGGTGGAGAAATAAAGCAGGCAGAATATTGGATAAGAAGAAGCGAGCAGCCAGGCTACCAGACCTGGTGAAATTCTTGGACAAGGAAGTATGGTACATGTTCGAGCCACACCACGGGACTATTGAAGATCATAAACCAATTGCAACTAAAGGTTTTATTTTTATCAAAACTGAAGAGAGATTAGAACCTAAGAAAAGCAGTTTTGCTACCACTATAATACCTGTAGAAACGACAGATGGAGTGAAAGGAGACGTATCTACTCTCAAGAAAATAGTATTTTATTTGTTATGTGATGAAGTTGGTCACACCATAAGGTGGTGTCGAAGACTCAAGATGAAAGAATATGAAGAAAAGGTGGATTTCTTGAAAAAGAATGGAATCTGTTTTGGATGTTTGAAAAAAGGACATATGGTGAGAGACTGTAAGAGTCCTATAATTTGTTGTAAGTGCAGGCAATATCATCCTGAAGTACTTCACACTGTAAAGAAGCTACCAGAGCATTGGGAAGAGAAAGAACCGGAGCCAATAGATGAAGAACTACTAGAGCAAATAGAGGAGGAGGAACCGGAGCAAACAGAACAGGAGAAGTCAACCATCAGTGATGCTGTCACCTCGCCTCAAGTAACTGCTCATATTGGGGCCGGGGTTGAAGCCTGTATCTTCTCTATCTTACCAGTACAGATAAGGAATAGCAAGACAAATAAAGTGTTGCAATCATATGCTTTTTTGGATCACAGAAGTTCAACTATCTTTTGCACAGAAAACCTGACGAGAAGGCTGAACATCACAGAAGAGACTAAGATTTGATTGCGTACCATGAATAAAGATAAAGAGAGCAGGAGTCATTACATTACAAGTATGGAGATATCCAGTTTGGATAAAGATAATTTTATACCAATATCTGAAGTGTTTACACATGGAACCATGCCTGATGGTCGTCAAAATATACCCAGACGTGAAGACTTGAAACAATGGCCTTACCTGAAGGATGTCAAATTATCTGAAATAAATTTGAGTGTTGACCTACTTATTGGAACGAATGCTTTGAAGGCATTGGAACCTATACAGATTGTGAGGAGCCAAGGTGATGGACCGTATGCTGCGAAAACCCGACTTGGATGGGTTATCTATGGCTCCTTGAGAAGGAATAACGAAAACAGGAATCAGAAGAACATCAACCTGGTGTCATCTTTGCATGCCGACATTCCTGATTGCACCAGTGTTACTCTGCCAATGTCCTTGCTGTTGCCTGTTCGCCAACGACACCACTGTTGTGGGACGAAGCACCGAAGGTGACGAGTCAGAGTATAGAAGTGAGATTGAACGATTCACCAAATGGTGCCAGCACAATAACCTGGCTCTCAACACCAGCAAAACCAAGGAACTGATTGTGGACTTTGGAAGGGATAGGATAGGGACGATGGTGGAAAGGGTCAAGAACTTCAAATTCCTGGCCGTGCATATTACCGAAGATCTTTCCTGGTCCCAGCACACTGATGCAATTATAAAGAGGCACATCAGCACCTCTACATCCTGAGAAGATTACGGAGAGTTGGTATGTCAAAGAGGACTCTCTTGAACTTCTACAGGTGCACAGTAGAGAGCATGCTGACTGGTTGCATCGTGGCTTGGTTCGGAAACTTGAGCGTCCAGGAGCGGAAAAGAATGCAGAAAGTTGTGACCACTGCCCAGTCCATCATCGGCTCTGACCTCCCCACCATCGAAGGGATCTATTGCAGTCGTTGCCTCAAAAAGGCTGCCAACATCATCAAGGACCCACACCATCCTGGCCACACAATAAAGTGCCATCGTATCGTATCGTATCTCTCCGCTGCCATCAGGTAGAAGGTACAGGAGCTTGAAATTTGGTACATCCAGGTTCAGGAACAGCTTCTTCCCCACAGTCATCAGGTTATTAAACTCGCCATCAAACAAACTCTGAACTATAACAGCCTATTGCACTTTATCTGTTTATTTATGTGTGTATATATATATGGTCTATGCTATATAGACACACTGAACTGTTCTGTATTTATGATTACAATACTCTGTTGTGCTGCAGCAAGAAAAAATTTCATTGTCCTATCTGGGACACATGACAATAAACTCTTTTGACTTGACTTGACTTAGTTAGCGAGCTAGACTGCTGCTTCTAGACGCTGCAGTCCAAAGTAGCATTTTGTGAGCCTTGAGCTACAAGAAACCAAAGCATTAGGAAATCTCCACTGAGAGTCAGTAGCAAGCCACCAGCTATGAAACACTGCATGAGAACTGGCCAAGACACAAAGAAGAGATGTAAGGGAGTTAACATTTAAATCTTTGCTTCAATATATAATTTTAGTTTGAAGTATCTGTTTTGTGTTGAGAATGTTTTGCACAATGATGGTGGATGGTGTTATCGGCTGCACTAGATATATGGAGCAGGGTTGGGACAGTCAGCTTGTGTTTATTGTGCTGGAGCCATAGGCAGCCCATAAAGGAGGTGTCATTGTTACCTTCCCCTCTTCCTATTCTTCCTCCTTCTGTCCCTCTTCCATCTGCCCTTCAGCAGTGCATCACCAGAGAGTGCAATAAAGGTTGAGCTCCACAATTACCAGGCCACCATAAATATTGAGACCCACCAAAGTGAGTAGTGCAGAACTTTGTAGATTGATCCAGCCAAATGTAGAAACAATTCAGCACAACAGTCTACTCCGTTTTATTTCAATAAGCCACATAGTTTCCATTCTCTGTATGTTTTTTATGTGTCTATTGGCAAATCAGAAGCTGTTTGGTCAGCAGAAAACTCTGGTCACCTGATGGTCACAAAGTGTGCAACTCATAGATCGTAGAAGAGCTGAGTGCTCACTCCATCTGCTGCTCTCTAGCCTGATCTCTTCCACTAAATGTTCTCCAGTGAGCTCCTTTAAATAATAATTAAAGACAAGCTGCATGTTCTTTCAACTATTCCCTGTACTGGGTGGCAGGAGCTGGGTGTGTCAGGGTTAATTGCTTTGGTAATTTTGACAGCGGATATTTGCCAGAGGATGTTAGGAGGTTGCAGGGTGACCTGGACAGGTTGAGTGAGTGGGCAGATGCGTGGCAGATACAGTATAATATAGATAAATGTGAGGTTATCCACTTTGGCGGCAAAAACAAGGGGGCAGATTATTATCTCAATGGGGTTAGGTTAAGGAAGGGGGAGGTGCAGCGAGACCTGGGTGTCCTTGTACACCGGTCACTGAAAGTTGGCGTGCAGGTACAGCAGGCAGTGAAGAAAGCTAATGGAATGTTGGCCTTCATAGCAAGAGGATTTCAGTATAGGAGTAAAGAGGTTCTTCTGCAGTTGTATAGGGCTCTGGTGAGACCACATCTGGAGTATTGTGTACAGTTTTGGTTTCCTCATTTGAGGAAGGACATCCTTGTGATTGAGGCAGTGCAGCGTAGGTTCACGAGATTGATCCCTGGGATGGCGGGACTGTCATATGAGGAAAGATTGAAAAGACTAGGCTTGTATTCACTGGAGTTTAGAAGGATGAGGGGGGATCTTATAGAAACATATAAAATTATAAAAGGACTGGACAAGCTAGATGCAGGAAAAATGTTCCCAATGTTGGGCGAGTCCAGAACCAGGGGTCACAGTCTTAGAATAAAGGGGAGGTCATTTAAGACTGAGTTGAGAAAAAACTTTTTAACCCAGAGAGTTGTGAATTTATGGAATTCCCTGCCACAGAGGGCAGTGGAGGCCAAATCACTGGATGGATTTAAGAGAGAGTTAGATAGAGCTTTAGGGGCTAGTGGAGTCAAGGGATTTGGGGAGAAGGCAGGCACGGGTTATTGATAGGGGATGATCAGCCATGATCACAATGAATGGCGGTGCTGGCTTGAAGGGCCGAATGGCCTCCTCCTGCACCTATTTTCTATGTTTCTATGTTTCTGTGGCTGGCAGAATGGCCCTTGGCTGCTGTGTGGTTACAGGGGTGCCTGCAATGTGTGGAAGGTTTCAGCAGGAACACCTTGACTGAAATGCAGGTGTCTCTTTCATGGTTGAACAATCAGAGCGCTGGCTACATTTGCAACAACAGCCAGTGGAGAGCAATCAATTAACCATCACTCTTCTCGATACTGATGTGGATGTTCTGAACAAGATGTATGGGAGTGTGGAAACAAGCAACTGCGAGTGCTGGCTTACAAAATAACAAAATAAGATGCAGATTGCTGGAGTAACAAGGGATGGGGAGTGGGGGGGGATGGGGTTGGGGTCAAGCAACATCTCTGGAGAACATGGATAGGTGAGGCTTTGGGTTCGGATACTTCCTCAGATTGATTGTGGTTGGGGGGGGGGGGGGGGGAGGCGAGAGGGGAGGCCAGAGATGAAAAGACAGAAGGTGTGATGCAGTAGTAATGAAGAGCTGTGAAATGTGGAACTAGATGAAGGAATGTAAGTGGAAGAGGAGAGGGAGGGGAGAAATAGGCGTGTCCAGGTGGGGCACAGGGGAGAGGGGGTGGATGAAGGCAGGGGTTGAGAGGGGGTTGGTAGTTACCTAAAATTGGAGAATTTGTTGTGTTGTAAGCTGCCCAAGCGGAATATGAGGTGCTGTTCCTCTAGGTTGTGTGTTGCTTCACTCTGGCAATGGAGGAGGCCCAGCACAGAAAGGTCAGTATGGGAATAGGAGGGGTGCTAAAATGGTTAGCAACCGGGAGATCCAGTAGGCCTTGGTGGACCGAGTGTAAACGTTCAGCGAAACCATCACTTATTGAGCTGGATTATGCTTGAACCAGCTCATGCTTCAAGAACATTCTCCACCTCATTCCCCCAATGGGGATTTCCTGTTACAGCTATGTCACTTCCAGCTTCGAAATGCCTTCTAACTGTTTCTAAATGGCTCTGGTGATCATAGGTAAAAGTTATTTAAAATAATTAAAACATTATAAAATGGTTTAAACTGATAATAGGCATCTGACCTCCATAGCGTTCTTATTTCCAGAGTATGGAGTACACTGACCCACGGATAACCCTCAACAGTGGTTCTCTTTGGACCATTGGCAAAAGGTGACGATGCTTCATTATTCAGGCTTTAAAGCCCTGTCCCACTGTACGAGTTCATTCAAAGAGTTCTCCCGAGTTTGCCCTGATTCGAACTCGGAGATTTACGGTAATGGCCGCTCGTCGGTACTCGGGGCTCTCGTAGACATTTTCAACCTGTTAAAATCTTCACAAGTCTTCCCAAGCTTACCTGCCATTAGCGAGTCTTCCCGAGTACCTGCCGTTAGCGTTACGAGCCGCTAAGAGACGTCCCCGAGCTCCGACGTACCCGCTACGTTCATTCTCCGTGCTTACCACGAGTTTGATTTTTTTTTAAACTCAGGCGAGCTCTTGAATGAACTCGCATCGTGGGACAGGGCCATTACTGCGCTACCGAAGAGATGCAGCATTAATGGATTGAACACTTAATGAATATCTTGGCCTCCTCACATTTTCACGATCCAAACTACCTCCTCCTCACCATCTGCACTAACTGAAAGTAACGGGCCACTGCTGGTGTCTAGGTTGTTGCGATCCGATAGAAAAGAACAATCAAATCAAGTATTAAAGATCAGTCAGTTGAGAACTAGGTTAGAATTAGGATAAAACAAAGGCACAATCAGGCTGTTCAACTGCAACTTTACAGAGTCCTGCCCATTAACATCAGAGGCTTGTGCCAAAGTTGTAAAATCTGTCCCAATGACTAACCAGGAAACATCTGGCATAGTCCTTTATACCACCATACTGACAGGCAAAAGCATATACAATGTAACCAAAGATAGACACAAAATGTTGGAGTAACTCAGCGGGTCGGACAGCATCTCTGGAGAAAATGGACAGGTTGACGTTTTGGGTCAGGCTCTTGTTTCCAGTCCACTCCCCTGTCCCCCCCCCTTATAATCAGTCTGAAGAAGGGGCCCGACCCGAAACATCACCCATCCATTTTCTCCAGAGATGCTGCCTGACATGTGGAGTTGCTGAGCATTACGTCAACATTTTGTGTCTATCTTTAGTATAAACTACCATCTGGAGTTCCTTTTCATTACAGTGTAACCGTCTCTCTTTGCTATTCAAAGGGATTACCATCACCAGATACCACAATTAGCGGGATTACCATTGGCCATAAAACTAATGGACCAGCCAAATAGAAAGTGTGGCTGCCAGAGAAGTTTAAGAGAGGTTCGCCCCCTGACTCACCAAAATCCATGTTATCTATGAAACGTTATTCAGAAGGTTGTCAGTCTGAAGAAGGGTCCTGGCCCAAACCATCGCCTATCCATTCCTTCCACAGATGCTGCCTGACTCGCTGAGTTACTTCAGCACTTTGTGTTTTACGCAGGATTCCAGCATCTGCAGTTCTTGGTGTCTCCTGAATGCTTCTCCCACAATGGTTGGAAAATTCAATATCTTTTTGGACAATCAATTTCTCTTAATTGTCACCCAAACACCACTTCACACATTCACTCCTTCCACAGCAGGTTGGACCATACTGAAAATAAACTACAGCAACTTACCAAGACTTCTTTAGCAGACTTCCAAAATTAAAGGTTTTCAAATGCCCCTCCGAACCATCCACCAACGTGAAGTTTAAATACATGTTACTGGGTAAAAATCCAGACACATCGACTGCAGTGATTAAAAAATACATTACCATTGTCCTCTCAAGGGCAATATGGGATGGACAAAGAATGAGCACATCACAAGAATGAATAATAGAGAGAAAAATATATATGCTGCCTGGATTAGAGGGTATTGGCTGTAAGGAGAGGTAGGACAAACTTGGATTGTTGTCTCTGTAGTGCCTGATGCTGAGGGGAGACTTGATAGAAGTATATCAAATTATGAGAGGCATACATAGGGGTAGAAGTCAGATCCTTCCCCCCCAGGTCGAAATGTTAAAGACTAGAGGGCATAACTTCAAGGTGAAAGGGGCAAAGTTTAATAGATACTAGACTAAGTGGGACCCGTTGGGTCCCTGTCACACGGGAGGCCTGCTTCCCCCCAATGCCAACACGTTCCCCAATGCAATATTCCACCACTCACCCATAGCTCCCAACTGTGCAGGGCCGTATCCCCAGCACTGCCTCCCCCTCCTCTTGCTTTGAGGAATTAAAAAAATAATGTAATTGCCCCCTCCCCCTCCTGTTCTGGTAAAAACTTGGTGGAAGGACTGAGTGTTCCTGGATTGCAACTTTGTATGCAACTTTCTTGCAAGCTAGGCCAGTAAGGATTTAGCTGTTAATTTCTTCTTAAACATGAATTTTTAAACTTAAAAATGATGAATAACTTGTGCAATATAGGATGAATCTGAATGAAACATTATAGGAACGACCGTCGCGCGCGCGCGCGCACGCGCACACACACACACACACACACACACACACACACACACACACACACACACAGACACACAGACACACAGACACACAGACACACAGACACACAGACACACAGACACACAGACACACAGACACACAGACACACACACACACACACACACACACACACACACACACACACACACACACACACACACACACACAACAACAACAACAAAAAGACGAGACTTTTAATAGTATACTAGAGTGGGACCCATTGGGTCTCTGTCAGACGGGAGGCCTGGTCCCCCAACGCAGCCTGTTCCCCCAACGCAATATTCCACCACTCACCCATAGCCCCCATGGGAGGCCTGGTCCCCCAACTCAACCCATTCCCCAACCTAAGATGCCACCATCTCCTGCCTCCAACAGCACTGGACCTAAAAAAAAAATTCCATTACACTTTCCCTGCCTCCCCCAGCACTTCCAATTCCAAAATCCACTTCCCCTGGCCCCTCCCCCTCTTGTGCAGCCAGGACCATGACTAATGGCTCTGTCTCACGGTGTTGCGGTCATTGGCGGTGAAGCGCGGCATCGCCGGAAGAGGTGACCGCACGTCAACCCCGAGAGCGCCGAGTACGGCCGGTCCCACGAGCTTGCGGTGTTATAGAAATAAAGCAAGCGGGGCTGTGGCGGCGGTAGTGCTGATCGCGGCGCCCGTGCCGCACACGTGCCTCACTGGCGGAGGCTGTGGCGGTGACCGTGCCGCACACGTGCCTCACTGGCGGAGGCTGTGGCGGTGAGAGTTCCACTCACGGCGTTCGTGCCACACTGGGCGGCAGCTGTGGCAGTGACCGTGCCTCACTGGCGGCGGCTGTGGCGGTGACCGTGCCTCACTGGCGGCGGCTGTGCGGTAAGAAATTATTTTTCAACGGTGCTGACTTTTGTGAGCACCGTGCGGTGTTGGGACAAATGCCGCACGGCCTCGGCGGTGGGCGTTTGACCGAACCCGCGGTCTCTGGCGGTCCACGAGCGGTAGAAACTTCCTGTATCACCGCCAATGACCACAGACTCGTGAGACAGGCCTTTAAGTATTCTATGATGACAACATTGTTGCAAATGTCAGGTGGAGGACTGTGAGATTCCATTCAGGTGAATACTTGGTGGAAGCACAGAGTGTTCCTGGATTGCAACTTTGTATGGAAGTTTGTTGGAAGCTGGGGCAGCAAGGATTTAACAGTGAAAATCTTTTTAAAGTAGGCTTTTTTAAACCTTTACCTATCAATAACTTGTTAAATATAACATCAAATCTGAAGGAAACTTGACAAGGGCGACGACGGGAAAAAGTTGAGTAACGTTGTGCAACAATTTTAGCACTACCGTGTACCCGTTTTGGTGTAGATACGAACACACACACACACACACACACACACACACACACACACACACACACACACACACACACACACACTCACACACACACACACACACATGACGAGAGGTATAGAACATGTGTGGGCAGATGAGATTAGTTTTGCTTAACATCATATTTGGCACAGACATTGTGGCCTGAAGGGCCTGTTCCCATGAAGTGTACTTTTCTATGTTTTAAATACTCTGTATGACTCCATTACCATTCCTAGGTATGTACCACCCCCAACCTCTCCCTGAGAGTGCCTCACTATCATCGTTTGGCATATGCTACTGATTTCATCAATGTTGAATCAAAATCCTGGAACTCCCTGGCCAACAGGAGAAGATCGTAACCACATGGACCACTGTGGGTCAAAGGCAGAGGGAAAGCATGAGATGCCTTTTAGATGAGACATGAATCTAGGGCTAGACTGCCATCTCACATGTAAAAGAGCCCAGTTCAGCTAAGGACTTGTCACCACCTCCTGCCCTACCCTCAGACTTCTAGCCAAATCATTAAATAGCTAAATCATTAAGTAACAGTTTACGAGATTGCCTTTTTGGGAGATTACTGTGCTTGAAATGGTTGCTCTGCAATATGAGTGACCAAAATCAAATAAAATTTGGAAATCCAAACTTTATCTCCGCTACATCGACGACTGCATTGGTGCTACCTCCTGCACCCACACACAACTCACTGACTTCATCCATTTCACCACTAACTTCCATCCGGCACTCAAATACACCTGGACCATTTCCAACATTTTCCTACCATTTCGTGACCTCACTATTTCCATCGCAGGTGATAGGCTACTGACCGACATCCACTATAAACCCACCGACTCCCATGGCTATCTGGACTACACTTCTTCCCACCCTGCTTCCTGTAAGGACTCCATCCCCTACTCCTAATTCCTCCGTCTACGCCGCATCTGCACCCAGGATGAGGCGTTCCACACCAGGCATCGGAGATGTCCTCATTCTTCAGGGAACGGGGGTTCCCTCTTCTACTATAGATGAGGCTCTCACCAGGGTCTCGTCTATACCCCATGACTCTGCTCCCACTCCCCATCCCCCCACTCGTAATAAGGGCAGAATCTCCCTGGTCCTCACCTTCCACCCTACCAGCTGTCACATACAACAAATAATCTTCCGACATTTTCGCCACCTCCAACGTTATCCCACCACTTGCCACATCTTCCCATCTCCTCCCCTGTCTGCTGTCCGCAGAGACTTTTCCTTGCAACCGTAAGAAATGCTATACTTGTCGCTTTACCTCCCCCTTTGACTCCATTCAAGGACCTAAGCAGTCTTTCCAGGTGTGGCAGAGGTTCACCTGCACCTCCTCCACCTCATCTATTGCATCCGCTGCTCTAGATGTCAGCTGCTCTACATCGGTGAGACCAAGCGTAAGCTTGGCGATCGCCTCGTCGAATACCTCCGCTCGGTTCGCAATAACCAACCTGATCTCCCGGTGGCTCAGCACTTCAACTCCCCCTCCCATTCCGAATCCGACCTTTCTGTCCTGGGCCTCCTCCGTGGCCAGAGTGAGGACCACCGTAAATTGGAGGAGCAGCATCTCATATTTCGCTTGGGCAATTTGCACCCCAGCGGTATGAAGATTGACTTCTCTAATTTCAGATAGTCCCTACTTTCTCCTCCCCTTCTTAGCTCTCCCTCAGCCCACTGGCTCCTCCTCTTCCTTTCTTCTTCCGCCCCCCCCTCCACCCTCACATGTCTGAAGAAGGGTTTTGACCCGAAACGTTGCCTATTTCCATCGATCCATAGATGCTGCCACTGAGTTTCACCAGCATTTTTGTCTACCAAAAGTTTGGATGGATTTGTAATTGATAATCAGCGTTATCAAAGGCACTACGTAAATGTAAGCACCTTTTTTCCTACCTAATGCGTGTTTCTGTGCAGCATGCTTACATTGTCATTATTCTTAATGGAACTGGACACACAAAGACTTCATGTTATGTGTATTGTATTCAGTTCACTCATGGGAATAGGAATAATCCATTCATCCCAGACATCTTGTACAATTTCTAAGTCTAATCATAGCTAATCTAACTGCTGTGTCCGGGATTCACATCCCCTAATACTTCTAGTTAGTGAAAGTTTATTAATCTCACGTTAAAATTATTACTTGAGCTAATATCAATGATGTTGCCTTCATCTGCACCTACTTACTAAGAATTATTTCTGAAAAATATGTACATTTTGAATGTGCACAGCAGTGAATTCTATGCAGGCTTCATATAGTCCGCACCAAGCAAAGATATTAAACATGTAGAAAGTAGCCTTTGCTCCTCTGATGTTTTTTGGCATTTAATACAGAGCCAGGCACAGCAGATGGTTCAACTGCCAACCAGCGTACCAGAGGCACTACATCTGGTTGGTGACCTTGCTGAGTGAAGATAGGGGACAGTCTGCCTGCCTTCCAACATGGATCCCATTCACCTCGCACCAGCTCCACATCCACAATGGTCCCAAAGATGAAATATGAATCAATGCCCAGTAAATAGGCATACACCAGAGGAAGTCGACCAGGGTGTGGAACTGAATGCTGGATAATGAATGTTTGTTGATGGGGTATTGGTGTTGGATGTTGGGGCATTATTATTGGTGCTGGATATGAGTGCTGGGTCCTGAGATATGCTTCATGAGTCTGGTGATGTTGGTGTATCAGCATTGAATGTTAAGGCGCAGTTGTTAAGTCCTAGGAGGTTGGATTTGGCTGTTGTGTCAGGTGTAGCAGCTGGATTATAGATTTGGGTGCGAATGTATTTTTGTTGGATGATATTGAACGGTGAGGGATGGGCACAATGATGGTATTTGGATGTGGAGTGCTGGATTATGGCTGCTGATTGATGGGGTAATGATGTTGATTGATGAGTAGTGATGGGTCACCCATGATATCAAATTCTCTCACCATCAACATCCTGGATGTTACTATTGGCCTGAAACTCTACCTTAACCTTAACTGCCACATACATTTTCCTCTTCAGCAGTCCCTCTGAGATTGAGGATGATTTGCTTCCACACTGGTGTGAAGGGTTCTGAGATGATTGTATGTTGGGATATGGCAGTTGGTCACTGAGGAAAAGGTATTGGGTGCTAGATTATAGCTGTTGGTTGATGAGTGCTGTTGTGTGGGTGAGTGCTGTTGTGTGGGTGAGTGCTGTTGGTTGATGAGTGCTGTTGGTTGATGAGTGCTGTTGGTTGATGAGTGCTGTTGGTTGATGAGTGCTGTTGGTTGATGAGTGCTGTTGGTTGATGAGTGCTGTTGGTTGATGAGTGCCGTTGTGTGGGTGAAGGGTGTTAGGCGTTGGTGTTGTGTGCTGTATGATGGATGCTGAGGAACGGGTTTGGGCTGGATTATGGGTGTTGAATGTCAGGATATTGTTGGTGGATGTTATTGCGTGCTGAAATATATGTGTTGGTTGATGAGGTTGAGTTTTGGCGAATGGGGGAAAGATGCTGGGTATTGATGCTGGGGCATGGGAGCTGGTGTCTGAGGAGTCAGTGTTAGGTGCTAGATTGGTGTTTGATGGGACATTGATGTTGGGTATGGGCAAAATGTGCTGGATATTGGTGCTGGCTTTGGATGGTTGTGTACTAGGATATTAGTGTTGATGTATTATTCTGGGATGCTGAGGAATGGGTGTTGGGAGTTGGGTATTGGTGCTGACGGTGGCATACAGTGCTGATGTTGTACAAAGGTGTCAGATGATGGAGTATGGGGTGGAAATGTGTGATGGGGTATAGGTGCTGTGTGGTGCACTATTGGAACATGGATGTCGCACATGTGGTACGGTGCTGGATTGTGGTGAGTGGGTGCTGGGTCTGGTTGTGTACTGTATCAATGTTAGGAGTTGGTTTATGGATGTTAAATGTTGGGTATTACTCTTGGGTGCAGAATTATGGATTGTTGGTAAATGGAATATTAGTGTAGGGTTTGGGCTGTAGGTGCTAGGTGTTGGGGTTCTGGGATATGTGTGCTGCTGCTGCCTACAGGGAAATATGTGTTGGAGCATTGGGATGTTTGGCATTGGGTATTGGAATATGGGTATTGGATACTGGGATGGGGGTGTTGGATATTGGGATAGGGACATGGATGTTACAAACTGGGATGCTGTTATCAGGCAATTGTCCTTGTTCATCAGTCTATGAAAGTAAGCATGCAGGTACAGCAGGCAGTGAAGAAAGCGAATGGCATGTTGGCCTTTATTAGCAAGAGGAGTCGAATATAGGAGCAAAGAGGTCCTTCTGCAGTTGTACAGAGCCCTAGTGAGACCACACCTGGAGTATTGAGTGCAGTTTTGGTCCCCTAATTTGAGGAAGAACATTCTTGCTATTGAGCGAGTGCAGCGTAGGTTTACAAGGTTAATTACCAGGATTGGCGGTCATATGCTGAGAGAATGGAGCGGCTGGGCTTGTACACTCTGGAGTTTAGAAGGATGAGAGGATTTCTCATTGAAACATATAAGATTGTTAAGGGTTTGGACATGCTAGAGGCAGGAAACGTTCCCGATGTTGGGGGAGTCCAGAACCAGGGGCCACAGTTTAAGAATAAGGAGTAAGCCATTTAGAACGGAGACGAGGAAACACTTTTTCTCACAGGGAGTTGTGAGTCTGGGGAATTCTCTGCCTCAAAGGGCAGTGGAGGCAGGTTCTCTGGATGCTTTCAAGAGAGAGTGGATAGGGCTCTTAAAAATAGCGGAGTCAGGGGATATGGGGAGAAGGTAGGAACGGGATACTGATTGGGGATGATCAGCCATGATCACATTAAATGGCGGTGTTGGCTCGAAGGGCCGAATGGCCTACTCCTGCACCTATTGTCTATTGAATCATCCTACCACAACCAGAGAGCAGTGCTGAACTACTATCTACCTCTTTGATGACCCTCGGACTATCCTTGATCAGACTTTGCTGGCTTTACCTTGCACTAAACGTTATTCCCGTATCATGTATCTATACAGTGTAAATTGATCGATTGTAATCATGCATTGTCTTTCTGCTGACTGGTTAGCACGGAACAAAAGCTTTTCACTGTACCTCAGAATACGTGACAATAAACTAAACTGAACTGATGGGTGTTGGGTACTGGGATACGGGTGGAGTGCAGGAAAGTGGATTTTTTAGCAACCGGATTTGGATATCTCTGCGATTTGTTTTGGGGGTTTGGACATTGAGGTACTGGGATGTGGGTGTTGGAATGTGGTTGTTGGGACAGTGGGGATATTGATATTGGGTGCTGGGATGTGGGAAATGGGTGCGGTAATTGGTACTGGAATGTGATTGATGGGGGGGCGGGATGTGGGTGATGGAATGTTGATGATATGAGCTGGGATGGGGCGATGGGTGCTGGATGGGATGCAGATGATATGTGCTAGGATGTGGATGCTGGGATGGGATGTGGGTGTGGGTGCTGGGTTGTGGGTGCTGGGATGTGGGTGCTGGGGTGTGGGTGCTGGGATGTGGGTGCTGGGATGTGGGTGCTGGGATGTGGGTACTGGGATGTGGGTGCTGGGTTGTGGGTGCTGGGGTGTGGGTGCTGGGGTGTGGGTGCTGGGATGTGGGTACTGGGATGTGGGTGCTGGGTTGTGGGTGCTGGGGTGTGGGTGCTGGGGTGTGGGTGCTGGGGTGTGGGTGCTGGGGTGTGGGTGCTGGGGTGTGGGTGCTGGGATGAGGGTGCTGGGATGTGGGTGCTGGGGTGTGGGTACTGGGATGTGGGTGCTGGGTTGTGGGTGCTGGGTTGTGGGTGATGGTTGCTGGGATGGCGCGTGGATGCTGGGCTGGGGTGGGGCATGGGTGCTGGGATGTGGGATATGGGTGCTGGGGCATGGGTGGGGCATGGGAGCTGGGGTGTGGGTGCTGGGATGTGGGTGCTGAGATGTGGGTGATGGGTGCTGGGGTATGGTTGCTGGGGCATGAGTGGGGCATGGGTGCTGGGGTGTGGGTGCTGGTATGTGGGTGCTGGGATGTGGGTGATGGGTGCTGGATGTGGGTGCTGGGGTGTGGGTGCTGTGATGTGGGTGCTGGGATGTGGGTGCTGGGGCATGGGTGGGGCATGGGTGCTGGGTTGCGGGTGCTGTGATGTGGGTTCCGGGGTGCGGGTGCTGGGGTGCGGGTGCTGGGTGTGGGTGCTGGGGTGGGGCATGAGTGCTGGGATGTGGGTGCTGGGGTGGGGGTGCTCGGGTGGGGGTGCTGGGGTGGGGGTGCTGGGGTGGGGCGTGAGTGCTGGGATATGGGTGCTGGGATATGGGTGCTGGGGTGTGGGTGCTGGGATGTGGGTGCTGGGATGTGGGTGCTGGGATGTGGGTGCTGTGGTGGGGGTGCTGGGGAGTGGGTGCTGGGATGTAGGTGCTGGGGTGGAGGTGCTGGGATATGGGTGCTGGGATGTAGGTGCTGGGGTGTGGGTGCTGGGATGTGGGTGCTGGGATGTGGGTGCTGTGGTGGGGGTGCTGGGGAGTGGGTGCTGGGATGTAGGTGCTGGGGTGGAGGTGCTGGGATATGGGTGCTGGGATATGGGTGCTGGGGTGTGGGTGCTGGGATGTGGGTGCTGGGATGTGGGTGCTGTGGTGGGGGTGCTGGGGAGTGGGTGCTGGGATGTAGGTGCTGGGGTGGAGGTGCTGGGATATGGGTGCTGGGATATAGGTGCTGGGGTGGGGGTGCTGGGGTGTGGGTGCTGGGATGTAGGTGCTGGGGTGTGGGTGCTGGGATGTAGGTGCTGGGTGTGGGTGCTGGGTGTAGGTGGCTGGGGTGGGGGTGCTGGGATGTAGGTGCTGGGGTGGGGGTGCTGGGATGTAGGTGTGTGGAGTGTTCATGAAGATTTCCAGCTGATGGGGTGAGCGCGCTGCAGCCACGTAGCACAGCGAGTTTTAACCGAATGACTGAGTGTGGGGGATGTGTGACAATGGGACCCAATTAAGCTCACCGAAGATGGGATGCATCTTCTGCCCTTAGGCCGAGCTGCAGAAGCCCACATTTACAAGTATTCTTGATGGGCCATCTTCCCTCAAGCACGAACTGTAATTATCGCCAAGGTAGACCACAATCTGTAATGAAAATATTCCCAGGTAGATGCAAGAGAGATCCATTCCTTATTCACCCCCACCCCTCCCACCCCCATGATTTATTCCTATGGTCATCCAGAAAAACCTCTGCATTTTTTCTGAAAGCGGACAGCAGCAAACCCGTGACTCCATCTGAAGACCATGCACAACCCAGAGATAGTACCGAGCCCACTCGCATCCTCCCACACCCTGCAAAGAGCCCTGCACTTTGTTGTCGCCCTGGCAGTGAAGAGTTGGTTCAACTCAAGTCTCCGGGCCCCAGTCTCCCAGACAGCGACCCCCCTTGAAAATGGTCGCCACTGGGTCTTGAACCATAAGCCCAGCTACAGAGATCATCATGCGCTGCCGGCAAGGACTGCTCCCAATCTCTCTCTCTTTCCAGTGTCTGGGGGGGGGGGGGGGGGGAGGTTTTATGGAAAGTAAGCCACTGCCTGATGGAGAAAGTGGCACCACTGCTCCTCGCAGCTTGTGGGGCCCACATCTTGAGGTACGTTTGTATCTCTGTGGGCTTGGCATATTCTTTGGCCAGTTCAGGATGGGGGTGGGGGGGGGGGACAGGACAGGGGCTTCTTGGAGAAGTGACAATCTAGCGGAGTTGGTGCATGGGGACCATTGCCTGAACACTGGCGATTTTGAGCAGTACTCCACATGGTGCATGCAATGGTCGAGACAACTGGGTGATAATGGGGCTGAGCCTTTACACGGGGTCTTGTCTTGCCAACAGCGACTCAGCCCTGGTGCCCTCTGAGCAACCTGGAGGATAGATCATTGCTGCCCTGTGCTGGAGGGCGAGTGCCCGGTGACCCACAATACATGTGCAGTGAATGTGCTGTAATCCATTGATGTCTGACCTTGGGGCGGCAGTTGGGAAACCGCAGTGTGCTGTATAAGGTGCACTCGCAAAAAAAAACAAGTGCTCAAATAATCGACGCAATGGTAAGGAAACGCTCGCATCATTCGCGCAGTCATGGGCGCAGCGGACAGCGGGGTAATGGAAGTGGCGGAGGTCGTTCGCCGCATGGTCTTCAGTGAAGAAGGAGGTTGTGTTTTAATACCACACTTTGCAAGCCCAATCCTGAAACCGCAGGGCAGGTCAGACAGAGAGGCCCTCTTCGTGCTTCAGTAACTAACTGCCCACAGGCTGAATTCACTGGAACACGCCATCCAGTGACCCTGTCAGTGAATGCCCCAACAGGACGACCCAGCCTGAATGGGTGCGTGGGTGCCAGAAAATCCAAGGTGGCGGAGAGGGGGACAAGGGAGGCGCTTGCAGCCTTGTTTTCTGTGATTCCCTTCAAGCCAACAATTCTGGAAGGTTTTCTCACTAAATTTAAGTTTTCTCTTAAAAAACGCAGTCATGAGTTTTTACACACCACACCAGATCAGCCATTAACATTCATTCAAAGATAGAAAAACATATTGTCAGTGGATGGATTTGCTACGATGCGATCTAAGTCCAGTGTACAGGAAATACGCTACTTGGACGAAATCCGTCATTTTGATTCACTGACCTGGTTGTCTTTCCATGTTCTGAACATACACAAAATACAATTTAAATTAAAATATCATGTCTTTAAACAAGTTAGGCATTTCTCGTCAAAATAAGTTAACCCCTTCAATGCAAATAATGAGCTCTAATACTGACAAATGATGCTATGGCGCATATATAAAACAATCTGCTGTGAATGAGGTACAGGAGTATAAATAAACAATTTTGCTCATTCAATTTCCAGCCCATACATTGTGTATTTACCATTTCTTCAATATTTAGGCAAATATTCACCTAAAGGTCTACCAAAACACATTGAACTGAGACCAAAAAACATTTCTAAGATGTATACATTGACTGTCAAATGATAGTTCGAGGCGAGGTGCTAAAAGGTTCATTTTAAGGTAACGGTGTTTCGTTTTATAAATGTTAGTGCCAACAATTACCACCTACCCAGTTTCTCCGATTGTGAAATAAATCAGAGTGCGTTTGATGGTGATAAGTAGAATCGTGTTGTGATGCGAGTGAGCCGGAGTGTGACAGGTGGGATGAAATTGTGCATTGCATTTTATTGTTTCCTTGCGTGACATCCCGGGCACCAGGACCAATTGTGGACGATCAGCAATTTTGGCAATAAACCCTCAAAATACCCAGTGGTCCTCTCCAACCCTCCGCCTCCACCCCTCCACCACACACACACACACACACACACACGCAGAAATCCATTCGTCCAGCTCAACAAGGCTGATAAAAACAAGCCTATTTACAATTACCAGACGCTGAGATGAATTTCGCGATTTTAAAGCATGCAAATAACAAGACACGTTTAGAAATGTTCTTATTCTGAATATTAAACGAATCATGTTCCCCTTTTCACGCTCCACATACATGTAAAGAAAAGCCTTCCTTATTATGAAGTTGGGAAATTTGCCAATGCAAATTCGTCATGATACAAATAATTTAGAACAGACTTGAGACCAAATTCTAGACAATTCATTGCTAAAATGTAAACGGTATCCAGCACAATTTAAATTAACTGGATATTTTCTTAAAAAAACACCTTGCAAATCGGAACATATTCCTTTGCATAAAAAGGGCCATTAATTCCCCCCCCCGCCCCCCATCCCCACCCTAAACATAAAGCACCCACCTCTCGTCCCCTTCCACTTACTGTCCGTGTCTCTGCATCTACTGCAACATCCACTCTAACAGAAACTTCCTCAAATCTCCAGGCTGGAAATTGACCTGCATTGACGTCATTGCGTCATTAGGTTTCCCCTAGAAACGCGCGGGTTTATAAATAGCAACACATTAAATCAGTTCAAAAGCAAAGGAGACTATTTGTGTCGCTGCCTTTCTCGAACTATAGGGGTTTTTATATGGTTACAGGCTGCAGAGAAGAACAAGTACTTCAGCCGCCAAGGACAACCAGGCTGGCTATTTATAGAAAATATTATTGGGCAGATATTTTACAAACACAAAACTCTTTTTCAGCAGCATGTATTTTTATTTTAGAGGAAGGATTTATTATTTTTTTCTATAGGTTGCTCGTGCCCCACGATAAAAGATAGGAACAGCGCCACTGAGTTAAAAATAGAAGCTGCTTAACGTTCGCTGTCAAGGAGCTTCCGCAGTATGTAGTAAAAGCGAGAGAGATGAGGCGATAGGAGGAGGGAGAGTGTAACAGATGGAAGGTAGAGAGGGCAGGAGTATAACACGGAGCACGAATAAAGATTACTGGAAGATGGGAGTGATATTACATAGATACATAGACAATAAGTGCCGGAGTAGGCCATTCGACCCTTCGAGCCAGCGCCCCCATTCAATGTGATCATGGCTGATCATCCACAATCAGTACCCCGTTCCTGCCTTCTCCCCACACCCCTTGATTCCGCTAGCCCTAAGAGCTCTATCTAACTCTCTTTTGAATGCATCCAGTGAATCGGCCTCCACTGCCTTCTGAGGCAGAGAATTCCACAAATTCACAACTCTCTGTGTGAAAAAGTTTTTCCTCATCTCAGTTCTAAATGGCCTACCCCTTATTCTTAAACTGTGGCCCCTGGTCTGGACTCCCCCAACATCGGGAACATGTTTCCTGCATCTAGCTTGTCCAATCTCTTAATAATTTTATGTTTCTATTAGATCCCTCTCATCCTTCCAAATTCAGACAGGGAGACAATGATTCAGAGGGCATGTTGCAGTTATACCACGGGATGAGGGAAGGTGATGCTAATATATGAAGGATAAATGAGTGATACAAATGTATAGAGGAGGCAAGAGCAGAAAGAGTTAAATAGACATGGACAAATGGAAAGAGCAAGTTATGGATAAATAATAGAGAGAGGGAGGGTAAGTGACAATAGAAAGTGAGCACTACAATTATGCGCGGTGCTAAATGCCTACAGATAGAGCAGAAGAGACTACATCAGAAGGAGCTGTACCAAGAGAGAGGAGGATACGCAATAACATGCACCATGTTATGCAGGGCATTATTTCAGACTGCAGATGAATCAAATCTGGCAATGCAGTGAGTGAACCATGGATGATAGTAAGACTGACAAGACAACCTGGCTTGGTGAAATAAGCAAATAAATGCAGATGAAATTTAATGCCATCAAATGAAAAATGAGGGAACTAAAATGTATGAATTCACTAAGGATGTTTGAACAGAGAGATCTGACAAGAATGTTTAGTTTAGTTTAGTTTAAAGATACAACATGGAAACAGGGCCTTTTGGCCACCGAGTGTGGCTTAAGAATAAGGGGTAAGCCATTTAGGACGGAGACGAGGAAACACTTTTTCACACAGAGAGTTGTGAATCTGTGGAATTCTCTGCCTCAGAGGGCGGTGGGAGGCCAGTTATCTGGATACTTTCGAGAGAGAGCTAGATAGGGCTCTTAAAGATAGCAGAGTCAGGGGATATGGGGAGAAGGCAGAAACGGGGGTACTGATTGTGGATGATCAGCCATGATCACATTGAATGGCGGTGCTGTCTCAAAGGGCCGAATGGCCTACTCCTGCACCTATTGTCTATTGTCTATTGAGTCCATGCTGACCATCAATCACCCACACACAAATTCTATGCTATCCCACTTTTGCATTTTATACACTAGGGGCACTTTACAGAGCCAATTAACCTACAAACCTGCACATTTATGGCTCTCAATAATTTGAAGATGGCAGACTAAGAAGCTTGTTGAAAAACATGGGATGTCTAGCAATATATACGAAGACACCGAGTACAGAGGCAAGAAGATTTGGCAAGCTTCTGATGAAGCATCACTTGAGGAAGGATTTTTGGATGTGTGTTAAAAAACTGTAAGGGAATATTAGAATGATACCAGGATTGAAGACATTCAGTTACAGTAGAAGTCCTTTTTTCTCCTCAGGACGTTGAGGAGATTTGATGAAGATGTTAAAAGTTATAAATTGTTTGTCTAGACTCCAGAGTAAACTACTATTTTCAAAGGCATCTGATATAAAAGCAGAAATTGCTGAAAATATCCAGCAGGTCAGGCAGCATGTCTCATGAGAGAAACAGTGAAAGATTCAGATTGATAATGAGGTCATCAATCTGAAACATTAACTCTGTTTCCCTCCCCACAGATGCTGCCTGACCTACAAGGTATATCCAACAATTTTGCTTTTTCTTCAAATCTGCAGCATTTGTAGTTTTCATTTCAATGGGATTTCAATTAAGGTTAGTAACCAGCAGTTCCAGAATTAAGATGATTGGCAAACCAACCATGGCCAAAATTAGGAATCAGCCATTCACACTGAGCTATGCTCACAGCTGCCGATGTGAAAACATGCCTGTGAAAGATTAATTTTTTGAATTGATGAGAAGTCTGTGAAGGGGTCAGGTTAAGATCACTGTTTGTCTTAATCTACACTGTTGATTTGAATTAGGATGCACCTTCACAATTTCCAAATGTGCAGTAAACACAAAACCTGAAGGCATAGTGAGGTGTGCTGATACTGAATGTTATATTTTTGTGTGAAAGAGGAGAAGAGTTAATATAAATTGCAGGGACAATTCTGAAATGGGCTTCACATGCAACATTCATAACTCATTACAGGGTATTCTGGCCTTTCTAAATGGAGGCATAGGGTGCAGGAATAATGTTATGCTGAACCTTTATAAACCATTAGAAACATAGAAAATAGGTGCAGGAGGAGGCCATTTGGTCTTTGAGCCAGCACTGCCTTTCATTGTGATCATGGCTGATCATCCACAATCAGTAATCCGTGCCTGCCTTCTCCCCATATCCCTTGATTCCACTAGCCCCTAGAGCTCTATCTAACTCTCTTTTAAATTCATCCAGTGAATTGGCCTCCACTGCCTACTGTGGTAGAGAATTCCACAAATTCATAACTCTCTGGGTGAAAAAGTTTTTTTTCCATCTCAGTTTTAAATGGCCTCCCCTTTATTCTTAGACTGTGCCCCCTGGTTCTAGACTCCCCCAACATTGGGAAAAATGTTCCTGCATCTAGCTTGTCTTGTCATTTTATAATTTTATACGTTTCTATAAGATCCCCTCTCATCCGTCTAAATTCCAGTGAATACAAGCCCAGTCTTTACAATCTTTCCTCATATGACAGGCCCGCCATCCCGGGGACTAACCTCGTGAACCTACGCAGACACTGACTCAATAGCAAGGATGTCCTTCCTCAAATTAGGAGACCAAAACTGCACACAATACTCCAGATGTGGTCTCACCAGGGCCCTGTACAACTGCAGAATGACCTCTTTAACTCCTATACTCAAATCCTCTCGTTATGAAGGCCAACGTGCCATTAGCTTTCTTCACTGCCTGCTGTACCTGCATGTTTACTTTCAGTGACTGGTGTACAAGGACCCCAGGTCTCGTTGCACTTCCCTTTTTCCTAATCTGACACCACTGAGATAATAATCTGCCTCCTTGTTCTTGCCTCCAAAGTGGATAACCTCACATTTATCTACATTATACTGCATCTGCCATGCATCTGCCCGCTCACTCAACCTGTCCAAGTCACCCTGCAACCTCCTAGCATCCTCTTCACAGTTCACAGTCACCCAGCTTTGTGTCATCTGCAAATTTGCTAGTGTTACTTTTATCCCATCATCTAAATCAAGGGTTCCCAACCTGGGGTAATTTACCCCCAGGTAAATTTTGCCTACCCAGAGGGTAAATTTGTTGATTCTGGATTTGTACATATTTTTTCTCATTGACTGACTATGTTTGGTTCTGGTATATCTGTTCATCATTAGTTGTTCATAAATAAGTGAAATAATATTGTTATGTGCTATTAACGTTGCCAGGGGTAAACGGGACGAAAAAGGTTGGGAACCCCTGATCTAAATCACCGAGCCTTGCAGCACTCCACTCGCCACTGCCTGACATTCTGACTGGGAATCGTTTATTTCTACTCTTTGTTTCTTGTCTGCCAACCAATTCTCTATCCATGTCAATACCCTACCCATGGCAATACCCTACCATCTATCCATGTCAATTTGATCAGCAACGATTGAAGGATAGGTGCTGGGGTTTGGCTACTACGCTTAAATTGATTAAACTTTGAATAAATCCAATGACCAGTGATTTTATTAGGTGGTAAACTGGAGAAAGTGCTAGTACTAAAGATACTAATCTCTTTGGAACTGTGAAGTTCTGATGCAAGTAATTAAAAATGAAGTGGAAAGACATTTCTCCCATCGTGGAAGGGTCTAGAAAAAGAGGCCATAGGACTTAAGCGCAAAACACAAACTGTTTCAAGAACTCAACCAGTCAGGCAGCAGCTGAGGAGGGAAATGGACAGACAACGCTTTGGGTGAGGATCCTTCTTTGGGCATAGTACATCAGAAAACTGCCATTTATGCCAAAGAGTTCAATCAGACCAGAGAATCTTATTTCTCATTGCCTTTAACAATTAAAATGTCCCGAAGTTCATCTGCGGAATGATTATCAAAACAAATTTGGATCAAGACACATAGGAAGATTCGGACAAATGTTCAGATGCATGGCAGGAGTAGGTTTTACACACAGGGAGAAAGAGACACGGAGAGGGATTTCCATCTCCTCAGGATGCAGCAACAGATGATTCATCTGCCAGATGAGCTTCATCCCACCTTACTTCATATGAACCTATTAATACACTCCTTCCAACATGTACTTATTTACCGTGCTCTTAAAAACATCTGCACTATCCAATAGGGCTACCCACTTTGGTAGTGAATTCTCTATTTGTACCACCCTCTAAATTGTTTATTGGAGATATTGATGATCATTGCCTTATATCGTGCAGATGAACTCGAAGTGATGCACAGAAGCTTATTCAGGGAGAAACAGGCACATAGAGCCAATGACCAATACACACTGAACAATTGTTCAAGTGGTCATATGAGTTCCTACATACAGTGCATTCAGAAAGTATTCCGACCCCTTCACTTTTTCCACATATTGTTACGTTACAGCGTTATTTTCAAATGGATTAAATTCATTTTATTTATCATCAATCTACACACAATACTCCAGAATGAAGAAGCGAAACAGGTGTTTAGAATTTTGTGCAAAGTAATTAAAAAGATATAAAATAAATATCACATTTAGATAAGTATTCAGACCCTTTGCGATGGCACTCAAAATTGAGCTTAGGTACATCCTGTTTCCATTGATTATCCTTGAGATGTTTCTACGACTTAATTGGAGTCCACCAGGGGTAAATTAAATTGATTAGACATGATTTGGAAAGGCACACCTGTCTATATAAGGTCCCACAGTTGACAGTGCATGTCAGAGCAAAAACCAAGCCGTGAAGACGAAGGAATTGCCCGTAGACCTCCGAGACAGGATTGTGTCGAGACACAAATACGGGGAAGGGTGTAAACAATTTCTGCAGCATTGCAGGTCCCAAAGAGTAAAGTGGCCTCCGTAATTCTTAAATGGAAGAACTTTGGAACCACCCAAACCACTTGGAACATCACAGAGCTGGCCGCCCGGCCAAACTGAGCAATCGGGGGAGCAGGGCAATGTCTGATGGTCACTCTGACAGAGCTCCAGAGTTCCTCTGTGGAGATGGGAGAACCTTCCAGAAGGACAACTATATCTGCAGCACTCCACCAATCAGGCCTTTATGGTAGATTGGCCAGACGGAAGCCACTCCTCAGTAAAAGGCACATGGCAGCCTGCTTGGAGTTTGCCAAAAGGCATGAGAAATAAGATTCTCTGGTCTGATTGAACTCTTTGGCCTGAATGCCAAGCGTCATATCTGGAGGAAATCAGGCACCGCTCATCACCTGGCCAATATCATATGGTGAATCATGATGGTGGTTATTGGAAGAAGTAATGAATATTAAAGCTGATACACAAAAATTAATATCATATTTATATAATAGTATTTTAAATATAGATTTACCTGCGACAGAGGTAATTAGAGAAGAGTGGGAACGGGAATTAATGATAAAAATTACGAAGGTTACATGGGAAAAGTATTTGACATACATTCACAAATGTTCGATTAATGCAAGACATAATCTAATTCAATTTAAAATTTTACATAGATTATATTACTCAAAAACAAGATTAAATAAATTTTACCCAAATATATCCCCCACTTGCGATAAATGTTTAACCCAAGATGCAACTATAACACACTCTTTTGTTTCCTGTATAAAACTTTATAGATTTTGGAGTGATATTTTCAAAATTATTTAAGATAAAAATGGCACCTAATAATGAATTGATTATATTTGGGGTAATGGAAGATGGGAATAAATTGAATCCATCTCAAAAATTATTTTTAAATTATAGTTTAATATAGCAAAATAATGAATATTGAAATTTTCAAAAATACACCAATACCAACGCTCAAAATGTGGATTGCAAGTATGTTGGACACCGCACATCTTGAGGAAATGCGATTCCTCCTAATAGATAAATTTGACCAATTCACAATGAGTTGGTCTCCATTTGTCGTCTTTTTGGAATCATAAGGTGCAACACAATTGTAAAAGCTAACTCGTGACTGGGCGAGGGATGGTCAAGATTATAAATAAGATCTCCTTACTTCTTTTTTCTTTTTCTTCCCTTTTCTTCTTTTATTCTCTTTTTCCTATTTTTTATTCTTTAACTTTCTTCTTTCACTCTCTATTTTTCTTTTCCACACACTATATATCTCACATTTTTCTATTTTTCATTATCTAACTTCTTTTTCTTTTTCTTCTTTATTATAAAAATTAAAAAAATAAGAATCTGTACATAAAATGTATTATGAAAATATGATTGTATACAATTGTACTTCTAATAAAATAAAAATATTTAAAAAAAAATATTTTAAAAAATAAAAGAATCATGATGGTGGCAGCATCATGTTGTGGGGATATTTTTCAGCAGCAGGAACTGGGAGACAAGTCAGGATCGAGGGAAAGATGAACGGAGCAAACTACAGAGAGATCAACAGGCAGTGAAGAAGGCGAATGGTATGTTAGCATTCATAGCAAAAGGATTTGAGTATAGGAGCAGGGAGGTTCTACTGCAGTTGTACAGGGTCTTGGTGAGACCACACCTGGAGTATTGCGTCTCCTAATCTGAGGAAAGACATTCTTGCCATAGAGGGAGTACAGAGAAGGTTCACCAGACTGATTCCTGGGATGTCAGGACTTTCATATGAAGAAAGACTGGATAGACTCGGTTTGTACTCGCTAGAATTTAGAAGATTGAGGGGGGATCTTATAGAAACGTACAAAAATTTTTAAGGGGTTGGACAGGCTAGATGCAGGAAGATTGTTCCCGATGTTGGGAAGTCCAGAACAAGGGGTCACAGTTTAAGGATAAGGGGGAAATCTTTTAGGACCGAGATGAGGAAAACATTTTTCACACATAGAGTGGTGAATCTCTGGAATTCTCTGCCACCGAAGGTAGTTGAGGCCAGTTCATTGGCTATATTTAAGAGGGTTTGATGTGGCCCTTGTGGCTAAAGGGTTCAGGGGGTATGGAGAGAAAGCAGGTACAGGATACTGAGTTGGATGATCAGCCATGATCATATCGAATGGCGGTGCAGGCTCGAAGGGCCGAATGGCCTACTCCTGCACCTATTTTCTATGTTTCCTATGTTTCTATGTAAAACCTGCTCCAGAGCGTTCAGGACCTCAGACTGGGGCAGAGGTTCACCTTCCAACAGGACAATGACCCTAAGCACACAGCCAAGACAACACAGGAGTGGCTTCATGACAAGTCTGTGAGGACCCTTGAGTGGCCCAGCCAGAGCCCGAACTTGAACCCGATCAAACATCTCTGGAGGGAACTGAAAATAGCTGTGCATTGACGCTCCCTATCCAACCTGACGGAGCTTGAGAGGATCTGCAGGAGAAGAATGGAAGAAATGACACAAATACAGGTGTCAAGCTTGTAGCGTCATACCCAAGAAGACTTTAGGCTGTAATCGCTGCCAATTGTGCCTCAACATAGTACTGAGTAAAGGGTCGGAATACTTATGTAAATGTGATATTTTCAGTTAT
The DNA here is from genome assembly GCA_038087875.1 of Malacoraja senta. Classification (NCBI taxonomy): domain Eukaryota; kingdom Metazoa; phylum Chordata; class Chondrichthyes; order Rajiformes; family Rajidae; genus Malacoraja; species Malacoraja senta. The sequence goes on along the minus strand of CM075985.1, from coordinate 9,208,449 downwards.
TTATTTTTAATTACTTTGCAAAAATTTCTTTTTTTTAATTTTAATTTTTTAATTTTATTAGAAGTACAGTAATGTGGCACCAAGGTGCCTAATATATATTGGCATGTTACATTTATATACAGCTTCTTTTTTCTTTTTTTATAATAAAAAGAGAGAAAGAGAGAATAGATAAAATAAAACAGTAATAAACGTGGTGAGGTATGGGTGTTGAAATGGGAAAAGGGAGAAAGGAAAAGGGAGGAAAGAGGAAAGTGGGAAAAAAAAAGGAGAAAGAGTAGAGAGTAGGAGATTATAGGAGATAGTTATCTATATTCTTGACCATCCTTCACCCAGTCCTGAAACAGTTGGTTTCTACGATTTTGTTGCACCATATGCTTCCAAGAAGTCGATAAATGGAGACCAACTCGTTAAGAATTGGTCTGATTTATCTGTTAGGATGAATCGCATTTCTTCAAGATGTGCGGTGTCCAACATGTTGAAATCAACATTTTAAGCGTTGGTATGGTGTATTTTTCCAAAATTTAAGTATACGTTTTTTTGCCGTTATTAACCCATAATTAAAAAATGAATTTTGAATGTGTTCAATTTGTTCCCATCTTCCGTTACTCCAAGTATAATAATTTCAGTGTTAGGCTCCATTTTTATCTTGAATAATTTTGTAAATATTTCAAAGATATCGCTCCAGAATTTATAAAGTTTTATGCAGGAAACAAAAGAGTGTGTTATAGTGGCATTTTGAGATAAACATTTATCACAAATGGGAGAAGCAAACATTTCTAAACACCTGTTTTTTGCTTTTTTAATTATGGGTATTGTATGTAAATTGATGATATAAAAAACATTTGTTATTCAATTTTGGAATAAAGCTGTAACGTAACAAAATGTGGAAGAAGTGAAGGGGTCTGAATACTTTCTGAATGCATTGTAAAGCATGTTAGACCACAGTTGAAGTACGATGTACAGTTGAAGTCACCTCACCGTGGGAAAGTGTTAACAACAGAAAATATAGAAGACCTGAGAATATGAGACCAGGAGAAAGTCTGGAGGAAAAAAATATGCAATTGCAGTCACTCAGAAAATGAAACAGGCACAGACATTTCAAGTTTTACAAATGAAAATATTCACAAGTCTTGCAGATGTGTATTGAAGGAAGAATTATTAAGACACAGCACTAATAAACCAAGACTACGCAGATCCATAGAGCTGTGCAATTCGTGCACTCCAGTTTCAATTTATCTTGTTCTACCACATTCACTTCAGTGACACTCTCACGTCATATGTAACTCAAGCATTGCTTCCCATCTGCTTTCCTCCGTCATCTCATCCGAGAGTTATCTGAAGAGAAAAGGGAAGGTTGTTTGAAAAATTGAAATGTTATTGTTGTTCAATATACCATTTGTATTTCAGTCTCCCTGCAGGTCATAGGTCATGGAGGACCATTGGTGAGTTAGCAGCAACTGTGTCCTCCCTCTGCCAGGACACCTGGGTATGAATGTGGCCGCAGATACTTCCTGTACCTGGTGATGGTCACCTTGGCCTCAGCTGAATACACCAGGTATTCTCAGACAAACACCAGGCAAGTACGAAACAATGCCTGATGTTGCATCCTGAGATTGGACACGATCCGACATTTCAGACTGAACTGCCTAGACCTCTGTTTCCATGGGCATGTAAATCCCACATTCATTGCATTTGCCTTATCTGTTGTTTTTGGGTTATGGTCACATTCATTTCTGAATTCTCCATTTTTCTTTCTTTCCAATATTTTTACAATTGCTTTATTTGTATTATTTATTTGGAAAAAAAGGCAAATGATGAGTTCAACTTTTTCCATACCTTTCTGAGAATCTCTGTAATGGCATAGTCCTCATTCAAATCACCTTCCAAATTCTGAGATGTTTTCCAATGTTTTCCTTGTCTAAAGCATTGCTTCACATTGCAAGCCTTACATTTTCAACATTTACTTCCATATTTTAATAATCATTCCACATTCTAGCCACTCCACACTCTGTTCACTTATTCTCCTATTTAAACTTCACATTCTTTTTATTTTCCTTTCTTCTCCCTCACCATTCTGATGTTAGCATCCATTCTGATGTTAGCCCCTCTCCCATACACGCACATGCACACACAAACACTAATTGTAATTTCACTGCCATTATGCAGACATCCTACAGGGTCACAAAGGCTGGAAGTATTCAACAGTAATCAATATTTAGGAAGGACATCCGGAAAGGACGTAGAGGTGGGGGCTGGCCCTGGAATGTATGATGTACTAATGTATGAAGTTGGTGCAACAATGAGAAAATGAAGAAGTAAAATCACTTTGGGTGAAGCTAAGAACCATTACGTTGAGCAGCCAACTTGGGAACAGACCCTCCTTGACTGGGTGTTGTGCAGTGTGAAAGGGCAAGCTAATAATGTTGTCATGCAACGTCCATTCGGAACATATTGTAGGAAGGAACTGCAGATGCTGGTTTAAACCGAAGATAGACACAAAATGCTGGAGTAACTCAGCGGGGCAGGCAGCATCTCTGGATATGCTGCCTGTCCCGCTGAGTTACTCCAGCATTTTATGTCTACCTTCCATTAGGAACATTATAGATGTTTCCATTACATTGGAAAGTGAAGCAGTTAAATCGGAAAGCAGTGTTCTTGCACCTGTCGTATTGGCAGAACAGTGGCAAGTCAACAGCTTCAAGTTCCTGAGTGTGCACGTCTCTGATCTGTCCTGGATCAGCACACTGATGCAAGCCCAAAGAAGACTCATCATTGCCTCTACTTCCTCAGATGCTTGAGGTGATTCGGCACGTCGCCAAACACTCTTTGACAAGTGTTCAGTGGAGAGCATATTAACTGCTGGGATCAAGGCCGCCTTCAGAAATTGGAACACTCAAGAATGAAGGAGTGCTGCAGAAAGTGGTGGACTTTGCTCAGTCCATCGTTTGTAATTGACCACCACGAACATTGAAAACACCATTAAAAATCTGCAAAGCACCACACCACCCTGGCCAGGCACACATTCCTGCTTCCAGCTTCGGGAAGAAGGCACAAGAGCCAGAGAACCATTACCCCCAGGTTCAAGAACAACTTCCTCACAGAAACCATCCACGCCCTGAACTACAACCCTACCACACCCTGTACTAGTACCCTACACTAGCTAAACCCTACTACGCCTGAACTACCCTACACTAACTAAACCCTACCACACCCTGTACTAGTACCCTACACTAACTAAACCCTACTACGCCTGAACTACCCTACACTAACTAAACCCTACTACGCCCTGAACTACCCTACACTAACTAAACCCCACTACGCCTGAACTACCCTACACTAACTAAACCCCACTACGCCTGAACTACCCTACACTAACTAAACCCTACTACGCCTGAACTACCCTACACTAACTAAACCCTACTACGCCCTGAACTACCCTGCACTAACTACAACCCTACCACACCCTGTACTAGCACCCTACACTAACTAAACCCTACTACGCCTGAACTACCCTGCACTAACTACAACCCTACTACGCCTGAACTACCCTACACTAACTAAACCCTACTACGCCTGAACTACCCTGCACTAACTACAACCCTACCACACCCTGTACTAGCACCCTGCCCTAACTAAACCCTACTACACCCTGAACTACCCTGCACTAACCTCAACCCCACCACACCACCGAATCACTGCAGACTTTGTACTGCTTTGGTTGCTTTATATATTTTTGTTTTTGCAATATCATGAATAACTGATAAATCGTCGTGTTGATTTTTTTATTGTTGTTGCATCTAATGTTCCTGTAAAGCTGCAGCAAGCAAGAACTTCACCATTCTGGTTCATATCTGGTTCATATGACAAGAACTCTGAAACCATTAAATCTACACAAAACAAACGACAAAGGTATGAGGAGGGAATAGACAATGATATATTGGGGAGAGTTATTAAAAGGTGTGAAGATGGATATGCAATGGTTAATGTTTAAGGAAGGATTGCAGGATTACAACAGTTATCTGCTTGGAATAAAAATCAGGGAAAAAAATGGAAACAAAATTACCCAACTGTTGCTAACATATGATGTTAGGGTAGTATTATATCCAAAGTTGAGGCATCAAAGATTGCCAGACATGGTAGCAAACCTGAGGATTGGAAGCAGTTTAGAATTCAGCCAAGAAGAACCAAGTAATTGATCAGAAAGCAAAAACAAATGCAAGGGGAAACACAGGGTGTGCAAAGGTTGACAGTCAAGCTCATACAAATCTGTAAAAAGGGAAAGATTATACAAGGCAAGCATTGGTTTCCCACAGACAGCAAAAGAAAAAGTCATACTGGTAAATAAGGAATTGGCAGAATAATTAAACAACTACTTTGGTTCATTCTTCTCAGCTGAGGGCACGTAACTTCCAGTGAACCAAGAATCCAATGAAGCTGATGAACCGAAGGAAATTATTATCAGTAAGAAAAACGTGCTGAAGAAATTAATGACACTGAAAGTCGACAGGCACCAGAGCCTGATACTTCCCTCCTAGAGTACTGAAGGAGGCAACTTGGAAACAGTGGATTTATCAGTTATCCTTTTCCAGAATTCTGTGGTTAGATTAACTGCACAGACTGGAGGGTGCAAAATGTAACCCCATTATTTAAAAAAAGGACAGAGAACGAAGAGAGGAAATTAGAGACCAGTTAATCTAATATCGGAAATATAGGAAATAACATAGAGACCGTTCCAAAGAATGAGATTTTAGTTTAGTTTTGGTTAGTTTAGTTTAGAGATACAGCGTGGAAACAGGCCCTTCGTCCCACCGAATCCGTGCCGACCAGCAATCCCCGCACATTGACACTATAGTAAAACACTCTAGGGCCAATTTTTTACATTTATACCAAACCAATGTACCTACATACCTGTACGTTTTTGGAGTGCATGAGGAAACCAAAGATCTCAGAGAAAACCCACGCAGCCACGGAGAGAACATACAAACTCCGTACAGACAGCACCCGTAGTCGGGATGGAAAACCTCAATAAGATTAGATAAATTCAACATGAGTTTCTGGCAGGAAAATAATGGTTGACAAATCGGTTTTGTTTGTTGTGGATGTACCCAGTGGAATATTTAAGGCAGAACCAACATGTGTAGTGTACCTGGATTGTCAGATTGACTTTGATAAAGCACCACAGAAAAAGAGGAGCAGAAGACATTGATTCTTTTTGGAATGTCATTTGGCAACTTGTGGGATACTGTAGGAATCAGTGTTTGGGGCTCATGGGGAACAGGATGTATTATGTCAAATGAAATTGAACATCATGGGATTGTGAGCAGTAAGGAGGATGAAAGGATGCTGCAGTATGACTTGGACAAGTTGAATTTGCACAAATAAACATGACAGATAAATGTTGATAAATGTAAAGTTATCTGCTACAGAAAGGAAAAGTAGAAAGGTGGTGTATTATGTAAATGGTAGCAATGTTACAAAATTTTGAGATTTTAAAAATCAAGTCTGTAATTTATCCCATCAGATAAAGCATAAAAAGACATTTAATTTGACACCTAATTCACTTTCATATCTTCAGTATTAAAAAAGTTATGGCCATGTTCATACTCGGAAATTAGCGTCTTGTTCCCTATTGCTTTTCCATTGACTTAACACAAAAGCTGTGATCGAGGACAGTCAAAAGCCCATAACTTTCTTAAAAATTAAGAGAACTGAAAGAAATTTTCAGTTATTATAGATTGAAGCTTTCTGAAACAAATATGAAACAATCTTACTTAGATGACATGAAATTAAAGCATATAATTAGTTAGTTACCTAATTGTAGCTAATTACAAAATTCAATTACTAGATCTAAACATCTAGCAATTTCTTAAGAATAGATTAACATTTTTAAATAGCCTAAGTGTCCAAATAACATTCACACAAGAATTCACAATATAACATAATTTTAAAATCTCATTGTCATGGATTTATAGGCCAAATGGAAGGAATTTAATGTTTAATACCTGTAAATTAATGGGCATTTAAATCATCTTGCGAGTGGGTTTTTCTGGAACGCGATCAATTGGAACGTTGCATTTGCGGTGAATTTAACCCCGTATCGGCATGAAAAATACTGCCGGTTCGTTCGGGGGAAAAAATCACCGTTTTGCAATTTAAAATGTGAATTAAAGGCTTCTTAAGAAGCACTTTTATACATAAAATAAACGGCTTTCGTTTACCTGTCCCGTGCGTGAAATCCGTTCCCGTTGTCGGCGTTGACGGCTTTAGAAGCTGATTTTAAAATTACTCCAGCGCTGAACTTGTCGGGCGAATAAAAATAAAAAATACACAAAACGGCCGTCGGAACGATTCTTCAGCAAAAGCTTGCACTCCAACGAAATATAATTCAGGACAAGGTAGGAGAAACCCACGTTTTAACCCCGCCCCCCCTCAAAGGCGCCAAAATCGCGCACACGGCCAGTGGCAGAATTGCAGCGCCGCTGAAGGTAAGTATTGTAACATACCTATAAATGGTGATACATTGAGAAGTGTTGAGACACACAAAGACTTCAATGCCCCCTTCACTTTAGTCAATGAAAGCGGACAAGCAGTTGCAGCAAGTAATTAAGAATCCAAATGGAACGGTGGCCTTCATAGCAAAAAAAATTGAGAATGGGGGCAACAATGTCTTGCCGAGACCACATTTAGAGTATAGTGCATAGTTGGTCTCCTTTTCTAAAACTTACCAGCTTTAGTAGGAGAGCAACGGACATTCATCAACTGATGTCTGGGATGGTGAGATTACTGTAGGAGAAGCAAATAAGTTGATGAAAGAAAAAAAACTGCAGATGCTGGAATATGGAGCAAAACATAAACTGCTGGAAGGACTGAATGCAGCAAGCATCATGTGAAGAGGCAACGGAATGACTACTTTTCGGACGTGAGTTGACGAGGTTTGTAGTCTCTAGGTTTGAAGAACGAGAGGGATCTAACAGAAACGTACACAATTAAGATGGCAGTATTCAGGCTGGGTGGGGAGAGGAGGTTGCCATTGGCCAGACTGTCTTGAATAGGGAGACACAAACTCAGGTTACAGGGCATTGAGATCTAGGACTGAGACAGAACATGTAGAATTTGCGACAACAGAGAAGTCCAGAGGCCACATCACTGAATATATTAAAGAAGGAGATAGACAGATTTCTGGATGCAAAAGGCATCAAGAGGTATGAGGTGAGAAGGAGAATGTAGTACCTATAGGGGTCTCTGCCTGACCATAAAAATTACAGGATTGCCAACACTGTCCAGTCCATCAAACAAACCAGCCTCCCCCGTTGACTTCATCTACCTGTATATTTCACGCTGTCTTGGGAATGCAGCCAAAATAATCAAGGACCAATCACACCCCGGTCATTCTCTCTTTCCCTTCTCTCATTGGAAAGACGATACAAAACCTTGGAAACATGAACTCCAGAACAGCTTCTTCCCCACTATTAACAAACTCTTGAGTGAACCTCTCACATGCTAAGGATGAATTCCCTATCTCTCAGTCTACATTGATGTAGACTATGCTTTTTTTAAAATCTGCACTTTCCCTGTAGCTCTGTACTCAGTTTATTTTCTTTTTTTGCTCTACCTGATATATTCATGTATCGTATGACTTACCTAGATAGCATGCAAAACAATTTTTTTCACAAGAATGGACCAATACCAATCAGCCATAATGGGCTGAATAGCCTCCTTCTGCTTCTGTTTTCTCTGTTTCTATGCTTCAATGTTGAACATTCACTCCTTCTCATCGTTCCTCTTCATAAAGTTCACTTTCCTTTCTATTCACTCCCCGTCCCACCGTTAACTCCTAATTATGAGCATAACTCATTATCCATAGTTCACTTCCTTTTTTAAAGTTCACTCCTCTTTCTCTAACTCCACTATGGTGGGCATGTTGAGGATTGCAGGTTGTGATCAAGCGAGCTGTGAGTGTATTGCAGCAGTGTTTGAGGGGAAGCTCCGACATGTCCCTCTCTGCAGAGTAGCTGAGCTCTAGCCTCTGTGTAGTAGGGGCATGGCATAGAGTGATACAGTGTGAAAACAGGCCCTTTGGCCCAACTTGCCCACACCAGCCAACATGTCCCAGCTACACTAGTTCCACCTGCCAGCATTTGGTCCATATCCCTCCAAACCTGTCCTATCCATGTACCTGTCTAACTGTTTCTTATATGTTGGGAGAGTCCCTGCCTCAACTACCTCCTCTGGCAACTTGTTCCATACATCCAGCACCCTTTGTGTGAAAAGGTTACCCCTCAGATTCCTATTAAATCTTTTCCCCTTCATTCACCTCCTCTGGGCAAGAGACTGTGCATCTAAGACTCTGGGCAGAGAGAGAATCACTGTCTCCCTGATCATTCGTATGTGAGGTGAAATGCTTTACAAGTCTAAATCTGCAGCTCATCTCTAGTTTCTTTGATTAATTGAAAGATTATAGGATGGAAACAGGCTCATGCCGACCATCGATTACCCATACACACTAGTTCTCCATTATCCCATTTTTGCATCCACTCCCTACACACTCGAAGATAGACACAAAAAGCTGGAGTAACTCAGCGGGACAGGCAGCATCTCTGGAGAGAAGGAATGGGTGACGTTTCTGGTCGAGACCCTTCTTCAGGCTGGTTAGGGATAAGGGAGACGAGAGATATAGACGGTGATGCGGAGAGATAAATAACAATGAGTGAAAGATGCAAAAAAGTAACGATGCTACACACTCGGGTCGATTTTCAGAGGCCAATTAATGTACAAAGTCGCACATTTTTGGAATGTTGCAGGAAATTGGAGCACCTGGCAGAAACCCACGTGGTCACAGGGAAAAGGTGCAACCTCCATACTGACAGCACCTGAGGTTAGGATCGAATCCAGGTCTCTGGCAGGAGCTCTATTAGCTTTTTTGGGACAAACCAGAAATGAAGACAGAAGTGCTAGTTAATGAAACTATAAAAGTTATGGGCCTGTCCCACCTAGGCGATTTTTTAGGTGTAGCGTTTTTCTGGTCGCTGCTGGATTTTGAAATGTTCAAAACATTTCCGCGACCGTGGGCTTGTCGTAGCTAGACTTCTCCTGACGTAGGTGCTGTTGCCAGGATGACGTAGGTTGTCGCCGGTGCTGACTTCGGTGAATTCCATTGGCGACTACCTACGTCAACCTACGTCAACCGGCGACAGGTGCCACTGACTGAATTGTCTGACCTTGTCGTAGCTTGTCACAGGTGGACATAGGTTGTCGTAGGTGTGGTCGTAGGTGGACATCCTAATGGGTCACGTGTCGGTAGCTTACCGTAGCTTGACGTCGATTAGGTGGTAGGTTGTTGTAGACATTGTCGTAGACATTGTCGTAAGGGGGTCCAGTTGCTGTTTTTTCGCCGACCTGCTACGACTATGCCAGTCGCCGAAAAAATCCCCTAAGTGGGATAGGCCCATTGGCCTCCATGCCTGAAAATTAAGATAGCACATGAATGTGTGGGGAGATTCAATAAGCTGATGGATTAAAGTGGGATAAAACGATGTAAGACAAATAAAGATGCTGCAGCCATTGGACTTCTCTGCTAATCACCTATAAAAAATGGAAGCAATGTAGGGAAGATGTTACATTCTATATTTAATTTGTTGTTAAAGAGAAAAGGTTGCAGTAAAGAAGCTGTTACATGGGCTGCACTGCACCACACCGTGAATCTTCACATGAAATTGGTGAACTGATGGATATCTTCCAAGTTCATTGCAGCACATTTAGAAAGAAAACAGTTGATCATTACCATTTCTTTCCTCACAATCAAGAGCAGGAAGAATCATTGATACTTTCTCAAAGAAGCTGAGTTGTTGGCAAACAAGTGCAGCTTTGCCGATCTGAAGAAATCATTCATGGCCGATTGGAATGTTTGTGGAATCTGGGAGTTCAGCCTGAGGGAGAGAGGTAGTTTACTCTGGAATACAAACATGAAAAGCTGCTGAGCTACAAAAGGCCAGAACTTTTCTGACCGATGTTTCATGAACTGCCCTATAGTTTCTGGCTTTCTGTCCTTCTTTCTTAAATTGGGACAGAACATTTGTGGTTTTCCAATGCATTGGGACGTTTCCAGTATCTTAGGTACGCCAAAATGTCACAACCAATGCAGCTGTTATTTTTAGAGCCACTTCTATCAAGACCAATAGAATGCAGACAATATTTCAGAAGACTCATCAGCTTTAAATGCCATACATTTGCCCAGTGTATTTTCCCTAGTAATGTGATTGTTGTATGTTCCTCTCTTTGCCTCTAGATTTGCTGCTAATGAGATACTTTCCAATGTTCACTTTCCATTCTAACGTTAATTCCCCATTAAGTTTATGCCTCATTCCCAAGCTTATTTCTTATTCCATTCACCTTATTCCAAAGTTCCCATTTTAATGCAAAGATGTATCTAATTCACCAAAGCCCCTTCAGAGATAGAAATCCCTTATGCAGTCGGGCCAATATATAACTCCTGACCCACCAATTTGGTTTACTCTTAAATTACCTTGCAAGCCATTCAGATGTACTTTATTGAAAAAAGAGCAAGAATTAAATCTGATGAATGACCTGGCATCGACGTCAGCACCCAGCTCAGACAGGAAAACCGTCTCCACCGCCTGCAATCCCCACCCCTTACACTCTAGCACTCTCCTCACAGCTCCTCACAAACACCTGGGGAATGGCTCTGAGTCTGGGGAACTGTCCCACCAACTAGTCGGCACCGTTGCATTTTCAGACTCATCCCTTAAGAACTTCAGAGGGGAAGGTACAGGCAGGAAGGTGTAGCCCTTGGAGTCCTCAGCATTGACTCCAGATCCCATGAGTCTCATGGTATCAGCTTGAACACAGGCAAGGGAACCTCTTCATGATTACCTTCCCTTAGCTGGTGAATCAGTGTTCCTCCACGTTGAACAGGATTTGGATGAAGCATAGAGTGTACTCTGCTTGGGAGGCATCACCATCCATTGCCAAGACTGACCTGATAGCACCACTTCTGACCGAGCTGACAAACAGCTATCAGATGTGATATCCGCATGTGGCCAACCTTCTTGACCTCATCGTCAATCTAGCAGTAGCAGTTGCAAGTGACAATGATGGGACACAAGCGACCACTGCACAGTTCTTGTGAAGACCAAACTCCATCTTCACACCGAGGACAATCTCCATCTTATTGCTGCAGTTGTGCTATATGGGATGGAAATATACACCATCACTACCCGTGATCACATGGCCCGGCATGACCCCACTTTACCTCGACTGTCAATCCAGGGGAGCAGCCCTTGTTCAGTGGGGGGTAAAGAGGGCCATGCTGGGAGCAGGGCCAGGCTTGTCTACAATTGGGGTAACAACTCTGCACACAAGTATGAACAGTCAAAAAAACATACACAGCCAAATGATCTGAAAACCGGCGGATTAAATCATTGAGATTGTTACCAAGTTGCAGCGAGACCTGCCATCTGGATTCACTCCAACCATTGGATTCAGGCCACTTGCATTTAAATGCACCCTTCATGTCAAAGGCAGTCACTTTGACCTCGACCTTCACAGGTCTTTGTCCAAATGTGGACCAAAGAGCTGAATTACAGAGAGTGACTGTCTTGCACATCAAGGCTACATTTTGCTGCATGTGACATTGAAGAACCTGATAATACTGAAGGTGATGGGCATCACGGGACAACCAGCCAATAGTTCGAGTCACAAAGGCAGATGGTTATGTTTGTTACTAAGCCCACCACTGGAGTCACCACTGGCCTAAATTTCATCTGGTCCTGCCACGTATATCATAACCTATACCTCCTTTCCCCTCGTGATCTTCCCCGTACTGTCCACCAATTTCCCTGTTCCAGTTCTGATGTTATCTCTCTTAGTTTCCCCAGTGAGCTCCATTACCTCGCTCGGGGTCCTTCAGTGAACCACCTCTCCCAATTCTGACGCCACCTCATCCTGATTTTCCCAATGAACTACCAGTTTTGATGCCTTCTTGCCCTGGTTTGTTTTGTCAGGTTATTTGCTGTGAATATTCACTGTGCGCAGCCTGTTGCGAGAGCACCCTCTAATGGAGACTGTAAATGTTGCAGCCAAAGGGCAGCGGCTTAGGAGTCAACAGAATTCTCCATGGTTTGGTTGTTGACCCTCAGTTTACTTTAGGAACATTCTGCAGTGAAAAGACTGTTTATGAGTGGCCATTTTAAAATATTATGACAGTGCACTACGTGTAAACTGTACTTTGATTACTTTTGTGGATACCATAACATAACATGGATCAACACAGTATAAAAGGGTGGGTGCGTAGGAAGGAACTGCAGATACTGGTTTACACTGAAGATAGACACAAAATGCTGGAGTACCTCGGCTTACAACCCAGCGGTATGAATATTGATTTCTCTAACTTCAAGTAACACTTTGTTTTACTTCGGAGTCACGTGAGTGACTACGTGAAGAACCCCACCAGTGCGCCTGCGCTTCATCACGTCAGACGCATTGGCGCAAACGGACGCGAGGAGCAGAGCTCCTCTAGTGGAATTGTAATTTTCAACTACAAGGTAACTATAAAACCTTTTTGGAAGTATTTCTGTGTCCGTTTGCTGTGGGTCTGTGGGTTTTTTTCCAAAGGCATAATGGAAAAAACGGGCAAGTGGAGGAGGCGAGCGGCACAGCCGGTATAAAGTCGCAATATTGCGGTCGGCGACCAGCCGCCTCTGACCATGGTACAGTCGACAGTATAGCGACTGTGGATATTGGGGCTGAAGGGCATTTAGTCAGCACCAGTGGGGCAAAGCCGATAAAAAGCTGCGGGAATGCGGTCGGTAAAGGACTGCCTCATACCCTACAACAGTCGCCGGCTGGGAGCAGGGAGAACTGTGGACGTGTGCATTAAAGAACGGAGCCAGCGTCAGTTGGGTGCTAGGCACCATACAAGTCAGGGTCATGGAGCAAGAGTCAGTTTAGGATTCACCTCCAAGGCTGGATACCACTTTCTGAAGTGGGTATTCCAAATGGAGAACCTGTACACAGGTTGCTCCAACGAAATAGCCAGATGGGCTATTCCTGGCAGTACGATTTGCTGCTCTGTGAGAGTTCTGACCCTGAGTCTGACGGTGAGGCCGATACAAGCGAAGACGGCAGCTGCCAGATGTTTTATTCCTGGTAGTACGATTCGCTGCCCCATCAGAGTCAAGAGAGCCACTGGAAAGGACGTGGTCTCTGTGATCAACTATTGTGTCTACCATCAGCTCTAGTAGTTTACGATGGATGAAAATGCCAAAAAAGCACGAGATCCCAAGGAACTGTGTATTGCTGAAAGTACTAGCAGTGAACCAAGATAAAGGGGTCAGATGGGCGAAGGCATGTAAGCCTAAGGAAAGTAAACTGCAGAGAATATTGAAGCTGCTTGGTTGATGAACAACTGCAATTTGCAAAACAATGGATGGAGGCCATGGATGGAATGCATCAAGTGGCACTAAGGTTGCTATGTAGCGCCCACTTCAAGATGAATTGTTTCAGGAAGTATGCCATTCGGTCCACCATCAACCCAAAGTTGCAGCAACTCTGTAAAGCCCAGCAATGTGCAGTCATTCAACTTATTCTTCAGAGAAAAAACCTCATGAATCATGGGAAAGAGTTGGATAATGAGGCAAAAACAGCAAAGTTGATCACAACATCAATGGTCGTCAAGTCTGCAAAGAGGACGTATCCTTTCAGACATCATACAAAATCCTGGACCGACATCAGGAGCAAATCGACCATTGAAGCAGGTACTCAGTTGATGTCCTGCAGCAGGAAAACAAAAAAGCGTGGGTTTTGCCTGGCAGGAGCCAGGGACCACAGGTCACTCAGATGACAAAGGAGGTAGGTGGACCTGGTTCTTATGGGAACATATTAAGGCAAAAACAGCCAAATATTGGAAGCAAATTACTTCAGTTATTATTCTGAGTATTATAGAAAGGTTTCTAATTGATTCGATTCAAATACTGATTTGCTATCCAGCATGTTCCAAGCAGAACACTCCAATTTCACATAAAAATAATTGATGGAGGTTCAAGCTGAATTGAAAACTTGTTTATAAACAAGTAATTGAAAGGTTGGTTTATCAAAACCACCAAATTGTGTTTAAAATTTCTCAACCTAAAAAGGTGAGGAGTATTTTAGATCTGACAAGTCTTTAAAATTTTGTGAAGTATAGACACTTCAAAATAGAGACTTTGAGACTGCCAAACAATTTATTTTAAAAAGGTGTTTTATGCCACATAGATCTGAAAGATGTATATTACTTAATGTTTGTTCATTTATAAGATAAAATTATCTAAAGGAACAATTATGGCAATGCAAAGTTCTGTCTAACGGGTTAACTTCAGTCCCTAGAAATTCACTAAATTGGTAAAACCAATTTTGCGGCTAATTAGAGTCCAAGGACAGATGTAGATGGTTTAACTGGATGATGTCCTAATTAGGACGAACAAGAGAATTCGTGAGTTATCTCTCTCAAATTATTCAAACCACTTTTGAAAGTTGGGTTTAATTCATCCAGAGAGAAATTAAGTTAACGATACTTACAATAATTGATTATTTGATTCAATTGGAAAGGTAGTAATTTACCCAGGGTAAAGGGTAAAGCTAATTGATGATTGTATTAAGCAGTTGTAAAAGCAACAATCTTCAATTAAGACAGGTGGCCAGTTTGTTAGGATAATTAGTGTTATTTCCAGCAATACAATATGGGCCATTGGACTACCAGCAGCTGCAGACTGCAAAACGAAAAAAACACTAAGATGCATGATGGCCATTTTTTGATAGGCCATGCAATTAAACAATAAATGCTGCTTCTGATTGCAGTAGTGGATTTAACATGTCTTCAGTAGTTCAAGCAAGATACGGATTGAACAGCCTTCCATGGTCTTAAACAGACTGATATCAGTGTACTAGGATTAGTGCCACTGAAAAGGTATCCATCTGTGGACAGATGGAAAATGGAAGAAGTATTATTTTACAGACATGGAGAATCGACGTTTTAAAGTCTATTGGAAGGCTTATGAGCTACAAGCTTGTTGTTAAATACAACTAATCTGCATGTTCAGTTTCAAATTAACAACACTACAGCAATGGCATGTATTAATTGTATGGGTGGAATTTCCATGACAACAAAGAATGGATATTTAACCTTAAGATTTTTTAATGATATAATAGTCAGATTTGGGAAGCCAGATATGACTTGTTTCCATCCAGACTCAATCACCAGTTACAGAGATATGTGTTATGGGACTACATCGGGAGACAGTAGCGATGGATGTTTCTCGCTATATTAGGATGGTATGTTGTTATATGCATTTTACTTCATCCTGTCTCATAAATTGGTGTCTGCTTAAAACGAAGCAGTATGCTGCCTCTGGGGTATTCGTGGTACCAGACGGGTCTATGCAGCCATGGTTCACTTTGATATTGAAAATTATGACACAGTTTCTGATAAATGTTCTCAAGAGAAGGAAGTTAATATGGAATGTTGTACGGCACCTGTCTCAAATATCTTGGAGTGACCTCTATTTAATGGGTTGAGGTATAGTGCGATTTATTCACACAGAAGTATACTATTCCTCGGTTTTATTTGATGAGGTTGGAAAGACATCCTGTTGAGTCTCGTTCTTTTATTTCCAGATTAATGAAAGGAATTTTAATTCCAGACCTTCTAAACCTAGGAGGGAATCTGGAATATAGAATTGTTTTAAGCTACTTCAGCAAAGGAGTCTTGGTACGATTCTGATTTGGCCAAGTTCAGCATGGAGGTACTCATGTTTATGGCACTTGTAACATTACAAAGTTACAGATTCACAGAAGTACCTCAGGATTATGTTATGTTTTACATTTTATGAACTACTCAAATGAAGTAGGATCAGGTGTGACAGGATTCAAGATTGTTTTATTAACATATTCTATGGATCCATGTCTATATGTTAAGACATATTTATTGCAAAAAATTGAGGCTACAAAAATCTTATGAAATATGAAAACAAGATTGTTTATCATTCACGAAAAACCATACAAGATAGTGTCAGTTTAGACTATTTTAAGATGGTTAAAAACAAGTTTTAGTTGCTGCACGTGTGAACATTGATGGTTTTACATTCCATTCAGTTTAGCAGCAACAGTGACGACCAGGGCGAAGGAAGTCCCATCGATCATATTCTCACAGCCGCCGGGTGATCTAATAAGTTGGTGTTTCAACACTTTTACCATCGGGCTATTGCCAATACGGGGCTGTTTGCAGATACTATATTAAGTTCTGCTTAATTTTCCCTGGGTTAAAGGGGATACTATTAATTCTTTTATTCAAATAAATGAATTACTGCATTTGTGGTACAAATGTTATTATTAATGCATTATTGATTATTCTCGTTCCGAGTCAATCAATGCAGTGAGAAGCCGGGATTGATCTACGGCATGAAATCACAAAGCTTTAAAATCTTCACGTAGTCACTCACGTGACTCCGAAGTAAGATTAAATGAGAACTTACCTAAGTTTGAAGTTAGATCTTTATTTTATGAGGAGTTGCGTTGGTGATTATGTGCCTCAACTACCTTCTGTGGCAGAGAATTCCACAGATTCACCACTCTCTGTGTGAAAAATGTTTTTCTCATCTCGGTCCTAAAAGACTTCCCCCTTATCCTTAAACTGTGACCCCTTGTTCTGGACTTCCCCAACATCGGGAACAATCTTCCTGCATCTAGCCTGTCCAACCCCTTAAGAATTTTGTACGTTTCTATAAGATCCCCCCTCAATCTTCTAAATTCTAGCGAGTACAAGCCGAGTCTATCCAGTCTTTCTTCATATGAAAGTCCTGCCATCCCAGGAATCAGTCTGGTGAACCTTCTCTGTACCACCTCTATGGCAAGAATGTCCTTCCTCAGATTAGGATGCCTCAGTATGCCTCGTTGTCACGTTTCCCTCAGCTAACAATGAACCATTCTACATTTTCCTTTATCATCCTTAGATCTCTTGTTTTCACACCTTACCCTTCCATATCTCTATGTCTCCCTCTCCCCTGACTCTGTCTGAAGAACTCTGTCTGTCTCAACCCGAAATGTCACCCATTCCTTCTCTCTAGAGATGCTGCCTGTCCCTCTGAGTTATTCCAGCATTTTGTGTTTATAAAAGAGTGAATGTTGTGCTGTGTGATTTTTTTACAGCAGTCCAGACACTATCTTGGAGTTGAGATGAACCTTAAAGTACATATGAAACTTTATTTTGTCCTTGTCAATAATATTTATAATTTGTATTATTGTAAACAAAATCTAACATTATTCCCACTGCACTCTTCACTGGCATGATTTCACTGCTTGAGATATTGATCCCGTTTTCTCTGGTTCAAAAGCATCTGTGGCAAGTCATTCAATGCTTTAACAACCCACTTGTCAAGGAATTGCATCTCATCTCTCTCCTCGATGTCATTGTGATAATTGATTATTGCTCATCAATTTCTCCTCCAAGCTTCATCCTCTGCTCACCCCCACAAATCATCACCTAACTTTTTCAACATCCATTCATTCCTCTGCTCTTGACCAACACTGACCTGGGCGCAAGCAGTCTCTGTATATTATCCAACCTTGCAACCCTGCTCTCCCACACTGGAATCATCCTAGCGAATCCAAGCAGTGTCCTTCTCTAGCATTAAGGCCCTTCAATAACTGACCGCTGAAACTACTTAAGTGGCTATTCATACATTTTGTCAATGTTAATTGTCATCTCCGATTTTTCTGAATTGAGCTTTGGGAAGTCTGTCAAATGGCGTAAGGGCACAGCATATTACAGGTCACCGATACTGGTGCACTGCAACTCATTCCTCAGGGGCACATTGTCGCAGGTTGCCATTATGGATAATTGTGATGCAGAACTTCATTACGTAGTTTTTGTGGTGCAGAACATCATTACATATCTTGGTGTCACAGGGAATCATTAGAGAATCATAAATGCAGTGCATTTATAGAGCATAATGTCCTGTGACTCCATTATAGATAAATATAATCAGGACATGATTACAGATCATTGTATTACAGGACATCAGCACAGACCATTATGACAGAGAATGTCATTACAGATCATTTTGTGCAGGACCTTGTTATCGATCACGTTGACACATGAGATCATTACAAATCATACTATACAGATCAGTTTGACACACAACACACTGTTAGAGGACATCATTGGTAATCATGCCCTGTGTCACGGTTACTGTGATGCAAGTCAGCACAGCAGAACATGGTTTCTGAAAACCATTGCAAAGCATTGTGACAATGCACATTTCACATTATGTAACAGAATCATTGTAGATCCTTGGGCATAGAACCTAACATAGAACAGTGCAGCACAACAGCACACCCTCTGGCCCACTATATCTGGCCCAAACATGAAGCCAGGGCTAATTTCCTCTGCCTGCATGTGATCCATATCCCTCCATTCCCTGCATACCCATGTGCCTATCTAATAGCTTCTTAAATGCCACTATCGTGTCTGCCTCCACCACCACCCCTGGCAACACGCTCCAGGCACCCACCACTCTCTATATAAAAAACTTGCCACCTCGGTTCTTTGGGCGCAGGTGGCTCACCAGTTTCTGAAGGAGAAGGTGCACCTGTTCCCAGGGAGCAACCATGTCTCCTGTTGTCCAGTGAGAGTTGGGCCACGTGTTGTACGGTGCCACAGGCCGCCTGTGCTCTGCAGCAGAGGGTACAGCAACAGCCCAGAAGCAGCCCACCACCTACAACCTGGACCACACCACCGCCTCTTTCGGGCAATTTCACCCCTCTTTGCCCTATAGTATATGACATTTCCACCCTGGGTAAATGGTTCTGATTGTCTACCCTTTCTATGCCTCTCATAATTGTATATACTTCCATCACATCGCCGCTCAACCCTCGACACTCCAGAGAAAACAAACCAGTCTGAAGAAGAGTCTCGACCTGAAACGTGAACCCATTTCTTCTCTCCAGAGATAATGCCTGCCCTGCTGAGTTACTCCAGCATTTTGTGTCTATTTTCAGTTTAAACCATCAGCAGGAGTTCCTTCCTACAACCAAGCAATCCACATCATCATTATAGAACATTGTGAATATGGGTATTACGGCACAATATTTAGGGCTGCCAACGTGGTTCCTCAAACACAAGGGACAGGTGATCACAATGGGTGGAGTTTGTGGTTGCTGACTGGTTTGTTGTGCCATGCTAAGAAGAGTTCTGGCAGTTCCTGTAATTGTCTTTTGGCAGTACTGCTCTGAGATAAGTCACAATTAATTTGGATGTTGTTTGCGGACTGGTAGTGCTTGCCAACAACCACAACATTCTGGGCACTTACACAAATAGTGTCTCGGAATCACTTGGGTCAGAAACGGCATGCACTTCAATTCTTGCTGGAAGGTTGCCCAAACTGGTAAACATTATAAAGGATAAAGTGCATCCCCAGGTTATCTGGTGCAGAACAGATATTTTTCCATTTAACGACAGCTTCTCATTTAATGTTGGCAACAGCGCACCTCTTGTCTGCCTTCCCCCTCACATTATTTTGTTCTCTCCCCCATTTCCTTTCATCAGTCTCCTCCTCGCTACCTGGTGAATCTGTGGAATTCTTTGCCATGAAAGGCTGTGGATCAATGGATATATTTAAGGCAGAGATAGTTAGATTCTTGATTAGTACGGGTGTCGGGGGTTATGGGGAGAAGGCAGGAGAATGGGGTTAGGAGGGAGAGAGAGATCGGCCACGATGGAATGGCGGAGTAGACTTGATGGGCCGAATGGCCTAATTCTGCTCCTATTACATGACCTTATGACCTTTCTATTACTACCTGTTCCCCTTACATAGAACACAAGAATATATAACTCAGCCCCATGTGTCTGTTTTGTCATTCAATGTGATCATAGTTGATCACACTTGCCACTTTCCTGCATTAAACCCATATCCGTCAATGGCCATATTTATTAATATTATTTGACATTTATCTTGAACTCACTGAGTAACCGAGGGTCAACAGCCTCCCAAGATTTATCAACTTCTGGGGACAGAAACCTTTCCTCATCACTAATCCTTCATTTTGAGGCTATTCCTGATACCACAGCCAGGGGAAACATCGCCCCTGTGTTTACCATGTCATAATTATCTCTCATTCTTCCAAAGCATACCCTCACACTGCTAATCACACTGCTAATCTCTCTTCCCAGGACAACCACTCCCTTATCAACCTGGTAAATCTTTACTGTGCTCCCTCTATCACAAGTGAAGTACAACAGGATCTGAGGGTCCATGTTCATCAGTCCATTAAAGTAAGCATGCAGGTGCAGCAGGCAGTGAAGAAAGCAAATGGCATGTTGGCCTTCATAACAAGAGGAGTATAGGAGCAAAGAGGTCCTTCTGCAGTTGTACAGGGCCCTAGTGAGTATTGTATGCAATTTTGGTCTCCAAATTTAAGGAAGGACATTCCTGCTATTGAGGGAGTGCAGCGTAGGTTAACAAAGTTAATTCCCGGGATGCCGGGACTGTCATATGCTGAGAGAATGGAGCGTCTGGGCTTGTATACTCTGGAATTTAGGATAAGAGGGAATCTTATTGAAACATATAAGATTATTAAGGGTTTGGACATGCTAGAGGCAAGAAACATGTTCCCGATGTTGGGGGAGTCCAGAACCAGGGGCCGCAGTTTGAGAGTGGGGGGTAAGCCATTTAGAACGGAGATGAGGAAACACTTTTTCACACAGAGAGTTGTGAGTCTGTGGAATTCTTTGCCTCAGAGGGCGGAGGAGGCCGGTTCTCTGGATACTTTCAAGAGAGAGCTAGATAGAGCTCTTAAAGCGTCCATCGGATGGTGCCAACGAGTGTGGCAGCCTCACCAGCAGCTGTCTGTCCTTTCACCCATTTTTTGTTATTTTTAGTATGTCAAAAAGTTACAGTGTTCTTAGTCTTTTTTTATGTGGGGGGTGGGGGGGGGGGGGATAGGGGGAAACCGTTTCCAGTCACTGACCTGGACGGAGATGCGTCTTTTCTCCGAGTCGTATCTTCGCCTTTCCTGCCAGAGCTTCAGCAGCGGGCACAGCACTGAATTCCATCACGGAGCGGGACGATGCTTTACCGGGGATCGCCGTGTTGAAGCTCCGGAGCGTTGGGCCCGCTGTTTAACACCGTGGAGCTGTGGTTGCGGAGCTTCTAGCCACGGGCGGCGCTGACTTTATCATCGCGGAGTCCTGGGATCTTTTGCTGAGGGTCGCCAGTGTTGAATCTCCTTCCGCCCAGCTCGGCCTGTGGACTTCGGGAGCCGCGGAAACTCCAAGCCGCTGAGTGTGTTCTTCAGTTCCGACGCCAGAGCTGCGATCATCCCGGCGAGAGAGCCTGAATATCGGGCCGCCCATAGCGGCGACTGCGGAGGCCCCAAAGGCCCCGACCACGGGTGAACAAAGAGGAAGATGACTGAACTTTATTGCCTTCCCTCACAGTGGGAACGTTGATTCCGCTGTGTGGGGATGTTTATGTTAAACTCTATCGAGTATTGTATTCTTTTTATTCTTATGGCTGTATGGTAACTCAAATCTCTCTGTACCAATTGGTGCATGTGACCATAAATGTAACTTGGACTTGAGATAGCGCAGTCAGGCTGATTGGGGATGATCAGCCATGATCACATTGAATGGTGGTGCTGGCTCGAAGGGCCGAATGACCTACTCCTGCACCTATTGTCTATTGTCTATCGTCTATTGAATCCTTCCTGAGGGAGGGAGACTAGACCAGTGCGCAACACCACCTATGCCGTCTCCCCAGGGATTCTTAAGTGCGGCAAATACTCTGGTAATGAAGGCCGGGGGGGGCTGCAACAAGAATGTTCGGGTAGGACCTGATTCCCAGCTGCTCCGGACTTCTTTTGAGGGAGATGTTTCAGGGCAACCTTTGGGTTATTTCAGTTCGTTGGATAGCCCCTCGGCTTCCTTGACTGCAAATCCATCCATTGCCAGAAAAAAAAGGGAAAACCCCCCATCTTGATTTGATCTTAAATAAAACAGTCTGTTTCGCTCCTGAATGAAGGGATTTCCTCATAATAAGGGCAACCCTAATTACAGAACATTCAGCTGGAAACTGGTTCATTGTTTTTTTTTCTGTGAAAATGGGTCCAAAATGGACGAGGAAGTAGTAGTTATTTGAACATGTTGATGCTGTTGCAGAAATGTGACTGTGTTTTGCCACCACATTTCACTCACACCTCGATGGCATCTTTCATCTATCGGTTCATTTTTGAACATTACGCAGCAAATTGAATTACATTGTAAAAGGCAACTGTCAATGGTCCTGCAGGATTCTTCCATCCATCGGCGAAGATCTATGTAAACAGACTTTATAAACAGCCTCAAGAAGGCGGCACCTATCTTCAAATATCCCCACCAATCCAGCCATGCCCTCTTCTGGTTGCTACCATAAGGCAGGAGGAGGTAGAGAAGCCTGAAATCCCAACACATTCAGAAGAGTGTCCAACACATTCAGAATTTGCTAAGAGTTGCCCTGAAACATCTCCCTCAAAAGAAGTCCGGAGTGTGTTGGGTCTTCAACTATCAGGATGGTGAACCAACCTGCACAACCCTAATACTGCCTCTAAACACGGAACGCGACTTTCTGTTTTAATTCTGAATGTGTTTTCCACTATTTGCTTGCTTTGTTGCACAGAATATTTTTCACTGTCTAGCAAAATGCTATGTGCAATTTATGTTTTTGTGTGTCTGCCCGAGTCTGTGAATCTGTGATGATGCGGCAAGCAAGATCTTTTACTGTACCTTGTGCGCATAATAAACCGACTCAACGGCCTGAGGAAGTCCAGGACTTCTATGTTCCACCACGAGGCAAGGTATTGCCATCATGTCTTGGGAAAATCCTGACACTGTCAAATTCCCAATTCACACTGTTCATAGGTCCATAGAAATGACAGTGTGTTAGATCTAACTCTTTGTCCAAGAGCTGGAACCAAATCCTAGAATGCTCAAAGGTTAGGAGACATGAATGAGAATTATAGAGGTCTTAACCCAACAAGGGTTGTACGGTAAAAATACTGTCAGCGCTCTTGTAAAGAGTGGTGATCCCAGAGGGAGCAGTCCCTATCATCAAGAGCAACCCTCCTTGTAGAGACAGAATCCAAGAACACGGACTTTCGGGATATCTTTCACTTGGATTTCCCAAAAAAATGTTTTGGGGAATAAACTCCAACTTCCAATAAAGGCAACCCCTGTCCACACCAGTGTGTTTCTTGCAGGCTTGTGTTCACCACATTTTGCACCTGCAGAACAGTGTAGATTGATGGAAGGATACTCAGGTTAGTTAATAGTCTGAGAGCCAGTGACATCAATGCTGCTCATGTGGGACAACGTCTCTTTTCCAGAAAATAAGATGCGTTAACCCTCCTTTGGAGGAGCAAGGAAGTGTTCACTGTTAGAAATGCTATCTTTTAATTAAATGCTGGATCCAGGTCTCGTGTGCCTTGGGTTTTAGTTAGTTTAGAGATACAGCGCGTAAACAGGCCCCTCAGCCCACCGAGTCCGCACCGACCAGCGGTCCCCGCACATTAACATTTTCCTACACAGACTAGGGATAATTTACATTTATACCAGCCAATTACAAACCTGTACGTCTTTGGAGTGTGGGAGGAAACCGAAGATCTCGGAGAAACCCCACGCAGGTCACGGGGAGAACTCACAACTCCGTACAAACTCTGTATAAAGAGCACAACTAAAGGATTCAAATGGATGGATTCAAAAGCAAACAGGAACCATCCTAATGTGCTCCACAACAGGGAAGCAGTAAAAACATATGCAAGAAATTTGTGATTAATGCATTAATAGTTTTCTCACTTACAAATTAGAATCAGGAGATTTGTCAATTTTTAATCATTACTATGAGCTTAATTTGAATCTAACACTCATGATTTTTGTGTTGATAATCCATCAAACTTCATTGTTGTCCTCTGCTGAGAAAACTAACACAGTAACTAATTAATAAGTTTGCTGTTTCCTGATTTCCAATTACAATATCAATTGCATTATTTTTAAAGGGTCAGATTGATTCCTAGTCGCCACCTATCAATATATTTGTTAAAAGTTGTAATCATGAGTGCTTCATTTCACTATGTGAATTTTGCACACCTTTGCATTGGCTCATAATCATATGAATGTCTTGCCCTTTCAGATTATTTTCAGATCTTGGTATCTATAAACTCCTCCGACTGACCGTCAACGGTTTTATTTGCTAATAGACCTTTCTGGGTGGTGTCAGCTTTGCCCAGGTTTAAGGACAACTGAAATTCTGCTGAGTTATGGCCGCTGATAGCTGATAGTTACCATTAGAACTCTTACCAGTAGATTACTCTATTCCAGCTTTCCCCCTCCCACTCTACAATCAGTCTAAATAAGGATTCCCAACCCGAAATGTCACCTGTCCCTCTTCTCCAGAGATGCTGCCTGACCTGCTGAGTTACTCCAGCACTTTGTATCTTCATTAGATTATTAACATGCAGCTCAATAATCACTATTAGATACAGCCTGTTCACTTGCAGGTTCAAGAACATTTATCCAGATACGTGAATATGTTTAAAACCCCATGTCTTCTGCCTACAGACGGTACAGACTAGGAGATGCAATGCAAGTTCCTATGGAAAGAAAATAATATTTTAATAAAATTAATTCTTGCTTCCAGGCATCGCAGACCGTGTGGGATTTACTGCCCATCTCATGAAAGCAATAACCCACCTTTTACATAGCAGTTTTCTAAATCTCAACCATCAATGAACAGTTAATGTTCTAAAATCAGAAATGCTGCAGATTTCTTGGCTAATATTAAACATTTTGATCAGTCATCACTAAAACTGATTTTCTGGTCATCATTTGTCTGCTTTCCTCTCTCTCTCTCTCTCTCTCTCTCTCTCTTTCTCTCTCTCTCTCTCTCTCTCTCTCTCTCTCTCTCTCTCTCGCTCTCTCTTTTATTTCCAGGGGTTCCCTGCATTCATCAATAAGCTTTCATTTCCCCCCAGGGTGCAGTACCATTTATCAACCAGGAGAGGGGAATCTTGGACTGTCAATTGACATTTGGCCCAGATGTTTTTACACAATACAGCACCCAAGACTCTCATATGTCTTCTATCAGGGAGCCAAGAAAATGTTACCTCTTAAATCCATCCCTTCACAGCCTGATATATATATATATATCCTTAGTACAGACCAGTAATCATTACATCATCCAGTATGAGACTGCAAATATCAATGATCATCTGCCAGACTGACATGAAACTGCATGGACTACACTGCACAGAGATATACTAGATTCATTGTTCCACATGGGTCTCCTCCGATTCCATCTGCCTCATTTCATTATATCCATCTCCTTCCTTATCTCGCAGTCTCGGTGCCTGGAACGCTTTCCAAGGGTGATGGTGGAGGCATATATAATGGTGGCATTGGTGAGGCTTTTAGAGAGGCACGGATATGCAGAGAATGGAAGGATATAGATTAGTTTATCTTGGCATCATGTTTGGCACAGACATTGTGGGCCGAAGGACCTGTTTCTGTGCAGTACTGTTCTATATGTAGTAAATCAAAGGTAGACACAAAATGCTGGAGTAACTCAAGCAGTATCTCTGGAGAGAAGGAATGGGTGACGTTTCGGGTCGAGACCCTTCTTCAGTCTATGTTCAGTCATCTGGTTTCTTTTCAAAGGCATTTAAGATTTTTGGTCTATCACTCCCAGTCGTAGCAAATTCCACTGCCAGCCACATCTGAGTTCAAAAGAATGAATATTGCATTTATTAAAAACGATCTTATTTCATGACAAGTTGGGGGATTTCCCCACAGGTAGAAACTTCATTAAGTACATTGTACCTACCCCACTCACACCTATCAGCATCTCTGATCAAAGTCCCCAGCTGTGCAAACTACCTGACCACTGTAATCTTTGATAGACACACAATGCTGGAGTAACTCAGCGGGGCAGGCAGCATCTCTGGAGAGAAGGAATGGTGTTGCCTGTCCTGCTGAGTTACTCCACAATTCTGTGTCTATCTTTGATTTAAACAAGCATTTGCAGTTCCTTCCTACACTGCATTCTTTATTTTGATGCTATCATTGTAAACTCGCATCTATATGTAGAATCAGGATGTGCAAAAGTGCTGCCTAGCCAATGACGTACAGGGATGGTGAATTGATATGTTAAATTGTAGATTTATAATTCACAGCAGTCAACAAAAACAATAAGCAAATGACCAGTTATTTCTTAGACCAATGGAACTGGACTCAACCCTGTTTCTGCACTTCCGAATCGCTTTCACAGATTTGGAAGATCTTTTATTATAGAAGTATCTGTTTGGGTTTTTTGCGTGTGACAGACTTTTGTCGACAGTGACAGAATCTATTTTTACACCCAGTGTTTATGTCAATTCCACCTACTTTAAATGTAGCACTTGGAAAGCTTGGGCTCAATCAGTTCAGTGATTAAAGCAACAAGCATTACCTGAAATACATGAAAATTAGGTGGAGATCATTACTGAGACTGAAGGTAAAACTGGAGCAAAAGCAAAAACATATAGCAGGCAAGGAGGCCATTCAGCCCATTCTGTCTTTACAAGGGCAACTGTTTTTGCCCCCAACATCCATATATTTTCTGTAAATCTGTGTGTTCCTCATTCTCTGGTATCTGACCAAGAGCCCTTTAAAATTATTTGCAGAAAAGAGCATTGCAGATCCTGTTTCAGAATTTTAAAAATCACCTCATCTCCCCTATACTAATCATTTTAGATTTATAGTTATTGACCCACTTGCAAGAAAGAATACAGTTCCTCTATTAAAACCGTAAGCTGTTTTTAAAATTCCTATTAGGTCAGCTGTTTGAAGGAAAACAGTTCTAACTTTTCCAAACTCTTCAGTTTAGTTTAGATAATTGTCACGTGTACCGATGTACAGTGAAAAGCTTTTATTGCGTGCTAACCAGTCAGCAGAAAGACAATACATGATTACCATCGATCCATTTACAGTGTATACTGTAGATACATGATAAGGGAATAACGTTTAGTGCAAGATTAAAGCCAGCAAAGTCCGATCAAGTATAGTCTGATGGTCATCAAAGAGGTAGATAGTAGTTCAGCACTGCTCTCTGAAATCTAACATCCAACTGAAACCTCCACAACATGGTAATATCCTGGTATCCATTCGAAGCTGTTCACATTAATGTTATTGCGCTGCTCAGTATTGTCCACAATACCAGATCTAAGGCTTAGTCAGTGATCTATGAAGTTCAAGCATAATCTCTTGGATTTTGTAACCTTTGCCTCTATTTATAAACCCATCTTGTGATCTCAACCAATCACTAAATCACTCCACAGATTCCTTGTATTCCTATGACGCTTTTGCTAACCTTTTATTTTTAACTTGATGTCTGATTCATTATTTTCTCTTTCTCTTTCACCTTCAGAAGCCATCTGTCCTTTGATCCGATACACCTGCAGCTGGCTGGCTCCATATTTACCAGCAGTGTCCTTCTGAATCAGGTAGGGAAACGGAAAGGGAAGCAGCTCCAATGTCAAGGCAATCGCCCCAAATCACCAGACTCAGAGACCTCTGCTATCCCCAGGGGACTACCTCAAGAGTCAGGAATTGCCACAAACCAGCAAACTGCTTCAATTCTCAGAGAACTGTTCAAACCTCCAGGGAACTATTCTGATCACCAAAACAGCCCAATACCAACGGCATTTCCTCATTTGTGATTACTTCTTTTTAATCATGTTTTGGAAATGGGTGCCATTGGTAAGGCCAGCACGTTCTTGCTCATTCTAAGTATCATTCACAGGTGGTGGAGGATCAGTACAGTCCTTCCTCCTCACGGCCACATTTGTAAGTTCCTGTCATTCCCCCTCATCCCATATACTGCCACACATCCCAGGCATGTACATCCCCTTCCAGCCTTACACCATCCATATTCCCTATTCTCATCCCCCCTAGTCATACTATCCACTACTTCCTACCTTCCCACCCTTACCATCCACTACTCTATCCTCCTTCAACCCTATCACACCCTTTCCGAACCCCCCACTCCCATTCATCCCCACAGCATCCATCATTCCCATCTCCCCCTCCATCCTCCTTCATCCCTATCTCTCCAGTCCCTCCCATTCTGATCCTCCCCATCCCCACACACTTCCACCCCCCTCCATCCCCACCCATCCCCATTCCCACAAAACCGTT
Organism: Malacoraja senta; assembly: GCA_038087875.1. Lineage (NCBI taxonomy): Eukaryota > Metazoa > Chordata > Chondrichthyes > Rajiformes > Rajidae > Malacoraja > Malacoraja senta. The sequence goes on along the minus strand of CM075985.1, from coordinate 9,180,200 downwards.
TGCTGTTCTATTGCCGGGGGGGGGGGGGGGGGTGGTGCAGAAGGGGTTGGTGGGAAGTTATGGAAGGCAAGGATAGATTGATATGGGAGGTATATGGATGGATGGGAAGGCACAGATGGGGTAGAGGCGTGGGGACACTGTGGGGGGAGGGATTGATGGCAGATGCAGGAGCATCTCCTATCCCACCAACTCCCTCTGCACCTCCATTCCCCCCAACACACCAACCCCCATCTTCCTCCTTGCGTTTACCCTCCAGTCTCTCAAAGGTGCCTAAAATCATGAGGGGAATGGAAATGGTGAATGAGCACAGTCCTTTTCCCAGGGTAGGGTAATCAAGAACTAGTGGGCATCAGTTTAAGGGGAGAGGGTAAAGATTTAATAGGAATCTGAGGAACCACTTTTTCACACATAGGGCGGTGGGTAATTGGAGCGAGCTGTCAGAGGAGCAGGAACAATAACAACATTTAAAAGAGATATGGACAGATACATGGCTAGGGAAAGTTTCAAGGGTCATGCACCAAACACAGGCAAATGGAACCAGCTTAGAGGAGCAACAAGGTCAGCATGGGCAAGTTGGGCCAGAGGGTTCATTCCGTGCTGTATGAGTCTATGACTCCAGTCTTCCATCCCAATATCCACCAACAGTGAACAGCCTCCATCCCCCCATATATGTGCCATCTCTCCTCCACACACACATGCCCCCCCTCCTTTGCCCTCCATCTTGTGCCATCCTCACCCTCCCTTGCCTGTCCCCATGCCCAGCCTCCCTATCATCATCAGGAGTTGCAATGCTTCAAGTTATGTGTCTGGGCTACTATTGTCCATGGTTTTGGTAAATGAAGGCTTATGAAAAATTCAAATCTCAATCTTCTGCTCCTGTGGTATATTTGTCGTCAATGTCCAAACTTAAGGGGCATCACTAAGTTAGCAGGTCTGAAGAAGGGCCACAACCTGAAACATCACCCATTTCTTCTCTCCAGAGATGCTGCCTGTCCCGCTGAGTAACTCCAGCATTTTTTGTCTATCTTCACTGTAAATGCACAGCATCTGCAGTTCCTTCCTACACACAAATAATCAGTGTCTTGATAGTGAGAAGGAATGTTCTAGACTGAGGGAATCTTTAAGTTTCTGGTGGCAAACAAATAGCATGTGGGATGAAGACCAGAGAAACGTGAGATAATGCAGTGTGGAAGAGGAATAAAGGGAGGGAATGCCTAATATATGGTAGGGCGCTGTGTACGACTGGGATAGACTGTATGTTTGCAGATCCCTGAGGCAGCAGACCAAAAATACAAACTATATGAGAAGGTTCATGGGAAACTTGCTCTTGTTCCCATATGTTATTTTGTCTGTCTGTCCACTAAGGGAATTTACAAGGTCAGAACGACCAACAAAACATCTTTTATTGATGGTGGTCAACCCTCAGCTAAAAACAACCACTTTTTCACATAAACCTCATATGTGTCTACTCTCACATCCAATACTTCTACTGTCACTGTGACAATGCAGAACTATAAATATATTATATAATAAACTCTCTAAGCATTCTACTGCAACAATAAACATAACAGGCTAATAATGCTAATTAACTACTGCAGTAATTATAATTATTCTTCAGTACCTTTATTAAAATGCATAAATCCCACCGTATCTTTTTCCACTTTGATTTCTTCTTGATGTTCCTTTTCCATGTGCCTCTGCTCAATGTCTTTCATCTTGACTTTCAGAGCACAGTGAACATTTTCTCTTTCATTGCCTGCGACCTCTCTCTCTCTCTCTCTTCTGGAATAGTGTTACTGAACCTTGACAATATTGTTTGTTAGCCACATCTCTGCCCGATCTATTTACAGAGCAAATCACTGAGGCCTCTTGTATTTCCGAACCTCATCGACATATCCACCATGTTCATTGTGCCAGGAACCCATTCTCCAGTTACTGACCCGCTAACCCTCACGTAGCAACATCTCAAACCCAATGCCATTGTGGTGCTCACAGGCATCTTTATGCTGTCACTGAAGTAAGTGAAAAGAAAATTGATATTAAAGAACAATCCTGCATTGAAGCCAGTCAGAGGTCATTGCCTTAAGATAAGAGGGGCAAAGTACAAAGGGGATGTGTGGGGCAAGGATCACGGCGGGTGCCTGGAAAGCACCGCCAGGCAAATGCGATAGTGGATTTAAAAGGTTTTAGATATGTGCATGGATATGCACCCATAGTCAGGATTGAACCCGGGTCTCTGGTGTTGTCAGGCATCAGCTCTACTGCTGCACCACTGAATTTTGATTGTACCTTTGTGATGGGGACTGGAGAAGGGAGTCAGCTACAAATGATGTAATGGTGTCAGAACAAAAGGTGAAAAAAGCCCTCGAAAAGTGCTGAAGTAACTCAGTGGTTGAGGCAGCATCTCTGGAGAATATGGACAGGTGGTGTTTTGGATCAGGATCTTCCTTCAGACATTATGTGGGGGGAGGTAGTGGGGGAAGAAAGCTGGAAGAGAGAAGAGGCAGGACGAAGCCTGGTAAGTAATACTGTAGGTGGATACAGGTGAGGGGAGTTCTAGCTTTTCTCCTGCCCCTCCTCTTTTCCAGCATTCTACCCACCCACCACCCCCACCCCTCACATCAGGCTGAAGAAGGGTCCCGACCTGTAATGCCACCTGTCAATATTCTCCAGGAATGCTGCCTGACCCGTTGAGTTAAGCAGCATTCCTGGAGAATCATTTTTTTTGTAAGCCAGCATCTGCAGTTCTTTGTTTCTACAGGACAAACAATGTCTGGCCCTGTGATGCGAGTGCAAGTTGGGGCATCAGTGATTTGTTTTTTTTCCTAATTTGTCTTGGATCCATGTATTCTGTGTGCGTATGTCGGGGGTGATGTGTCTGCGAATACTGTCTGGGGTAATAGAATGTCTCCGGCAATGGTGTCCATGATAACAGGGTCAGGGTGTGCCCTCTTCCTTCCTTCCTTCCTTCCTTCCTTGTACTTGTTCTAGTTCTCCCTCACTCTTCTCCCCCTCCCACTCATTCTGTCCGCAGCATACATTGTCAATCTCTAAACGTTGAGACTGGGGATAGGAGGAGGATTCACCGAGTTGCTGTTAAGCCTGTCCGGATTTCACTCGCTTTTCACTGAGTCATTCGAATGGAATGAGGAGATAAAGAGGCCATCCGACCAGCACTGTTTCCTCATTTATTGCTGATTGTTTTTATTTATTGCAGCAGTCTCACAGGCTGGTAAGGGATATGCTTGTGGCGACATTGAGCAGGCACGCAGCAGGTGAGTGGGAAGAAGCTGTCACCCTAAACTAAACAATGTACTTCCCTTAGGGCAAATGGGAAATGAAATTAAAAAAAATCAAATCACAGACAGTGATCCCTGTAATGTGCGGTGCAGACTACAGCCACCAAGCAGCTTGTAGATCGATCAATCTCTTGTCTTAAGGGCCTTAAGGCGGAAAGAGTTAGAGACGGATTAGGGTCTGCTTCAAAGACTGATCACCGGAGGTATTTCCCCAGGAAAGTATTAAGACCGTAACTAATCTGCATTTTCACTCATGGTCTAGATGTAGTTCTTGTTGTCCCCCTAAAACGTGCGAACTTTCACCTCGGTGTGGAAATGTTCCTCAGTATCAGACCTTAAAGTGTTGGGAGACTGGGACCTGTTGTTAAATCTATAAAACTGCCTGTCACAAATGATTATTTATTTTGGTTACCTTGTGGGCCAGAGCTGCAAGACCTTTGGGTCTTCCCTCATTGGGCTCAGTGCTCTGCAATACTTGATCTGCAGTCACCAGTTAGATGTATTCCTGGCAGGTTTGTTGACCTCCTGACACCCACCACGACCTCGTTAGATCCCTGTATTGTTTGGCTGTGGCTCTGAACCATAGACCTGTACATACTTAAGCCTCTACAACTGCAAAAGCATGTCAGTGTATCCACATCCTTACTCTGCAACATTGATCCACGCATTTACATCCCATAATCTAATGACAGCACGTTTCTCTGCATTCTACGTTTATGGAGATGAATCATTACATCTATATACACATGCACTCCATTTCAGTCCTCTTGCATCCATGTATCTAGACATTTATATGCCTGTGACTGCACATATATACAGTCCTTACATTCCCAGATCTATCGACCTACATTCTGTGTTTGCACCACTGTTTCTTTGGGTGCAGTCACAGGCATATTAATTTTATAATCTTGGTATACGAGTTCAAGAGAACTGGTGCAGAGTACATACAAATATATAAATATAAAGTTCATCTACATAAATGTGTGATGTAAGTATAAGGTACTATTAGATATAGGTCTGAACCCTGACATGTTCAAAGAACATGTTCATATATTCATATGAAGAAGGGTCTCGACCCGAAACGTCGCCCATTCCTTCTCTCCAGAGTTGCTGCCTGTCCCGCTGAGTTACTCCAGCTATTTGTGTCTATCCCCTACATGTACAGTTGTAAGTATGGGATTATGTCCACAACCTTCTGGCTAAACTCTTTTGTCTTCTGTTCCATGCGCAAGATTTTTCTTTTGATTTTACAGAAATTTAAAAAAAGGTTGGGTTTGAGCTCAGCAGGGTGTAGTGCCTGAAGCTTGCCAGAAGGAGGCAGGAGGCTCACACAGGCATCCTCGTACACTGTTCACCGTTTCTTGGTCTATTGCATGCTTCCATCTGTATATCTCCCCTCGGGGAAAATAACTTGTGAAAAGAAATTCTCAACAAACTATAAAAGAAATTCAGAAATAAGAATCCTCAAGTATAGGCCCACTGAGAGCGCTCTGATCACTGCCAGTGAGATGATCAACTCCATGGAGACAAGTAAATAGTGAACCAACCATGTACAGCCCCAGAAATGGCACAGACCTATCTTAATCACAGTGTTCACCTAGAACAACATGGATCCAGGGTTAGAGGCTGCAATCTTATCCAATCTTTCACACAGCATCTATATACAGTAATGGGCACCCGACTGCGAAGAAGTATAGCATTCAGCAAGGGGTTTGAAGATAAAAGCTGCCTGGGGAGTGAGTTGCAGGCTGCAATCTACTCAAGGAGTTTGGGTGGTTAATATTGCATGCTTACATTGTAGGTTCAAATCTAATCAAGGGGTGGAATGGTTTTACATGGAATGGCAGCTCGTGTGAGTGAGTTTCAGGCTGGGGATATGATATTTATTGTAAACCTGGCTTTCATTGTCCATTCTTGACTAGCCCTGTGAAGAATTCCAAATTTCCCAATCCACTCTCATGCTCTGAAACATTGTTTCTATCTCAACCAACTCCCGGTTCATTCCTCTTGTCTAATAGAGTATTTGAACAAAACTTCTATGTTGAGCTCCATTAAAAACATCCTTGGAATCAACTACGACACTTCCCTCTAAATCTTTTCATATTTGATGTTTTACAAAAAACCTCAGTCCAATTCTTAGAAAGGATATCAAGATCTTGGCAAGCATGCAGACAGGAGTCACTGGAGTGGGTCCAGGTTCTTAGGACTACAGCTACTTGGTCATTATCAGAGATGTTGGGATTGTCCATGGAGCTGAGAAGGCTTATAAAATATTCATTGGAGATGTTCAAAATTATGAGTTTGAGTTCGGGGAAATTGTTTCTACTGGCTTTCGTGAGAAAAAAAGTTTTAAGTTAATTCGCCAAAAAGCCAATTGAAAAGTGATCAAAGCAGAATCAAAAATATTAAATGGATTTGGATAAATGCTCAGATGTTGTTAAGTTGACCAGTAGGAATGGCGTCAATTAGAGCGCATTGTCAGAGAATGGGCACAACAGAGCAATTAGTCTCTCAGTGTTATGGGGTTCTACAATTGTACATTATGTTAGGTGTGGCGCAAGCCTCCTAAAGAGATGAGAGTGCCTTTGGATTGGCAGTCCCCATAATGTCAATGCAGCACAGATTCACAGAACTTCCCCCTGGAGGAAAGACAAAAGATGAAAACAATTTCATGTCAACTGCCAGAATCTGACACTTGGAGTGCACTGAAAAACTCAGATAGCAAATGTAAGCAGTAGTTCCAAGGATGATAAAGTTGCCAAGTTACATTGATGCTTAAATACTAATATTTGTAACTTTCTGTACTCAGATACAACATTTTGGAGCATGGGAAGGCTTGAGCAACTGAGTTTGTTTTCCGTTGAACAGAGAATATTAAGGGAAGATTTGACAGAGATGGTCAAAATTACCAAATGTTTTGATAGGTTATCGGTCGTAGTTATGTATGGCAAGTGAACATTGGTTCTGCAACACTTCATTGTAAAACTATCTGATTATTCCCAACCCTCAGTTGTGCATCTGGGTTACAACTTGCTGCATAAAGTTAATTAAAGACAGTTAGATGAACGTGTCAGATGTGCGTCTGCAACATTTGGTCACTGTTGCATGGAGTAGGGACTGGAAATGGAAGATAAATGTCAGATTTGCCAGCAACGTCCACATTTATGAACAAACACAAAAGCAAATTGACAGCCTTTTTTGAGTAGATGTTTATTAAATAACCATTAGTTAAAATTAAAACTCTTTGAATTGGAGGCAAATTATTGACCTGGTTAGAAAATTGGCAGCGTGGCAGAAAAGTGGAGATAATGGACTTTCTCCAGGGTGTGATTAGTGGTGTCCCACAAGGTCCTGTGCTGCAGTCACAACTATTCCCTGCATTTGTAAATAACTTAGCTGGGGGAAAGCAAATTACATTT
>CM075985.1:8454777-8535161 GCA_038087875.1 Malacoraja senta | reverse complement strand
GATTTCCATATATGAATACAGTCATTCATGTGCTGCACCTGTTGATCAGAGCCTGGCTCTATTGTGGAATGTAATTAGGAATGTAATTTAGCCTAACCTTATTCATACCTAATCCAATTTAAAGCATAAATGTTGCATTCAAATGCAAGTTAAAAGACTCGCTACAGTATGCACCAGATTGCACAATTTCAAGCTGAAAAATGCAAAAGCTCCCTACCCCCCTCCCCCCCCCCCACCCGGTCGCTACGCTCCCTCGCAATTTCTCACTCTCAACTCTCACCCAATGTTGGCAGCCCTGTAAATGCAGTTTTGTGACACTGATCAGAGGAACTCCAAAGAACAATAATAAATGCTGGTGTATAATATGGAATCCCCAGAACAATTTAATTTCAACAAATGTTTGTGGTGAATGAAGAACAGGCACTTCTAAAGAGCAAACACATAAACGAGGGTTGATCAAAGTATCGATGTAATGCTGGCATCAGAGAAAGCCTTCAATTAGAAGCTGTGTCTAATAAATGAAGGTTCTGTGGAGGGTGAGTAGTGAAAGGGAGGCAGAGGTGGTGGAGGCATTGGTAAGGGGAAAGGGATTAGGGATATTATTGTGTCGGAAGGAACAGCAGATGCTGGTTTAAACTGAAGATAGACACAATGCTGGAGTTACTCAGCGGGACAGGCAGCATCTCTGGAGAGAAGGAATGGGTGATGTTTCAGGTCGAGACCCTGATCTGTTTGAAGAAGGGTCTCGACCCAAAATGTCACCTATTCCTTCTCTCCAAAGATGCTGCCTGTCCCGCTGAGCTACACTGGCATTTTGTGTCTATCAAGGGAAATTATTGTTACTGGTTCATTAATTTCTCCCCATTTTAGAAATTTGACTGGCTGTATCATGTTGGTTGCGTCTGACTGTTCCGAAGGGAACAAGAGCTTTCCGCATCATTCCCACACAGTTGAGTCCCAGCTGTATATGCTGACTGACGTGCCATTGATGCAGAACTCCACATGGAATCCAACAACTGTGCCTTGTTTTACAGGGATTTCTCAGCATTATGCAAGGAAATTGGCTTCTCCAATCTTACATCTATGCAACCTGGCTTAAGATCAGAAATCATATCCATTTGAATGGAGATTCTTGGCCTGGTTAAAGGAAAATTGTAATTATTTTTTTGGATTATTTTTTCATGATTTCAATGGGTTTTTGAATTGGTAAATTTTCCACGTTATTATAACAATCCTAATCCATCAATATCAGGCACATTTAACAACAATAAAATAATGTCACTGCCCCGGTGTGGATTCTTGTCTAACACTGTCAGTAGGGTTGCCAATTTTCTCACTCCCAAATAAGAGACATAAGGTCAAAATAAGGGGCAAATTCCCGACGGCAATTCATTGACCGACTCGGCCGTGGCTGGGTGAATGATGAGTTGGCCCGGGTGCTGGACTGCACACAAAGCACAGCCGGCGGGCCAGCTGAGGAGTTCTGGCCTGGGCACCAGACTTTGCGTGCGACCTTTGCGTGCAACCTCGCGCGCAAAGTCCGGCACTCCATCCAACTCATGAACCAATGATCGGCCATGAGAAGGAGGGGTGGTAGTGTCGGCGGTAAACGAAGGTCCGAACGTCAGACAGCTGGCCAGGCTGCTGACCGACGGGGCCACGGGCGAGGTGCTGCTGCTGCACTCCATGGGCTGCACTATGTCGGGACGGGCCCGGCGCTCCGACCCGACAGTCCCCTCGATTCGAGTAGTAGCAGTCAAATATGGGACAAGGGCAGTCCCGAATGGGACAAACCAATTTAGTCCAATATACGGGATGTCCCGACTAATACAGGACATTTGGCAACCCTAACTGTCTGGGTGTTCTGCGGTGGGGCCTCAGGACTGCACCACCCAAGGCCTAATCAGACGCAAGGCCTTACTATAGCTCTCTATCCATCTCTAGGGTACAGAGAGTCAACTTGGTTATCCACTGCATCTGGCCCAGATTAGCTTATACAGGCAGCAACTGCAAGCAGCAAGCCCTGGCCAGAATGATCTGGTCAAATTCTGCTCAAAATACTCCTCCTACTTTGGGGTTTTACAGCAACAATGTTAAGCAGACTGTTTTGGAAATCAAACATCACCTAGAAATCCAAAATGCACAGCAAATAGATTGTTATTTAATTATTCCTGTCTTCCACCTTTGGGTCTTTATGGAATGGTACTTTATTCACCTGTTTATCTGAGTCTATGCTTGCTTCAAAATTTATATCTAATTTTGTCAGTTAAACTGTTACATTCTTCACATTTGCTCACTGCCTTGCAGATTGCTTTAATTTATTTTTGCTTTAATTTCACATTTCTTGCATCCACAATATTTTGTTTTCGTATTCTTAAGTAAAATTTTGTCAAATCTCTCTCTGCAAGGTTACCCTACTACAAATGCTGCCACACACGAGGCAATACAACTTTCCCAGGTAAAAAAATACAACTTTTCCCAACAAAAAAATTAAAAGAAAGGCGTATCCTTGCCCCAGTTAAAGTTATGGGCCTGTCCCACTTAGGTGACTTTTTAGGCGACTGCAGGAGACTATGCAGTCGCCACATGTTCGCAGGTGGTTGCCGGGTAGTCACCTTCATGGTCGTGAGGAGTTCCCGCATTCTGGGAACTAGTCGCGGCCTCATTATGGTCGCCGCGAATTTTTCAACATGTTGAAAAATTAGCAGCAACCAGAATGAAGCCGCCATGGAGAGTAGCGAGAATTCACGTGCCTTAGGTGGGTCGCCAGGAGGTCCCAGTGGGTCGCCAGGAGGTCGAAGTTTCTCATAGGTTCTCGTAAGTTGTAGCCGGTGCTGACCGGTGAATTTCATTGGTTCATTGGGAAAAAAAACGTAAGCAGTAGTTTTCAGAACCAAGGATAACCGACCGGTAATGTTAAATGTCCGCCGAGCTTCACAGCCGTGTATCTCTGGCTTCTTAAAAGTTGTCTCCACTCCTTCTCTCTCCTTCTCCCCGCTTCTCCCACCTCTCCCCCCCCCCCTCTTTTAAAGGACTTACCATACACTGTGCTAGCCGTCTTAATTACAGCGCCAACCTTGTCTGTATCACCTTGGCATTGCACCGTGTGAATTTCACTCAGACAGCGCTCCCCCCGCTTGCCCTGTCCCCCGCCTGCATAACGGGCTGGTGAAGGAAGCGATGTGTGTATGTGTGTGTTCCAACTTGACAGTCGCCGGCATTCGCCTGAAAAATCGCCTAAGTGGGACAGGCCCATTAAGATCTGAAATATTTCCCAGCCTGCAGGAATACTTCTTGCAACACAAGTATTTTGTAACATGAGCATACTAATACAAAGGTTATTGCCTTATAAAATAATATTCTTAACTGGTTCAAGGGCAGGCTAATTGTGCCAGAATATACTTTTTTTTAAAGAAAAAAGTAAATTATTCATTCATTCTTCCCGTGCACTTCATTTGAAGTTAAAGTAAATTAAAATCAGATGCATGTATATAATTTTAGATGGACATGGAAAACCAACTGTTAATTACTGTATGAAAGTACCAAATTCTCCAGTGAACCAGCTGTCCCCATGGTTCGTGAAAGACACTCCTATTTCTCAAGGACAGTAACAGTTAAGATCAAAGACAGAAAGAAAAAGCTGGAGTAACCCAGCGGTTCAAACAGCATCTTTGGTGAAAAGGAATAGGTGACGTTTCGGGTCGAGACCCTTCTTCAGGTCTAAAGAAGGGTCTCGACCCGAAACGTCACCTATTCCTTTTCTCCAGAGATGCTGTCTGACCTGCTGAGTTATTCAAGCTTTTTGTGTCTATCTTCGGTTTAAACCAGCATCTGCAGTTCCTTCCTAAGCAGTTGAGATCAACTGAGAAACACATCTTCCCCTAAAGCAGCTTACTTAGTCAAGGTCCTTCATATAACAGCCTATGGATAAAGTACAATGAGCACTGACTGCTGCCCTGTAGCTCGAACATCAACCATAATGAAGTGCTTTGAAAGGGTGGTAATGGTCCACATCCGGGCCAGCCTCCAAAATAGACACAAAATGCTGGAGTAACTCAGCAGGACAGGCAGCATTTCTGGATATAAGGATTGAGTGACGTTTCGGGTCAGGACCCTTCTTCAGACTTGACCCGAAACATCACGTTCTATCCAGAGATGCTGACTGGCCCGCTGACTTACTCCTGCATTTTGTGTCCATCTACTGTGTAAACCAGCACCTGCAGTTCTTTCCCACACACCAGTCTCCAAAATAATCCAGATCCCTTACAACAAAAATAGGTCTAAAGACGACACCATCTTCCTTGCACCACCACATTCATCTCTGGATCACCTTGACAATAAGAACACCCACGTCAGGATGTTATTCAGCTCAGCCTTAAAACACCTAAATAAAATGCAACTGACATCTGGACCCCTGACCAGCAAGTTTCAATCATTTGTCATAACATTTCCACCACACTAACTCTCAATATTCCTTGCACCTCAGGGTGCGTGCTCAGCCCCCTGCACTATACCAGGCGCTATATAAATCCAATCCATTATTATTATTATTATTATTCCATGTGCAGCCATAACCGTGTGAACAAATACAGAGCCAACTCAATCTTTAAGTCCAATGATACCACTGCTGTGATCAACAATGACGAGACAAATTACAGGAAAGAAATAGGGAGCCTTGTGTCCTGATGTCAGAACAACAACCTAGAGTCTCAGCAAGACAATAATGATGGTTGTTGATCTGAGTACCTTGGAGGGACAGGACTGGTAGCTTAATGTTCCAGGGCACATGTGCTACATGCAAGATAGAGGTGGGGATAAAAGAGGAGGAGTTGCATTGTTTATTACGGAGATCATTATGGCAGTAGTCCGAGATAACATTACTCAGGGATTGTTAAGTGAGGCTAGATAGATAGAGCTGAGCAATAAAAAGGGGACGATCATTTTATTAGGATTGTATCATCGGCCCCCAAATATGGAAACTAGAGGAACAAATATGCCAGGAGATTGCAGACAGCTGCAAGACTAATAGAGTTGTCATAGATGGGGATTTCCCAATATCGACTGGGACTGCCATTATGCCAAGAGGTTAGATACAGTGGCATCTGTCAAGTGAAAGTTTCCTCTGGCAATTTGTAGAGGGCGCTACAAGGGAGGAGGCAGAGCCTGACCTACTCTTCAGAAATTGGGATGGGCAAGTGACTGAAGTGTCAGTGAAGCCTCTTGGGACCAGCGACCACAGTTCCATAAATTCCATTGGGCACAGCAAATTGGCCTGGCATGGAGTGCAGCATTTAATGCAGTTATGTGATGGAAAATCTTGTAGTTTGCTATCAGGAGCTTTATCAGAAGAAGAGAGTATCTATATAACTGATGCACTATAATGCTGAGAACTATATTCTGCACTCGGTATCTTGCACATTGCCTTTCTATTGTATTTATGCTGAGTATTATCTGACCTGATTGGATAGCAAGCAAAACAAAGCTTTTTACTGTCCCTTGGTACACATGAGAATAATAAACCTAAACCTAAAAACACAAACTACTGGCAAACTCAGCAGGCCAAGCAGCATCTGTAAATGGACTGACGCCGTTTGGAACAGGCTGGAAAAGGATCCCAATGGTCCTTCCTACTTACGATTTTTGCCCTTCTGTAGTTTGAAAGGTTTCTAATAATGTGTTTCCCTCCAATCCCTTTAATCAACTGCACCAAACTTGAGACTCAACCATTAAACATCTGTTCCTGAATGTAAACCCCTCCACACCAGTTATTTAACCTGCAAGTATTTAATTAACATAGGGGATCGCATTGCGTAAAACTGTTTCAAGTGACAATTCACAAATCAGATGTAAATATTCTGGTTACATTACTGGGAACAGAAATTCCAGTCAAAAACAAAAACAAAGTATACGTATTTTAAGTAAAATAACATTATTAAAAATTATGTTATTAAAAATAATAGATCTTTTCAGGATCATCACCATGTAAAATATACAAGGTCTTAACATGCAAGGTTCTAGGAGTTTTTGTAGAGTGGACATGATCTAATTCAATGTGGAGCAGACTCAAGGGGCTGAGTAGTCCACTCCTGCTAATTTGCGGCTGTTTTGCAAGGGGAGGAAGGGGGCAGTGTTGCCACTAATGTTTTATGATGAAAAGCAAGGGTTCTTCCAATGACTATTCCTATGTGATTGATGAGAAGCTGAGAACCCTCTTGTTCCTCTGATAAAGCTCCTGCTAGCAAAGCACCACATTTTCCATCACTTGTCTGCATTAAATGCTGCACTCCATGTCACACCAATTTTCTGTTCACTCATAATTATACAGGGTGAACATTTGAACCATTTCACTTAACTAAAAAACATGTGTTGATTTCATCTCATCCGTTGGTTGCCTTTAATAGCCTTTGAAAATGCCACCATTTTGAAATAATGATCAGAAGTACATAGTTCTTGATAATTCTCTCAAACAATGCACACCAACAGAATACACATTTGGCCTTAAGGACTGGTTGCCATTAATTTGCTCTTAAAAACCCTGCTGATCATACACTGAATGACAGCGAGCAAGACACTTAAGTGCACAACTTTCTCAATATCCTTCCCTGTGAACACAAAAAGGTATACAATGGGCCTGTCCCACTTAGGCGATTTTTCAGGCGACTGCCGGTGACTGTCAAGTCGTAGCAGGTCGCTGAAAAAACGGCGACTGGAACGGCGACTGTCAGAGTGGAACACACACAAACATACACACATCGCTTCCTTCAGCAGCCAGTTATGCAGGAGGGGGACAGGGCAAGCGGGGGGAACGCTGTCTGAGTGAAATTCACACGGTGCAAAGCCAATGTGATACAGACATACACCACGATGAACAGGAAGGTTGGCATTGTAATTAAGAAGGTGAAAGCACAGTGTACGGGAAGGGTCACGTAAGTCTTTTAAAAGAGGGGGTGGGGGGGGGGCAGAGGGGGGAGAAAGGTGGAGAAGGGGGGAGAAGGAGTGGAGACAACTTTTAAGAAGCCAGAGATACACGGCTGTGAAACTCGGCGGATATTAAGATTACCGGTCGGTTATCCTTGGTTCTGAAAACTACTGTTTACGTTTTTCCCCCCAATGAGCCAATGAAATTCACCGGTCAGCAGTGGCGAAAACCTACGACAACCTATGACAACCTGGCGACCCACTACCACGGCACCTACGTCACGAGAATTCTTGCTACTCTCCATGGCGTCAAAATTCTGGTCGCCACTAACTTTTCAACATGTTGAAAAATTAGCGGCGACCAGAATGAAGAACTACTCACCACCATGCAGGCGACACCCCGGCAACCTTTGGCGAACATGTGGCGACCTTGTGGCGATCTCATAGTCTCCTGTAGTCGCCTAAAAAGTCGCATAAGTGGGGCAGGCCCATAAAGCACTTAAATGTTTGTTTTATAATTACAGACTTCCCCAGACATCAAGTTCCTATATATCAACAAAAAAATTGTGCGCTACATCAATTCTAAGCAAGATATTTTGTATCATCAGCAAATTTAGTGGCTCTGACTTGTTCATTTGTCAAGGTTATTAATAAACGGCACAAGTCTTTGCATATTTCCCTATGGGAATCCCAATAGTCACGCCTACTCAACTCTAATAATTACCCTTTACAACCACATTCTGCTGCCTATTGTCAGGCCAATTTTCTGTTCAACTTACAGATTTTGCACGAATCCCCAAATGAGCTTTCACTTCAGATATCTTTTGTAAGGGACCTTGTCAAATGAATTTTGAAAGTCAAGTTACTTGGTATCTGCTGATTTTCTAGCTGAATCATCTCTTCTAAAAAGAACAATTCTTTTCTTATAAACTCACATTAACTTTTGGTGACAGCAATCTAAAAATCTGCAAAATTAATTCTTTTGTAACAGGGAGACACTTTTCTAATGGCTGACATGAAACAATTTAATCAAATATCCAGAATTGTCCTGTGCCAAATTCCAAAAATTAATTCCCCACACTTCCTCATTTTTTGTCATTCATGCTTATTCCCCCTTCCTCTGTATCACATCTTCCATTAACACCTTGAAGAAGAACATCAATCTATTGAGTTGCGCCAAGTGGAAATCTCAAAATTGTTAAGATCGTCAAAGCAAAACATAAGGGCTCAAGAAAGAAACAAAGAGGGGAAAATTTACAGCATCAGTCTTACATATTGTATAGCAGATTTAGAGGTAGTAACACAAGAGGGAGGCAAAAGACAGAAGATTGGCAAATAAACCACTCTGCCCAGTCATGTGATCAAGCACACGTGTAAGTTTCCATGCACAGAAAAATCAGAAGTTTAAATACGACTTATCACAGAAATTCATTCTTGTATTATTATTCCTTTGCAACGATACATGATTAAACAAACAATAAGCTAACCTTAAAAAGACACAAAGTGCTAGAGTAGGGCAGCACAGTGGTAGCATTGCTGCCTTGTAGAGCCAGAGACCCAGGTTCGATCCTGACTAAGGGTGTAGTCAGTACAGAGTTTCCCTGTGACCCCGTGGGTTTTCTTGGGGTCCTCTGGTTTCCTCCCACATTCCAAAGACATGCAGCTTCCAGTCTGAAGAAGGGTCTCGACCCAAAACATCATCCACTCCTTCTCTCCAGAGATGCTGCCTGTTCAGCTGTTACTCCAGTATTTTGTGTCTATCTTCGGTTTAAACCAGCATCTACAGTTCCTTCCTACAGTTTTGTAGGTTAATTAACTTCTGTAAATTGTCCCTTGTGTGTAGGACTAGAACTAGTGTACAGGCCGGTGCAGACTCGGTGGGCTGAAAGGCCTGTTTCCACACTCTGTAAATGCTAAAAAAAATGCTCTAATGCTCAGGGGGTCAGGCAGCATGTCTGGAGAACATGGATAGGTGACATTTCAGGTCAGAACGCTTTACCCCCGTGTCTCCAAGCTAACGTTAGTTTGCTTCAATAATTCCTGTTACATTGCCTCTATTCCTTTGGCATCTCCTTTGATTGGAAACAGATAGAAAAATAAGGTAGGAAATCAACCACTATTTGAAAATGACTCCCTGAAATTGAATGGTATGATAAGGTTCAAATACAGGACATCGATTCATTTAAATCAAACACGGCAACCCACTGATGTGGGGAATTATAACCTGTCATGTTATATCCAAATGGCAACTATATTGATTGAACTGTTGCAGTCAAAGATGCAGCCATCACAAAATAGAAGCATGAATATTGTGTGCAACCTTAATAGACATTTGGAGGTTGCCACCTCGATGGTTTATGGAGTTCTCTGATAATGTTAATAAAAATTCAGCAATGAGATTGATAATGACAACTCAAGGAGTGGAGTGAATCATCATTAATGAATGATTGCAGGATTTCAAATCAGAAAGTGTTTTAGTAAACGACCAAAGGTAATCACGATTCTGAAATAAACACAGCTACACGATGACCCAAACTGGCATGAGATAAGAGACAATATCCCTAAAAACATTATTAAAAAGCTTCACTAAGCAACAGCTGTAAGTTGGGAAGTTCATCGTATCAAAAGAATACACAGTCTCAAAGGCTAATAAATAGCAACAAGTCAATAGCCATCGTATTTTTGTGATATCTTGAATGGCATAGATGGCCAGGGCAGAAACACAGGTTGTTACTATGATAATAAGATGAGAGGGGAAAGATTTAATAGGGACCAAAGGGGCAACTTTTTTCACACAGGAGGTGAGTATATGGAATGGGCTGGCAACTGTAGTTGAGGCAGGCACAATAACAATACTTAAAAGACATTTGGACAAGAACATAGGTCGGGAAGGATTAGAAGGATTTGGGTCAGACATGGACAAATGGGACTAGCTTGGAGCATCGTGGTTGTCATGGATAAATCGGGCCGAAGGGCCTGTTTCCTTGCTTTACAACACTATGTCTCTAAGAGGGCAGTGGAGGCTGGTTCTCTGGAAGCTTTCAAAAGAGAGCCAGACAGAGCTCTTAAAGATAGCGGAGTCAAGGGATATGGGGAGAAGGCAGGAACGGGGTACTGATTGTGGATAACTATATTGATTGAACATGGCGTTGAAAGCTTGGGGTGTTGCCTTTGTTTAAGTGTGATAGTGCCACCACCCTTAGGAGTGCACTCTTATTTAATAACATACCAAAAATTGTATCTCCTTTTGATCTGAAGTGGATACTTTTGTTCTTGTGCTCAAGTAATTTTGTTCGCAGGCTTAATGCATTATTATACTGGTTTATTTCTGAGTGTATGAATATATTGAACATTAGTTGTGAGAATCACCTGGTTCTTTGGTGCTGAATTCACACCACTGACAACTGATGAAAGGCACACTTAACTTTATTCAAATTCTTAATTCTAAAGACAGCACAGGACTGTTCACACCTTGTACACCTTACTGACAGTTCATACAAAGAACTTATTGTTCATGTAGATCTGATAACCAAGCCTTATTTTGGTATTTCTGACAATAGACAATAGGTGCAGGAGTAGGTCATTCGGCCCCTCGAGCCAGCAGTTCATCAGTTGTCAGTGGTGTGAATTCAGTACCAAAGAACCAGGTGATTCTCACAACTAATGTTCAATATATTCATACACTCAGAAATAAACCAGTATAATAATGCATTAAGCCTGCGAACAAAATTACTTGAGCACAAGAACAAAAGTATCCACTTCAGATCAAAAGGAGATACAATTTTTGGCATGTTATTAAATAAGAGTGCACTCCTAAGGGTGGTGGCACTATCACACTTGAACAAAGGCAACACCCCAAGCTTTCAACGTCCAAGAACAAGGGCGGCATGGAGGCGCAGCGGTCGAGTTGCTGCCTTACAGCGTTTGCAGCATCGGAGAACCGGGTTCGATCTCGACTACAGGTGTTGTCTGTATGGAGGTTGTACGTTCTCCCCATGATCTGCGTGGGGTTTCTCCCAAGTTCTTCGATTTCCTCCCAAACTTCAAAGTCCTCACGTATGTAGGCAAATTGGCTTGGTAAATGTAAAACATGTCCCTCGTGTGTGTCGGATAATGCTAATATGTGGGAATCGCTGGTCGGCTGGGCCGAAGGGCCTGTTTCCGCAAAAACTAAACTAAACAAAAGCAAACAAAAGCTTGACAATGGGTTTACGTAGATTCCTTTTTCACTGCAGTGGTAAAATAATGAAAATGTGCCAAATGTCTCCCTCGCCACCCTGTCCACCTATGTTGCATCGTCTGCGGAACTATGTACCTGTTCCCTTAGGTCTCGCTGTTTTACAGAATTCTCAAGGGCCCTACCATTGCAAGTCCTACCTTGGTTTGACCTACCAAAATGCAACACCTCGCATTTAAGCGAATTAAACTCCGTCAGCCATTCCCCACCCTCTGGCTCAGTTGATCGAGCCCTTGTTGTATAACCCTCTTCACTGTCCGCTACATCCCACATTTTAGTTTTATCCGCAAACTTATTAACCACGGTAACTACATTCACATCCAAATCATAAACAATAAACAACAGTGGAATCAGCATCCAATCCTGAAATACACCGCTTGTTACAGGTGTCCTGTGTGAAAAAACCCAAACCTCTATCACCACCCTCCGTCTCCTAACTTTAAACAAATTCTCTATGCAATTGGGTAGCTTGCCCTGGATCCCATGCAATCCTGGCTTCCAGATCAGCCTTGTGGTTCATTGTCAGAGGCTTTACTAAAGGCTTTACTAAAGTCCATGAGGACAACGTCTATCGCACTCTCCTTGTCAATATCCTCAGTCACCTGTTCAAAAAACTCAAATTGTTGTGTGATTTCCCACACACAAAGTTATGCTGACTACCCTGAATCTTGCCTTTCCAAATTCTTGAAGTTCCCACAAGAAAACCTGCTTGACCTCAACAGATTTCCTAATAATTAAAATAAACCAAGTTTACTAAACTGGTGAATATTAGATTATTCTCAGGAGCACTCCCAGTGGAACTTATTCTAAAGATAATAAGGATGAAGAATAATAGGTGGGGAAATAATTAGGAGACAAGAATAGTACAATACTAAGACAGAAGATCAGACGCCCAAAAACATTAAATGTTTCCGTCCATAGTGCTTGTGTCATTTCGCAGAATGAACCAATCCAATTCTCTTCCCAGCCTTATTTTTCTAGCACTTTACCCAATTCCTCTTTATAAGTTTATTGAATCTGCATCAATAATTCCATTTCATATAACTGGAATGGTGCAAAACCAAACTTTCACCTCTCTTTTCTCCTACTTTTTGTAAGAGAATATCTATCACTGATATCATTCTGTAAATCTCATCTTTAGACTCTCTAGTGACTTGACAACTTTCCTGAAGTGTGGTGCTATAATCTGAAAACTCCACCTGTGATCTAATTAACATTTTGGTAAATTTTAGCATGACTTTCTTGCGTCTATATCCAAAGCCTCGAAGTATAACAATAAGATTAACCTATACCTCAACTTGCAAAATTATTTTGTCACATTGATAATTGTGGTGGCACATTCCCCACAGATAGTTTCTGCTTAGAAGTCTAAGTAAATATGGCAATAAGTAATAAAAACCTCTCCTCATACATCATCTTACCAGAATATATCATCTTGCATCGTGCATGATCTCTTCAGGAAATGGAAGAACATACATTTCATTAAACAAACCAACAAGCCAACTAAAATGTTTAAGAAAGAACTGCAGATGCTGGAAAAATCGAAGGTGGACAAATATGCTGGAGAAACTCAGCGGGTGAGGCAGCATCTATGGAGCAAAGGAATAGGCGACGTTTCGGGTTGAACCCTTCTTCAGAAACCCGCTGAGTTTCT
Source organism: Malacoraja senta (assembly GCA_038087875.1). Classification (NCBI taxonomy): domain Eukaryota; kingdom Metazoa; phylum Chordata; class Chondrichthyes; order Rajiformes; family Rajidae; genus Malacoraja; species Malacoraja senta. The sequence continues at coordinate 8,522,352 of CM075985.1, read as the reverse complement.
CCAGCATTTTTGTCTACCAGCCAACTGAAATGAGTACTTTTTGAGAAAAAATAATAAAGCAGTTTTTTTAAAAATAATTAAAATCTTTGCAATTCTCCAACAACACAACAAAATATATCTTTTGATGCATGACTACAATAGAATTACCTTCTGAAACATGATCACTGCTAAATATACCACAGAACCATTTGATTAGTGATGTATCTGATATTCTCAGGCTGATTGAGGCTTTGGTGTAATGTCATAAACTGTTCTTAGTCTTTTAACATATCTAAGCCACATTAAACAAATCTGTTGTGCCTGGCCACTTAATGTGCTTTTGAAATGGATACGAGATTCTAAATAGCATAAATACAGCCCAATGTATACTGTAAATAGATCTACACAATACTTAATTGAATGAGCTGACTTGACTCAGTGAAGTGGGTGCGTCAGTCAGTCTGGGATGCACATTTTCTGTTGCTTGATAAATACCAATCAGGTCATAATAATAGGCTGCATCTGGGAACATTGCTACAGCCAGCCAGAGTAGACATGACTGGGTAATTCACCTGTCAGTCAAGCACAGAAACCAAACAACTGATTTTTTCATGTAATTTATACCCTTCACCTCTACATTTCTTTGAAAACATTAACCTACTTTTACTGGCAAAAGCGGCTATAATTTTGTTCATTCTCTTTAAATAGATCGATAGTTAGTCATGAACCTGACGTGTCTGCTGCATAATGGAAGAACACTGCGAGTCAAAACTCTCTGCCCCACCTTCAATTCACTGTCTGACAATGCTGACAATATATGTTCTGATATGATGATAATAAATATCAGAAAAGTGGAAAAGTGAAAAACTGGAAAGAGTAGTCGTCTACAGATAATTAAAGATCGCAGATCTTTGAAATTACATAGACCATGCAGTACAGTACAGAAAGCCATTCAGCCAACCAATCTATTCTCCCATTAATGCTCCTTGCAAGGATTTGTCCTAATCAGAGAAAATAACCTTGGGTATCCTTCTGGAGGTCTTGTCAGGCTTTCTGCAAACAATTCAAGAATCATTGATTCTACATTCTGACAATGAACAAAGTAATTTCTCCCAAATCCCCTATTTTATTTCTTATAACCTGATGTAGAAGCCGGCAGTTTTGCTCTTCTTCAAAGACCGAAGCATTCTTTACTTTTATCAATATCCAATAGATCACTCTTCAGCTTGCATCATTCAATAAAAAGACAAACTGACATTAGACATGCAAAGACACAATATGGGTCAAACATTATTCAAACCAAAACATTTCATGCCCAAAGCAGTACAAATGTCATAGTCCTTTACTGAAATGGACGCTTAGTCTGGTATTATTCTTGAGGTCATCAATTAAGGGACGCACAGTGGTAGAGTTGCTGCTTTACAGCACCTGAGACCGGGTTCGATCCGGACTACGGGTGCTGTCTGTACAGAGTTTGCACATTCTTCCTGTGACCATGTGCTCTCTAGGTGCTCTCTAGGTTCCAAAGACATGCAGGTTTATAGTTTAATCAGCTTCCGTAAATTGTCCCTAATGTGTAGGAGAGAACTAGTGTGCGGGTGATCGTTGGTCAGTGCAGACTCAGTGGATGGCCTATTTCCACACTGTATCTCTAAATACATCTTCCTTGCTTTGTTATCAACTTTAATGATCAAAAGTAAATAAAGCAGGTAAGTACTTCAGGTATGTACAATCCAAAATTTATCATATTTTTCTTTTCTATGCCCTCTAGACATAAACCATTTGCTTGGTTTATTTTTTATATGGTTTTATTAATCTTCATAATCTCTGATTTATACCTATATATACTTTCAGATCCCTTTATTCCATTAACCAATTTTGATTATTTTCAAAATGATTTTTTTTCAATTGTTTTCTCATAACTTAATACTATCCACTCATCTTTGTACAAAATCATTTGTCATTTCATGCCATTCTGACGTTTATCTTGTTATTAGCAGTCCCTAACACTTTTCCCAGGTCTGTATCATCTGCAAATTGAAAACCTGTTCTTGCTTGGTTCCAATATCAAAATCATTAATATAGCTTGTGGACTGTTGTTTCAACAGCAATTCCTCTGCTAGCCCACCTGCCGTTGAAAGCATTCTATCAGGATCCTTCACAGCTTGGTTTGGCAACAACTTTATCCAAGACTGCAAGAAGTTTCAGAGAGTTGTGGATGTAACCGTGTCCATGATACAAGCAAGCCTTCTCCCCTTATGCACACCTTGCACTTTCTTTAACCTACATTTCTGTAATTGTAATGCCATAATGTTGGCCTGGAACTCTGGTATTTTTCTCTTTGCACTACCTGTTGTACTTGTTTATGGCAAGCTTGTACTCATGTATAGTATGATTTGATCGGAAAGCGCAAAATTATGTATTTCACCGTATATCTCAATACATGTGACAATAATAAACCAATTCCAATATTTCCGCTATTCTAAGTAATTCTTCTCACCCAGAACTATTCTTCACTTCTTTTGTCTTAACAGTTATCTTTTTGTTACTTTACCACATTGCATGTTTGCTGCCAAACCTGCAGCAAAACATATTTAATTCATCGTAAACCAAGATAGACCAAACACTAATCAAGCTTCATATCTCTGTGTATCTTAAGGAACAGAGGTATTTATACTGAATTTTTCAAACAGACTGTGAGTCAAAGGAAATACCAAAGACACTGTTCATGCAAATGTCAAACGGAACTAAATTTTTCCTTAATATGGGAGCAATTATTATGGACTAAGCAGGAGTTACAGAAGGACGCTCAACAGCTGTGGCAGGGCTTGTTGCATGCCATCACCTCCCACAATGCAAAATCGGGTAGAATCAGAGTGTGTTCTGATCCGTCCCAGTGTTGGAGTTTAGATCTACATTTCTAGATTCTATCCTCTTTCTTATATATATATATATATATATCTTCTATCTTCTATCTCTATCTATTATATAAAACTCTGTGGCTGCCATCCGTCCATCCGTCCGTCCGCCTGCTTGACTTGTGCCACCCAGCCCCTTTGATACCGCCCTACGCCCATACCGCACGGAGAAATCTCTTACCATTTCTAAAGAGATTACATTTATCTGTACGAATAGACACTCCTGATTAAATTTGGTCGTGCTTGTGTACACTTTTTAAAATAAAATACTTCTCCCCCCCCCACCCCATTTCAAAATGTTAAACAAACAGCTCTCAGCCATAGAATGTTAGACACGTTTCCATTGTGTGATGTCACAATGCCCGATGCTCACACATGTCCAATCGGAATGGATCCATTTACATATGCCTTTGCAGCAGCCACAGCCCCAGCCCCTCCCCCCCACCCCCGCAGCCTGTGTCGAAGGGCGTCGTCACATGTGTGGGAATAGAGAAAGAGGATTGGGGGTGATAGGGAATGGGAACAGATGGACTGTCCCTACCCCTCCTACTTCAACTCTCCCTCCCCACTCTTCCCCCTCTCTCCTCTCCCCCTCCCTCCCCTCCAACACCCTCTCTTCCCCCTCCACCACCCCTCTTCACCCCCATCTCCCCCCCACCCCCTTCCCCTCTCTCTTGCACCACTCCCCGCTACCCCTCTGCCCCTCACTCCCCACTCTTCCCCTCTCCCTCCCCAACCTCTCTCCCTCCCCTCTCCCTCTCTTCCCCCTACTCCTCTCCCCTTCCCCTCATCCCCTCTCTCCACCTCTAACATCCACTCCCCCCCTCTCCCCCCTTCCTGCCCTGCCCGCTCTCCTCCCACTCCCCACTCTGCTCCCCCTCCCTCTCCCCCACCCTGCTCTCTTCTCCCTCACCAATCTCTCCCCTTTCCTCCTCCCCGTCTCCCCTCCCACTCTCCTCTTCTCTCCCCACCCCGTCTCCCTCTCCCCTCTTCTCTCCCCACCCCGTCTTCCTCTCCCCCCCTCCCCCCGAGTGTGTTTGGGGGGTGGTTAGTGTGATGCCGCAGACCACCCCCTCCCGCAAACGCGCGTTGGGAAAACAGCCCGTCAACAGTCTCTCTGTCTTTAAGAAGGAACTGCAGATGCTGGAAAATCGAAGGTACACAAAACAAAAATGTATAACCTCAGCGGGTGCAGCAGCATCTATGGATCGAAGGAAATAGGCAACATTTCAGAAAAAAACCCGTCTGAAGATGGGCTTTGGCCCAAAGCATTGCCTATTTCATTCGCTCCATAGATGCTGCTGCACCCGCTGTGTTTCTCCAGCTTTTTTTCGTATACAAGTCTCTCTGTCTCTCCCCTCTCTCTCTCTCTCTCTCTGCCCTTCTCTCTTCACAGCCCGCGGATCAACTCATGAACGCCCGCTCCAACACCCCCCTTCACCTCTCTCCCCCATCCTCTCCCACCTCTCTCCACCCCTCTCCTCTCTCCCCCTCTTCTCTCACCACCTTCCTCTCCCCCTTCCTCTCCCCCCTCCTTCTCGCCCTCTTCAAATTTTTTTTTCTAACATTAAATTTTCACTCTATGCCCCCCCCCCCCTCTAGACGCATATGAGAGGTGAGGGCTATTCGTCAGCGGATAGGGTGGAGATGGGATAAAAGAGGCAAATTTAAAAATTAAATTAATATCAAGGGGTGTGATGAGTGTGTGTGTTTGTGGGTGCCGGATTCCGTGCTTTGGAGGAAAGTGGGTGGTTAGTGTGACGCCACAGCACCACCCCCCACCGCCCCGCAAACGCACGTTCGGTGTCCAGACCCAACGGGTCTGCACTTGGTCTAGTATATATATATATATATATATATATATATATATATATATATATAATATATATAGTATTAGTAGTACACCTGCCCTATGCACTACAACTTTAAAAAAATAATTATTCCATCCATCCTCTCTCGCTTCTTCGAAATGCAAATGCCACTTGTTTGAATTTGTGCATTTATCCTCAGTTTATTAATTTGATTTAATGTCAACTTTTTTTATTTTAAACGCTGTTCCGGTCATTTTTTATTTTATAATTTACTGTAATATGTATTTGATGTGTAAATTTCCCACTGGTAAATTCTGAATCAAATAATGATTTAATATTAGTCATAGAGTGATACAGTCTGGAAACAGGCCCTATGGCCCAACTTGCCCACACCAGCCAACATGGCCCAGCTACACTACGCCCTACTCCGATGGATCTTCTGCCGGTGCTCGCAGGTATCGCACCCGCCAAGCTTTTCAGAGAGTACTTCACTCACAAGCTGGTGTGCAAGACCCCATCGGATGCCAAACATCCTTTGCACCACCTCGTCCAGGACTCTCAGCAACTGGGACCTCAACGCCTGTCATCTCGTCGCCCCTTCTCCCGTCACGCAGCGACCCTCTGTGGCTCCGGTTTCAACACTCTAGGAGCATGGAGAACCAGCTGGGAACAGACTTCACGACCTCCGCAGTTCACTGTTACACCGAACACCACAGCACCATCCGGCTCGGACCTGCCCCGCAAAGAGTGGGTCGCCCTGAACTGGCTCCATACAGGGGTCGGCCGGTTCAACGCCAACATGCATCGCTGGAGGCTGCGTTCATCAGCAGCCTGCATGTGTGGAGCAGACCAGGCTACAGCACCTGGAGGGCATTACATAACCTCTGTTGCCTCAAACGCAAGAAGAATCTACACTAGTCCCACCTGCCTGCGCTTATTCCATGTCCCTCCAAACCGGTCCTATCTATGTACCTGTCAAACTGTTTCTTAAACGTTGGGATAGCCCCAGCCTCAACTACCTCATCTGGCAGCTTATTCCATACACCCACCAACCTTTGTGTAATATTGCTGCCATTTCACTACCTCTGCCTGTGACTTTGTACTATCAACCCCCTAATGTCCCTATTCCCAATCCTTTCTTTAAAAAAAAAACCATGATGCCAGAAAAATATTTTAATGTTTTATTTCTCTGGTATAAAATGGTGACGCAGCAGTAGGGTTGCTGCCTTACAGCGAATGCAGCGCCGGAGACCCGGGTTTGATCCCTACTACGGGTGCTGTCTGTATGGAGTTTGTACGTTTTCCCCGTGACCTGCGTGGGTTTTCTCCGAGATCTTCGGTTTCCTCCCGCACTCCAAAGATGTACAGGTTTGTAGGTTAATTGGCTTGGTAAATGTAAAAATTGTCCCTAATGGGTGTAGGATAGTGTTAATATGCGGGGATCGCTGGTCGGCACGGACCCGGTGGGTCGAAGGGCCTATTTCCTCGCTGTATGTCTAAACTAAACTAAAAGAGCACAACCATAAATTGTTATCCATGAGGTCTTATCCTTAATGGTTATCTCTGATATTTCCTTAGTGCCAAGACCTGGCATGTACTAATCAAAAAGGCAACTGCAACACTGGCCTTAAGGTCTAAAGGTCTGAAGCAGTTGATAATGTGGAGTGGGTAGAAGGTGAAACGGGGGAAGCTACAAGTAATACTGCAGCTATTCAAGCAAATTACAGGTTGTGTGTTCAGTTCTAGGCATCACAACCTCTGATAGAGACATTGCCCTTGGAGTGTTCATTGTAAACTTTCCAGATTAATGTTGAAACGATGGCTAAAATATCAAGAAAATAAGCTCTAGAATTTATCTGTTATGGAATGTCTTAATTGACACAAAGAACTGATAGTGTACATGGAAATAAACTATTTCTGCAGCTCTGGAGTCTGGGACTAAGAGACTTAGTTATAAAAAAATGATGTCAAGTCTTTCAGGAGTGAAATTATGGAATTGTTTTTACAGTCACACTCACTGAGATTACAAGCTCTATTTTGCAAACAGCCATTGATGCTGCTTAATGTCAAATCTAAGCAATAGATTTCTTTAAGTATTAAGGCACATGTACATGGAGTAAGATTGGATTAAATGGCACAAGGGACTAAACCAGGGGTCAGCAACCTACGGTCCCCAGGCTGAATGCGGCACGTAACCTGAAATCATACGGCCTGCAGGCGGATTCCCCCCCCCGTATTCATCCAGCCCGCCAAGCGCCCCGAGCAGCGGCCGAGCTCTGGCTTTACCACATCCTCCGCAAAGCCGCCGGCACGACCGCGCACCTTCTATGAACACGTTTAAGAAAGAACTGCAGATGCTGGAAAAATCGAAGGTAGACAAAAATGCTGGAGAAACTCAGTGGGTGAGACATGCAAGGATTGCATGAGGCTACATCACCCGCTGAGTTTCTCCAGCATTTTTGTCTACCTTCTGTGAACATTTGATTTGATGCCTGCCATCCGGGGCGGGGTCCATGTGTACACGTGATAGATGTGGCCTGCCATCCGCTCACAGACATGCGTCCTGGCCCCTATGCAGAACAAGGTTGTCGACCCCTGGATTAAACAGTCGACACCTATCCTGAGTTCCTTATGAAAAGATTCAAAACAGATTTGTATTGATGCCAAATAGTAAGTTTGCAAATTATGTTGATATCTTGACGGATTGAAGTTAGTGCAGATTTCTCAGTAGCTCAAAAAATGTCTATCAATACATAATTGTAATCTAATGCATTATGGCCAGCAAAAGAGGGTTGACAAAATGTTGTAGTCCGAGTTAACCGAAGTCTACGACGGGGTTGCGTCTGTGGTGGACATGTTTGATCAGATTTATGACTTCAGTGCAATTGCACATTCAGTGCATTCAGTGCACATCGGTGGTGGGGAAGATGCTAGAGTCAATTATAAAAGATGAGATAGCCGAACATTTGGATAGCAGTAACAGGATCGGTCCGAGTCAGCATCGATTTACGAAGGGGAAATCATGCTTGACTAATCTTCTGGAATGTTTTGAAGATGTAACTAGGAAAATGGACAAGGGAGAGCCAGTGGATGTAGTGTACCTGGACTTTCAGAAAGCATTTGATAAGGTCACACATAGGAGATTAGTGGGCAAAATTAGGGCACATGGTATTGGGGGTAGAGTGCTGACGTGGATAGAGAAGTGGTTGGCAGACAGGAAACAAAGAGTAGGGATTAACGGGTCCCTTTCAGAATGGCAGGCAGTGACTAGTGGGGTACCGCAAGGCTCGGTGCTGGGACCGCAGCTATTTACAATATACACCAATGATTTGGATGAAGGGATTCAAAGTAACATTAGCAAATTTGCAGATGACACAAAGCTGGGTGGCAGTGTGAACTGTGAGGAGGATGCTATGAGAATGCAGGGTGACTTGGACAGGTTGGGGGAGTGGGCAGATGCATGGCAGATGAAGTTTAATGCGGATAAATGTGAGGTTATCCACTTTGGTAGCAAAAACAGGAAGGCCGATTACTATCAAAATGGCGTTAAGTTGGGAAAAGGGGAAGTACAGCGGGATCTGGGGGTCCTTGTACATTAGTCTATGAAAGTAAGCATGCAGGTACAGCAGGCAGTGAAGAAAGCGAATCGCATGTTGGCCTTTATAACAAGAGGAATCGAATATAGGAGCAAAGAGGTCCTTCTGCAGTTGTATAGAGCCCTAATGAGACCACACCTGGAGTATTGTGTGCAGTTTTGGTCCCCTAATTTGAGGGAGTTCAGCGAAGGTTTATAAGGTTAATTCCTGGGATGGCGGGACTGTCATATGCTGAGAGAATGGAGCAGCTGGGCTTGTACCCTCTGGAGTTTAGAAGGATGAGAGGGGATCTCATTGAAACATATGATTGTTAAGGGTTTGGACACGCTAGAGGCAGGAAACATGTTCTCGATATTGGGGGAGTCCAGAACCAGGGGCCACAGTTTAAGAATAAGGAGTAAGCCATTTAGAACGGAGACAAGGAAACACTTTTTCTCACAGAGAGTGGTGAGTCTGTGAAATTCTCTGCCTCAGAGGGCAGTGGAGGCGGGTTCTCTGGATGCTTTCAAGAGAGAGCTAGATAGGGCTCTTAAAAATAGCAGAGTCAGGGGGTATGGGGAGAAGGCAGGAACGGGGTACTGATTGGGGATGATCAGCCATGATCACATTGAATGGCGGTGCTGGATCGAAGGGCCGAATGGCCTACTCCTGCAACTAATGTCTATTGTCTATTGTGCGGCACAAATGGAATACAAACTTTTGAGTGCCAACAAAGTTGAGAAAGATTCTCCACAGCACCATTAGGTCGACGCGGTGAAGGTTTGTGTTTGGTCAAGAAAACCTCAAATATGCTGCCTCCTGCATTTTTCTTGGCGATGTCAGGCAAGGAAAAAAAACATCAGCTGAGCTTCTGAATGGATGGAATATATACTGCAATTTGGGGAAACTTCAGCAACTGCAAGGATTGCAAGGAGGCAGATGAGGCAAACTCTTGGGATTTCATTCCCCGCAGGAAGATGCCTTTGTCGTTATCACATGATTACAGGATCCACTGAGGTCCTTTATTTCCAATGTCTACAAATGTGTCAGAAGCAACTCTCCACCTTATTGCGGAACTTTTGAACACATATCAGATGCCTTGTTTTTCATCTGCACCATAAAATTCAAACTGGGAAAAGTGTGAGCTATTCAGTCCTATAGGTCACCTCCAGCGCTCAGTAGAACCATAGCTGACTCACCATCTCTCCCGTTCACCTTTCTGCCCTGGCTTCCTGAGGGGAGATGAAGCTTAAAACCCAAGAATGCCATGAGTTTGTGGTTAGATAGCTACTGGATCTCCTGGTCATTTCTCAAGCCAGTCCTCGTGTAATTAACGGTTTCTTTAGAGATGTGAATTCTGGTGAACTGAAGGGCAATCCAGCCACTGTGTACTCTTAATAACTCATTTTGGATGGGAGTTGTCATGCCGTCTGAGGAAAAAATCATTGAGTCATTTCAAAAATCTTGGAGGGGCAAGTTTGCTAGGCTAATGCGAACAATGAGCAGAAATCCTGGTTATCACTGCGACACCAATCTACCTCTTCTGCGGACAGTGGTCAGGGCAGTGACAATGAACTTTTCCTCAAGAGAGAACGAATAATGGTCTCCACTTTTTGGTATTTGCCCAAGCAGAAGTTAAACACAGATTGAGGAATATTCAAAAATCCTGAAGAAAATTGACAAAATTAAACCGTGTTCTGAAGCGTTGATCGGCAAAGTTTGTGATGCGTCAAGCCAGAGCACTTAAACAATACCTATTAGAATATAAATTCCCAAATTAACATCAGCAGCAGGTATGGCTTCATGACAAATCTCCAAGATTCAGTCAAACGAAACCTTCCCATAATTGTTACGTATTGTCTAGAGAGATTTGACAAATTTATAGCATCAATTTAAGAAAATACAGTGTCCTGCATAATGTTTGGGACAAAGACCCATCATTTATTTATTTGTCTCTGTACTCCACGATTTGAGATTTGTAATAGAAAAAAAAATCACATGTGGTTAAAGTGCACATTGTCAGATTGTATTAAAGGCCATTATTTATACATTTTGGTTTCTCCATGTAGAAATTACAGCAGTGTTTATACATACCCAGCCCCCCCCCCCCCCCATTTTCAGGGCACCATAATGTTTGGGACACAGCAATGTCATGTAAATGAAAATAGTCATGTTTAGTATTCTGTTGCATATCCTTTCAATGCAATGACTGCTTGGAGTCAGCGATGCATGGACATCACCAGTTGCTGGGTGGCTTCTCTGGTGATGCTCTGCCAGGCCTGTATTGCAGACATCTTTAGCTTATGCTTGTTTTGGGGACTAGTCCCCTTCAGTTTTCTCTTCAGCATATAAAAGGTATACTCAATTGGGTTCAGATCAGGTGATTGACTTGGCCACTCAAGAATTGACCATTTTCTAGCTGTGAAAAACTCCTTTGTTGCTCTAGCAGTACGTATGGGATCATTGTCTTGCTCTAGAATGAACCGCCGGCCAATGAGTTTTGAGGCATTTGTTTGAACTTGAGCAGATAATATGTGTCTATACACTTCAGAATTAAATATGCTACTATCACCTGCAGTTGTATTATCAATGAAGATAAGTGAGCCAGTACCTTCAGCAGCAATACATGCCCAGGCCATAACACCCCCACTACCGTGTTTCACAGATGAGGTGGTACGCTTTGGATCCTGGGCAGTTCCTTCTCTCTTGGCAAGTACTTCTTGGCAAACTGTAACCTGGCCATCCTATTTTTGCGGCTAATTAGTGGTTTGCATCTAGCAGTGTCATCTCTGTATTTCTGTTCATGACGTCTTCTGCGGACAGTGGTCATTGACAAATCCACACCTGACTCCTGAAGATTGTTTCTGATCTGTTGGACAGGTGTTTGGGGATTTTTCTTTATTATAGAGAGAATTCATCTGTCATCAGCTGTGGAGGTCTTCCTTGGCCTGCCAGTCCATTTGCGATGAGTAAGCTCTTTCTTCTTAATGCTGTTCCAAACAGTTGATTTTGGTAAGCCTAAGGTTAGGCTAATGTCTCTAGCAGTTTTATTCTTGTTTCTCAGTCTCATAATGGCTTCTTTGACTTTCATTGGCACAACTTTGGACCTCATGTTGATAAACAGCAATAACATTTCCAAAGGTGATGGAAAGTGGAGGAAAGACTAGTTGCTGAGAGCTCTCTTATACCTGCATTAAGTACGCAATTAAACACACCTGAGCAATTACAAACACCTGTGAAGCCAAGTGTCCCAAACATTATGGTGCCCTGAAATGGGGGGACTATGTATAAACACAGCTGTAATTTATACATGATGAAACCAAAATGTTTTTTTTTTTTAAATATTTTATTTATTAGTAGTGTACATTGCAGTGATATCAGCCAAAAATAACATAGTACATTTCCTGTACCACTTCTTATTTTAAACTTTAAAAAGAAGAAAAATAGAACGAGTTAGATAAGATAGTGAGTGCGTGAAAGAGTGATCAGAAGAAACCCGTAGGAACTTAAACCGTAGCAACTTAAATGTATAAATATGCCCTTTAATAAAATCTGACAATGTGCACTTTTAACCACATGTGATTTTTTTCTATTACAAATCTCAAATTGTGGAGTAGAGAGGCAAATAAATAAATAACGGGCCTTTGTCCCAAACATTATGGAGGGCAACGTGAGACCATCAGCAGTGCAATGGATGGAATTTATGATGTTTTGCTTACAACTGCACCTTCTGTACAAGAGGGACTGTACAAGGCTGTCTTAATTGGGCAAGCAGAAACCCACTCTTTTGCCTTTATTAAACTTCACATATGTACATAAGAAAAAAATCAAGGTATTTTGCTTTTGATTTAATAAGAAATCATATGCTGAAATACAATAGAGGTAACAATTAAGCTGCATGCAACACTTTAGCATGTTAAGATATTATATAAATAAATAAAAAATAAATCCCTATCCACCAATCGATCCATGGAAATTCAATTTGCAATGCAATATCTTAGAAACATAGAAAAATAGAAATTAGGTGCAGGAGTAGGCCATTCGGCCCTTCGAGCCTGCACCGCCATTCAATATGATCATGGCTGATCATCCAACTCAGTATCCCGTACCTGCCTTCTCTCCATACCCTCTGATCCCTTTAGCCACAAGGGCCACATCTAACTCCCTCTTAAATATAGCCAATGAACTGGCCTCGACTACCCTCTGTGGCAGAGAGTTCCACAGATTCACCACTCTCTGTGTGAAAAAAGTTCTTCTCATCTCGGTTTTAAAGGATTTCCCCCTTATCCTTAAGCTGTGACCCTTTGTCCTGGACTTCCCCAACATCGGGAGCAATCTTCCTGCATCTAGCCTGTCCAACCCCTTAAGAATTTTGTAAGTTTCTATAAGATCCCCTCTCAATCTCCTAAATTCTAGAGAGTATAAACCAAGTCTATCCAGTCTTCCTTCATAAGACAGTCCTGACATCCCAGGAATCAGTCTGGTGAACCTTCTCTGCACTCCCTCTATGGCAATAATGTCCTTCCTCAGATTTGGAGACCAAAACTGTATGCAATACTCCAGGTGTGGTCTCACCAAGACCCTGTACAACTGCAGTAGAACCTCCCTGCTCCTATACTCAAATCCTTTTGCTATGAAAGCTAACATACCATTCGCTTTCTTCACTGCCTGCTGCACCTGCATGCCTACTTTCAATGACTGGTGTACCATGACACCCAGGTCTCGCTGCATCTCCCCTTTTCCTCGTCGGCGACCATTTAGATAATAGTCTGCTTTCCTGTTTTTGCCACCAAAATGGATAACCTCACATTTATCCACATTATACTGCATCTGCCAAACATTTGCCCACTCACCCAGCCTATCCAAGTCACCTTGCAGTCTCCTAGCATCCTCCTCACAGCTAACACTGCCCCCCAGCTTAGTGTCATCCGCAAACTTGGAGATATTGCCTTCAATTCCCTCATCGAGGTCATTAATATATATTGTAAATAGCTGGGGTCCCAGCACTGAGCCTTGCGGTACCCCACTAGTCACTGCCTGCCATTGTGAAAAGGACCCGTTTACTCCTACTCTTTGCTTCCTGTTTGCCAGCCAGTTCTCTATCCACATCAATACTGAACCCCCAATGCCATGTGCTTTAAGTTTGTATACTAATCTCTTATGTGGGACCTTGTCGAAAGCCTTCTGGAAGTCCAGATACACCACATCCACTGGTTCTCCCCTATCCACGCTACTAGTTACATCCTCGAAAAATTCTATAAGATTCGTCAGACATGATTTACCTTTCGTAAATCCATGCTGACTTTGTCCAATGATTTCACCACTTTCCAAATGTGCTGCTATCCCATCTTTAATAACTGACTCTAGCAGTTTCCCCACTACCGATGTTAGACTAACTGGTCTGTAATTCCCCGTTTTTCTCTCTCCCTCCCTTCTTGAAAAGTGGGGTTACGTTTGCTACCCGCCAATCCTCAGGAACTACTCCAGAATCTAAAGAGTTTTGAAAGATTATTACTATTGCATCCACTATTTCTGGAGCTACTTCCTTAAGTACTCTGGGATGCAGCCTAACTGGCCCTGGGGATTTATCGGCCTTTAATCCATTCAATTTACCCAACACCACTTCCCGACTAACCTGGATTTCACTCAATTCCTCCAACTCCTTTGACCCGCGGTCCCCAGCTATTTCCGGCAGATTATTTATGTCCGCCATATCCTTGTTCCCCAAGATCAACTCACCTGTTTCTGACTGCAAGGGACCTACATTTGTTTTAACTAATCTCTTTCTTTTCACATATCTATAAAAACTTTTGCAGTCAGTTTTTATGTTCCCTGCCAGTTTTCTTTCATAATCTATTTTTCCTTTCCTAATTAAGCCCTTTGTCCTCCTCTGCTGGTCTCTGAATTTCTCCCAGTCCTCCGGTATGCTGCTTTTTCTGGCTAATTTGTACGCATCATCCTTCGCTTTGATACCATCCCTGATTTCCCTTGTTATCCACGGATGCACTACCTTCCCTGATTTATTCTTTTGCCAAACTCTTCTCGCTCATCTTTCTTCCCAGCTTTAGATTCTTGCAATATGGTTACAATCATCTGCCCCAACACTTGAGGTTGAGTAATACCTTCTATTTTAAAAGGCACACAAACAAAATCAAAAACCATAAATGTGAGAAAGCTGAAATAAAAACAGCTGGAAATGCTCAGTGGGGCACGAAGTATATCCGCAAGGAGAAATAGTTGTTCCTAGTTTAAATGAAGGAGCCCATAATATAAACTTTTGCACTTTACAAATAAGTTAACAGACCTACTGATAATTTCCAGCAGTTTGTTTTATCACAAAAATAAAAGATTGAGTGTCTATTCCTTATATTTGATGCACTTCCAGGCAACCTGAAGCATACAAAAGCACAGCAACTACACTACAACCAATAATGTCTGTGCTGAACATCATGACAAGACAAACTCTTAACTTCCTGCACATGGTCCATATCCTTCCATTCCCTGCATATCCATGTGACTAATAATATAATAAACTTTATTTCGGACTCAAGGTCCAGACAAGGGGCAACGTTACATAAAAATGCATTGCATATTAAAAACATCATAAACTACATAAAAAATCTTAGTATATCACTTATAAAAGCATCATAAATTATATATTTAAAAAAACACAATACATGAATTAAAATCCAGAATAAAAGAATGATCAATGTCCTATAACGAGACAATGATAACAGTGTCTCCACAACTGGGATTCGTAGCGTGTAGTGCTAAACCTTGTTTGACAAGGCCACAATAATTACATTTTTAGAGTCATTTATCCTGCAAATGAATTTATACATATGATTTCTTAGGATAGCATCTAAAGTACCGACTCCTGCAGCCATAAACATGTTACTAGCACTACACCATCTAGGTTTCCTTAGCAGTGTTCTCATGGCATCATTATATGACACCTTTAGTCTCTGCAAACTTGTCTTTCCATAGTTCGACCACAGGTGCGCAGTGTAGAGTGGTGTGCAGTATGCTCTAAATAGCCACATCTTCACCACATCTGCACAGGCACCAAACTTACGCAAGAGAATATTCGCCTGTACATACAGCATGCGTTGTTGCCTATAAATATCCTCATCATCTGTCATATGATCTGTAATAAAATGCCCTAGATATTTTACCTTATTACAGACACTAAGATTATTGTCAGACAATTTAAAATCAGAACATTTTAGACATTTATCCTCTTTCTATCCTAAAACCTCTTTTTTTAGATAGACACATGGCTATGCAGATTCATGTATACCATTTAACCTGCCTCCACCACCCCTGGCAGCATGTTCCAGCACCCATCCCTCTCTGTGTTAAAAAAAAACCTGCCCCACAAATCTCCTTTAAACTTTGCCCCTCTTTCCTTGAAACTATGCCCTGTCATACTTGATATTTCTACATTGGGAAAAATGTTCTGACTCTATCTATGCCTCTCATTATTTGATATAATTCTAGCAGGTCTCCTCTCAACCTCCGCATTCCAGAGAAAACAATCCATGTCTGTCCAACCTCCCCTTGTAGCTAATACCTTCTAATCCATGCATTATTCTGGTAGAGTTCCTCTGCATCCTTTCCAAAACCTCCACATCCTTCCTGTATTGGGGTGATCGGAACTGAACACAATACTCCAAACACGACCTGACCAAAGTCCTATAGACCTGCATCATGACTGCCTGACTTATATTCATCGCCTCCACCAATAAATGCAAGCATACCAGATGACAATAAAGCCAACATCCACCTTTAATAGAAGAATCATCATTAATCCAGTCAAATTCATAGAGATACCCAGTACAGAAACAAGCTTGACCATCATGCACTCCAACCCCATATTATTTTCCCCACATTCCCATCAACTTCCCTCAGATTTTGATTCGCTTTAAAATTCATGGTTGCCAATTAATCTGGGATGTCGGAGGAAGTTGGAGCACCCAGAGGAAACCCATGAATCACAGGGAGAATGTGCAAACTCCACACAAGTTGCACCAGACGTCAGACTTAAAGCCTGGTCTTAGGAGCCACAAGGCATCAGCTCTAGTCACTGCGCCATGATGCCGGATCTACCAATTTTCTGTAGTTCTCCGAGAACATGACAAGTAGAATTGATAAGCAAATTTATTTTTAAATGATGACATATTAAAATATCAACATTAGCCAAGAAATGTAGGTGTCCTTGTCACAAAGCTAACATACAGATGCAGCAAGCAATTGGGCAGATAATTGATATGTTGACTATATTAAGAAAGGATTTGCAAACAGGAGTAAAATTGTTCTACTGCAACAATGAAGGGCCTTGATGGAATATTGTGTACATTTTTGGTCTTCTTATGATAAAAAAGTATCTACGTGGCACAGACCTGCAAGAACTAATATAACAGTTGCAGAGATGGCAGGTTGGCCAATTGATGAGATATCGAGTAAATTTTGCTTGTTCTCTTGAGTACAGAAGAATAAAGGGAGGTCTCATTGAAACTTACAATATTCCAAGTGTTTAATCGTCAGGTTGTAGAGAGGATGTTTCCCCAGGCTGAGGAAAATCAAACTATAAGCCACTGGCTCAGAGGAATGCATAGACCATTTTGGAGTGAGATGAGAAACCTCTTCCTGCAGAGTGTGGTGAATGTATGGAAGTCTCTATTCCAGAAGGTTGTGGTGGCACAATAATTTAATTTCACTCAAATTAGAGATCAGTGGATTTCTGGATAATAAGAGAATCCAGAGATACACTCAGAAAAAAATGAAGATTAGTCATGAACAAGGGCAGAACAGTTCAAATCGGCCAAATGGGCAATTCCTACTCTATTTTTTATGTTCTTATAATTTTCATATTTTCTACAGAATACAGTACTAGCGGAGTCCCTATGATCGACACTAATTTCCTCCTGAGAGAGAATAGAAATCTCATTAATTATGCCAACCTGCTGTCACTGGAGTAAAATTCCCTTCTTTCAGACAGGTGCATGCTTCGATCCACATATCAATTTGATCACAAAGCTACACTGGCTGAAACCAGGACCCTTAGAGTGAAGTACAGCAGTCTTTCCACCGACTTTTATTTGCTGGATAGAATCTAGCTTTCAGAGCCTGAGAGAGAATGTTAACCCACTGAACCATTTAATCCCCTTGGGTATTTATTATTTTTTAAATAGGACAAAATTTCTCAATGAAAGTTGCCCTAAACGCACGCTTTAGTTTCAAATAAGATGTTCATTATACTTACAATTTTATGAAATCTAACATAAATTATACTAAAAGATATTTTAAATCCACTTGAACCATCTGACCTCCTCAATTTAACTGTGATATTAAGTGCAAATCTATGTAAATGGCAACATTAAGTTTTATGCCGTGAAAATAAAAAAGGCTACAAAAGCTGGAAATGCCCCATGTTTTACATTATGAGGTCCCTCGCCTGCAATCCCCTACAATTTGTCCAACTTCTTTCGTCTCCTTCCTAATTCCGAAGAGGGTCTTTGACCTGAAATGTTTAACTTTATATCTCTTTTTATAGATGCAGTGCAACCTGTTAGAATTTTATGAGGTATCTGGCCATACACCCATTTCACCCCTGCCATTGAGAAGAAGGTACAGAAGCCTGAAAACAAACATCCAGGAACAGCTTCTTCCCTACAGCCATCAGGCTATTAAAGACCACAACTTCCAATGAGCTCTGAACTACATAGACGTGGGGGCACTGGTTTTGTCTTTTTGCACCATTATTGTTTGTTTTTTATGTGAGTGTGAGTGAGTGTACGAGTGCGTGAGTGAGTAATAATATACTCACACACACGTGTATAGGTATGTAGTGTAGGAAGCTCACTTTGCAGCAGCCCGTACTTGATAATCAAACCCGCCAACAACAAAAAATCTAGTCTACACTTCTTCCCACCCAGCTTCCTGTAAAGATTCTATCCCCTACTGCCAATTCCTCCGTCTACGCCGCATCTGCGCCCAGGATGAGGTTTTCCATACTAGATCATCGATGTCCTCATTCTTTAGGAAACAGGGTTCCCCTCTTCCATTATAGATGAGGCTCTCACTAGGGTCTCCTCGATATCCCGCAGCTCAGCCCTTGCTTCGCCTCCCCCCCCTTTCGCAACAAGCAGAGTCCCCCTTGTCCTCACCTTCCACCCCATCAGCCATCGCATACAGCATATAATCCTCCAACACTTTCGCAACCTCCAACGGGATCCCGCTACTGGCCACACCTTCACATCTCCACCCCTTTCTGCTTTCCGCAGAGACGGTTCCCTCTGCAACTCCCTGGTCAACTCGTCCCTTCCCACCCAAACCACCCCCTCCCAAGGTACTTTACCCTGCAACCGCAGGAGATGCAACACCTGTCCCTTTACCACCCTCCTTGACTCCACCCAAGGACCTCAAAAGTCTTTTCAGGTGAGGCAGAGGTTCACTTGCACCTCCTCCAACCTCATCTACTGTATCCAGGTTCCAGGTGTCAACTTCTGTACATCGGCGAGACCAAGCGCAGGCTCTGCGATCGTTTCTCTGAACACCTCCGCTCAGTCCGCCTTAACCTACCTGATCTCCCGGTGGCTCAGCACTTCAACTCCCCCTCCCATTCCCAATCTGACCTTTCTGTCCTGGGCATCCTCCATTATCAGAGTGAGGCCCAGCACAAATTGGAGGAACAGCACCTCATATTTCGCTTGGGTAGCTTAAACCCCAGCGGTATGAACATTGACTTCTCTAACTTCAAATAGCCCTTGCTTTCCCTCTCTCTCCATCCCCTCCCCCTTCCCAGTTCTCCCACCAGTCTTACTGTCTCCAACTACATTCTATCTCTGGCCCGCCCACTCCCCTATGGTCTGAAGGGTCTCGACCATTCCAACATCACATACATAGATACATAGAAAATAGGTGCAGGAGTAGGCCATTCGGCCCTTCGAGCCTGCACCGCCATTCAATATGATCATGGCTGATCATCCAACTCAGTATCCCGTACCTGCCTTCTCTCCATACCCCCTGATCCCTTTAGCCACAAGGGCCACATCTAACTCCCTCTTAAATATAGCCAATGAACTGGCCTCAACTACCCTCTGTGGCAGAGAGTTCCAGAGATTCACCACTCTCTGTGTGAAAACGTTTTTCCTCATCTCGGTCTTAAAGGATTTCCCCCTTATCCTTAAGCTGTGACCCCTTGTCCTGGACTTCCCCAACATCGGGAACAATCTTCCTGCATCTAGCCTGTCCAACCCCATAAGAATTTTGTACGTTTCTATAAGATCCCCTCTCAATCTCCTAAATTCTAGCGAGTATAAGCCAAGTCTATCCAGTCTTTCTTCATATGAAAGTCCTGACATCCCAGGAATCAGTCTGGTGAACCTTCTCTGCACTCCCTCTATGGCTATAATGTCCTTCCTCAGATTTGGAGACCAAAACTGTACGCAATACTCCAGGTGTGGTCTCACCAAGACCCTGTACAACTGCAGTAGAACCTCCCTGCTCCTATACTCAAATCCTCTTGCTATGAAGGCCAACATACCATTCGCTTTCTTCACTGCCTGTTGCACCTGCATGCCTACTTTCAATGACTGGTGTACCATGACACCCAGGTCTCGCTGCACCTCCCCATTTCCTAATCGGCCACCATTTAGATAATAGTCTGCGTTCCCGTTTTTGCCACCAAAGTGGATAACCTCACATTTATCACCCATTCCTTCTCTCCAGAAATGCTGCCTGTCTTGCTGAGTTACTCCAGCATTTTGTCTACCATCTATATGTATATATATGTGTGTGTATATATGTGTGCGTGTGTGTGTGTGTGTGTGTGTGTGTGTGTGTGTGTGTGTGTGTGTATATATATATATATATATATATATATATATACACACACACACTTTTTTCTCATTTATTATATTATTTACAGTGTACTATGTTTACATATTCTGTTGTGCCACTGCAAGTAAGAATTTCATTGTTCTATCTGGGACATATGACAATAAAACAGTCTGGGCTCTTGATCATTTCAAAATTAAACACAAGAATTGTACCCCATTCTGTCTTTTTTTAATCTTCCACATTAACTATCCTGTGGCTTTTTCAAGATTGTCAATGTGACAAATTTAGGCAGACTGATGATGACAGAATCTGGGCTGCTACTTTTGAAGCAAATTCCACTTTACATATCAAAAAATGAACAAATGATTCCAAAATAAATGATATTTAATTACAAACTCCAAAATTGAACGAAAAATGTAAGAATTTCTATTTATGTTGCGCCATTCTCAGGAAGTTCTGAAGTCCATCATGGCCAAACAAACACTCCTTGAAGAACAACTCCCTGCGTAAGCAGATGCCACAGACAGTCTGTGCAAGTGTTCAATAATAGCCATTAATTCTACTTTTCATGGCATTGCTGTTGAGAACAGAAGGGAGAATTGTCTTTGATCAAATGACAAAGTATCATAGCATGCAAAACAAAGGTCTTTTTAACTCAAGGGCAAGAACAACATCATTGAGTAAAGCTGATGGTTTAAATGGACTTGCTGGTTAGCTTCTGGCTTGGGACTGCACTCCACATGTAGAAATATAGAAAACTTACAACAAGGGAGACTACTAGGCCACCATGTACAGAAACATGACAAGTACTGGTTCTTGTGAAATCCCAATTATAACAGCCTTTAAATTACAAAATCACTTGTTATTCATTGTCCACTGCTTCAAACCATTGAATTAGTTATAGATTCCATTTGCTACTCTCTTACGTGGATCCCACTGTTTCTGAACCAACCTTATTATACAGAGTCTAAGTCCATGCAGGAGCACATCAAATGCCACCGCCTTGGTATCTCAAAAAAAGTCTAGTTAGTCCGACATCAACTTCCCGTAACAAAGCCATGGTGACTATAGTCCTAATTTTATAGATACATTGTGGAAAAACGCCGTTCAGCCCACCGTACTTGCCGACTAGCAATCACCTGCACACTAGTTCTATCCTACACACTTCTTCTTCTTGCGAATGAAACATAAACCAAAGGAATAGTTAGATCTCAAGCCGGGTGTTGCGCAGCCAGGTTGTTGTCTCTGCATCAATGCCTGCCAGGCCCTGAGCTCCAGTTGATGGGTAGTAGAGCGGGCAACTAGAGATGACATGGTTGGCTGTCCCTACACACTAGAGACAATTTGCAGAATTAACCAACAAACCTGTACATCTTTGGAAATAGGGAGGAAAGCTGAGCACCTAAGAAAAACCCAGCTACAGGAAGAAAATACAAACTCCGTACAAACAATTCCCAGAGTCAGGATCGAACCCAGATCTCTGGCGCTGTAAGACAACAACTCTACCGTTGCACCACTGTGCCACCCTGCTACACCAATGTATTTCATTAAATTGTATCTTTCTGAACAAAAGTAACATTCTTTCAATTTCATTCTGGACTGATGTTCCAGTGCCCTCCATAATGTTTGAGACAAAAACAATTGTTATTTATTTGCCTCTGTACTCCTCAATTTGAGATTTGTAATAGAAAAAAAACACATGTGGTTAAAGTGCATATTGTCAGATTTTAATAAAGGCCATTTTTATACATTTTGGTTTCACCATGTAGAAATTACAGCTGTGTTTATACACAGTCCACCCATTTCAGAAGACCATAATCTTTGGGACATGGCATCATAGGTGTTTGTAATTGCTCAGGTGTATTTAAATGCCTCCTTAATGAAGGTATAAGAGAGCTCTCCGCACCTAGTCTTTCCTCCAATCTTTCCATCACATTTGGAATTTTTTATTGCTGTTTATCAACATGAGGACCAAAGTTATGCCAATGAAAGTCAAAGAGGCCATTATGAGACTGAGAAACAAGAATAAAACTGTTAGAGCCATCAGCCAAACCTCAGGCTGACCAAAATCAACTGTTCAGAACATCATTAAGAAGAAAGAGAGCACTGGTGAGCTTACTAATCACAAAGGGACTGCCAAGCCAAGGAAGACCTCCACAGCTGATGACAGAAGAATTCTCTCTATAATAAAGAAAAATCCACAAACACCTGTCTGACAGATCAGAAACACTCAGGAGTCAGGTGTGGATTTGTCAATGACCACTGTCTGCAGAAGACTTCATGAAATACAGAGGCTACACTGCAAGATGCAAATCACTGGTTAGCCGTAAAAATAGGATGGTCAGGTTACAGTTTGCCAAGAAGTACTTAAAAGAGCAACCACTTGTGGACAGATGAGACGAAGATTAACTTATATGCCCAAGATCCAAAGCATACCACCTTATCTGTGAAACACGTTGGTGGGGGTGTTATGGCCTGGGCATGTATGGCTGCTGACGGTACTGGCTCACTTATTGTCATTGATGATACAACTGCTGAGGGTAGTAGCATAATGAATTCTGAAGTCTATAGACACATCCTATCTGCTCAAGTTCAAATAAATGTCTCAAAACTCATTGGCCGGCGGTTCATTCTACAGCAAGACAATGGTCGCAAACATATTGCTGAAGCATCAAAGGAGTTTTTCAATGCAAAAAAAGGTAAATTCTTGAGTGGCCAAGTCAATCACCCGATCTGAACCCAATTGAGTATCCTTTTATATGCTGAAGAGAAAACTGAAAGGGACTAGCCCCCAAAACAAGCATTAGCTAAAGATGGCTGCAATACAGGGCTGGCAGAGCTTCACCAGAGAAGACACCCAGCAACTGGTGATGTCCAAGAATCACAGACTTCAAGCAGTCATTGCATGCAAAGGATATGCAAAAAAATACTAAACATGACTACTTTTATTTACATGACATTGCTGTGTCCCAAACATTATGGTGCCCTGAAATGGGGGGAATATGTATAAACACTGCTGTAATTTCTACATGGTGAAACCAAAATGTATAAAAATGGCCTTTATTAAAATCTAACAATGTGCACTTTAACCACATGTGATTTTTTTCTATTACAAATCTCATATTGTGGAATACAGACAAATAAATAAATGATGTGTCTTTGTCCCAAACATTATGGAGGGCACTGTATTTACTTTTCCCCTTTATTTCAAACCACGCAACTCCCGTAGTATCTACAATGATATTTGTTTTCAGTAAGCAAAACCTGAAACGCTTACAATTCACTACGGGTCTAGATCTTCAATAAATTTTGAAAAATCAACACCACTTTTTGTCCATAGCTCCTTAATATAATCCTGCAAATGGTGCCATTTTGATCTTTTGAGTATTTTTTTTGTTCAATAACATAAGAACTAGCAAAGCCCGATTACAAAGCCATCTTTTGTACATTGCTGTTACCTTGAACTAATTTAATGAAAGACCTAATTTTAAACAAGATAATAAAGATGATCCCTAATAGTAGATTTGCATTTTTCTATTAAATGTTAGGCACGACTCTTGGCTCCCTTGCCACAAATCAGAATGGTATGTTCAAGTCAAGTGTAATACATTAAGTATGAAAAACGATATGCACAATCTAATGAGCAATGAGCAAATTACTAGAGGCAATGTCTCATAAATGCCACCTTTAATCAAGACACAGTCTGTTCCCACAGGTGAATGCTAAAATTCAAGATTCAAGATTCAAGAGAGTTTATTGTCATGTGTACCTAATAGGACAATGACATTCTTGCTTTGCTTCAGCACAACAGAACATAGAAGGCATTGACTACAAAACAGATCAGTGTGTCCATAGAACAGAACAATCCAATAGTACTTATTTTAATAGGAGACGACAAACCTTATTCCTAAATGTACCTAAATCTGATTCCTTATCATCACTTTGCTATTTTGGTATGCGCATTGACAGCAAATGTCCTGCAGTGATCACACCTGGGCAAAAAGAATGATTTGGGATATTCTAGAATTCGCAAGACAACATGTAAACGCACATCAGTTGTTTTTAAATTATCATTTTTGTGTAGTTGGTTACACTCTGCACGAAGATGGCTTCAATGCAAAGATGGCTTTAACACTCCAAATGCAGGCGGACACTGCAATCCAGTAAGAATGCATTTATTTCCATCAGCAGACGGTATGGTTTCAAATAAATTGGTAGAAGGATTAGAGATGCGACAAAGCTTTATTTTCACCCTAGACATATCAAAATGTTATTCCACTTGCATTTAATAGGACAAATTACAACATCAATAGTTTTATGGGGTGAACATTTTTAAAAATAGCAGCAGATGCTGGAAATGGCCCATGTTTTACCCTATCAGAGAGATCCTTCCATCGCACCCTCCTGCAGTTGACTTAACTTCTTTTGTCTCCTTCCTAATTCTGATGTAGGGTCTTTCACCTGAAAGGTTTAACTCAATTCTCCAGGGAGAAGGCAATTCTGGATTTAGTGTTGTGTAACGAACCAGATTTGATAAGGGAACTTGAGGTTAAGGAGCCATTAGGAGGTAGTGACCATAACATGGTCAGTTTTAATCTACAATTTGAGAGGGAGAAGGGTAAATCAGAGGTGTCAGTGTTACAGTTGAACAAAGGGGACTATGGAGCCATGAGGGAGGAGCTAGCCAAAGTTGACTGGAAAGATACCCTAACAGGGATGACAGTGGAACAACAATGGCAGGTATTTCTGGGAATAATACAGAAGGTGCAGGATCAGTTCATTCCAAAGTGTGAGGTACCGCAAGGCTCGGTGCTGAGATCGCAGCTACATCAATGATTTAGAGGAAGGGATTCAAAGTAACATTAGCAAATTTGCAGATGACACAAAGCTGGGTGGCAGTGTGAACTATGAGGAGGATGCAATGAGAATGCAGGGTGACTTGGACAGGTTGGGTGAGTGGGCAGATGCAGTTTAATGTGGATAAATGTGAGGTTATCTACTTTGGTAGCAAAAACAGGAAAGCATATTATTATCTAAATGGTGTCAAGTTGGGAAAAGGGGAAGTACAACGGGATCTGGGGATCCTTGATCATCAGTCAATGAAAGTAAGCATGCAGGTACAGCAGGCAGTGAAGAAAGCGAATGGCACGTTGGCCCTCATAACAAGAGGAGTTGAGTATAGGAGGAAAGAGATAGGTAGATGCAGGTACAGGGCCCCAGTGAGACCGCACCTGGAGTATTGTGTGCAGTTTTGGTCCCCTAATTTTAGGTATGTTACAATACTTACCTTCACCGGCGCTGCAATTCTGTCACTGGCCGTGTGCGCGATTTTGGCGCCTTTAAGGGGGGGGGGCGGGCTTAAAACGCGGGTTTCTCCTACCTTGTCCTGAATTATATTTAGTTGGAGTACAAGCGTTTGCTGAAAAATCGTTCCTAGGGGCGTTTTGTGAATTTTTTATTTTTATTAAATCGACAATGTCAGCGCTGGAGTCACTTTAAAATCAGCTCCTGAAGCCGTCAACACCGATAACGGGGACGGATTTCACGTACGGGACAGGTAAATGAAAGTGGTTTATTTAAATGTATAAAAGTGCTTCTTAAGAAGCCTTTAATTCACATTTTTTCTTGCGAAACGGTGATTTTATTCCCCGAACTAATGGCAGTATTTTTCATGCCAATACGGGGTTAAATTCACCGCAAATGAACGTTCCAAAAGATCGCGTTCCAGAAATCCTCACTCACCAGATGATTTAAATGCCCATTAATTTACAGGTATTAAACATTCAATTCCTTCCATTTGGCCTGTAAATTCATGACAATGAGATTTAAAAATTATGTTATATTGTGAATTCTTGTGTGAATGTTATTTGGACACTTAGGCTATTTAAAAATGTTAATCTATTCTTAAGAAATTGATAGATGTTTAGATCTAGTAATTGAATTTTGTAATTAGCTACAATTAGGTAACTAACTAATTATATGCTTTAATTTCATGTCTTCTAAGTAAGATTGTTTCATATTTGTTTCAGAATGCTACAATCTATAATAACTGAAAATTTCTTTCAGTTCTCTTAATTTTTAAGAAAGTTATGGGATTTTAACTGTCCTCGATCACAGCTTTTGTGTTAAGTCAATGGAAAAGCAATAGGGAACAAGATGCTAATTTCCGAGTATGAAAATGGCCATAACCTTTTTAATACTGAAGATATGAAAGTGAATTAGGTGTCAAATTAAACTTCTTTTTATGCTTTATCTGATGGGATAAATTGCAGACTTTATTTTTAAAATCTCAAAATTTTGTAACATTGCTACTAATTTGAGGAAGGACATACTTGCTATTGAGGGAGTGTAGCGTAGGTTTACAAGGTTAATTCCCGGGATGGCGGGACTGTCATATGCTGAGAGAATGGAGCAGCTGGGCTTGTATACTCTGGAATTTAGAAGGATGAGAGGATATCTTATTGAGACATATAAGATTATTAAGGGTTTGGACACGCCAGAGGTAGGAAACATGTTCCCGATGTTTAGGGAGTCCAGAACCAGGGGCCACATTTTAAGAATAAGGGGTAAGCCATTTAGAACGGAGGCAAGGAAACATTTTTTCACACAGAGAGTTGTGAGTCTGTGGAATTCTCTGCCTCAGAGGGTTTCTCTGGATACTTTCAAGAGAGAGCTAAATAGGGCTCTTAAAGATAGCAGAGACAAGGGATATGGGGAGAAGGCAGGAACGGGATACTGATTGGGGATGATCAGCCATGATCACATTGAATGGCGGTGCTGGCCGAAGGGCCGAATGGCCTACTCCTGCACCTATTGTCTATTGTCTGTTTCTCCTTCCATAGGTGGAGAATAATGAAGGCAACCCCCTTTGGACATCGCAAAGGAATATGTCAGTTACATACGTTGGAACTCTGCTCTCCGTTGCATTTCACGTTATAAATTGCTTGATTATGTGCTTGTCAGAATTGGGAACAAAATGTATGCCACAGTACTCGCAAAGATGAGTATTCTTATATAAAAATATTTTTAAGTTCATGGAACAGATGGCAAAGTCAGCATTTATTGCCGGTGTCCATATGCCTGAAAGAGATGACAGTGCACAATCTTCATGAAGCCCAGCAGCCCATGTAATAAAGCTAATGAGAAACACTCATGGGCCTGTCCCACTTAGGCGACTTTTAGGCAACTGCAGGAGACTATGCAGTCGCCACATGTTCGCAGGTGGTTGCCGGGGAGTCGCCTTCATGGTCGTGAGGAGTTCCCGCATTCTGGGAACTAGTCGCGGCCCCATTATGGTCGCCGTGAATTTTTCAACATGTTGAAAAATTAGCGGCGACTAGAATGAAGCCGCCATGGAGAGTAGCGAGAATTCACGTGCCGTAGGTGGGTCGCCAGGAGGTCCTAATGGGTTGCCAGGAGGTCGAAGGTTCTCGTAGGTTGTAGCCGGTGAATTTAATTGGCTCATTGGGAAAAACAAAAGGTAAGCAGTAGTTTTCAGAACCAAGGATAACCGACCGGTAATATTAAATGTCCGCCGAGCTTCACAGCCGTGTATCTCTGGCTTCTTAAAAGTTGTCTCCACTCCTTCTCCCCCTCTTTTAAAGGACTTACCGTACACTGTGCTTTAGCCGTCTTTTTACAGCGCCAACCTTCCTGTTCATCGCGGTGTGTGTCTGTTTCACCTTGGCTTTTCACCGTGTGAATTTTTTAGACAGCGCTCCCCCCCCCCCCCCCCCCCCGCTTGCCCTGTCACCCGCCTGCATAACGGGCTGGTGAAGGAAGAGATGTGTTTTTGTGTGTGTGTGTGTTCCACTCTGATAGTCCCCATTCCAGTTGCCGGTTTTTCAGGCGACTGCCGGCAACTTGACAGTCGCTGGCAGTCCGCTGAAAAATCGCCAAAGTGGGGCAGGCCCATTAGATGTTCACACAGTGGAAGAGTAGCTATGTGATCAAGGCAAAATGACGTACAACTTGAAAGAGAATTGCGAGGTGATGATATTCCCAATTAGCTGCATGTAATACAGAAACAGATTTACAAAGCCCCATGTGGGCAAAGATAGTAGAGCTGCTACCTCTTAGCTCCAACAACTCGGATTCAATTACGACTTTCAGCAACGTCTATGCAAATTTGTATGTTCCCCTAGTAAACCCACAAATATCCTTCAGTTGCTCCAGTTTTATCATACATACACCCAAAAACATGCAGATTGGTAGATAATTGCCACTGTAAAATGCCCCTAGTGTTCAGGTGAAAATCTGGTGGAATTGATGTAAATCTGGATGAGAATAAAATTTGGAGTTAGTGTAAATGGCTGCTTCATGGTCATAATGGGCTTTGTTGGCCACAGAGACAGTTTCCATGCTGTATATCTCTACTTAGATTGTGTCCATAGATTTCAGCACAAAATTCTGTGCTGATATCTGTGCAGCACTCAGGCCTTGCATAGCTGTAGGTGCCACCTCTTGGATGAAATAGTAAAGCAAGGAAAAAATAGAGAAATAAAATGGTAAATGTCAGAGATACTCAGATCAGGGAGATCTAGGGAGAGAAATTTTTCAGGTCATTGACAACCTCAGATAACAAATGGCTCCTATAAAAGGACACTGTGCGAAGCCCGTCATTCGCTTCGACTCGTCTGAAGCAGCTGCACCAAAGATCTTATAGCTATAGGATCTCTGAGCTGCACCGCTCGGCCCAGCACCTTGCTGTTGGCTGGCGGAGGAGGGAGGCGGTGGCGAGGAGTTCCCAACGGCCAAGGCAGCGGGGCGATGTTGTCCGAGGAGCGCTGATCTTCCTTCCTCCGCTCCTCGCCCCCCTCTCCCACTCCCTCTCTCTCTCTCCCTCTCCCTCTCTCTTGTATGCCACCTCCACCCCCTTATCCTGGGACCCCTCCACTCCATCCCGCACTGATCCCCATTCCCGCGTCTATTCAGTCCTCACTGACCCCCTGTGCTCCCCTCCACATCTACCCCCCCCCCATCTATTCATCCTGCGCTGATCACCCTATCCACCTCGCATTGATTCTCCTGCCACTCCCCCCCCTCATCCATCCTACACTGGTTCCCCAATACACCCAGTACTTACCCCTTACCCATCCATCCTGCACTTCTCCTCCATCCATCCTGTACTGATCCCCCATCCATCCTGTACTAATCCACGCATTCATCCCGAACTGACCCATCCTCCATTTACCCTGCACCTTCCCCCCTTCCCCTCATTCATCCTGTGGTGATCCCCCATTCATCCTGCACACCCTCCGATCCACACTGTACTGATCCCCCCCCCATTCATCCTGCGCTGATCTCCCCCCCCCCATCCATCCTGAACTGATCCTCCCATTCAAGAAGAATGGGGGGAACAGTCTGAAGAAGAGTCTCGACCCGAAACGTTGCCTATTTCCTTCGCTCCATAGATGCTGCCTCACCCGCTGAGTTTCTCCAGCACTTTTGTCTACCCCCATCCATCCCGTACTGAACCCCCCCCATTCAACACCACTGACATCCCTGGCGCTCTCCCCTCACAATTTTACCTACTCCAACCAACATGTATTAATTCACCTGCCTCAATCCATCCATTCTGCACCGACTGCCTTCTAATCCCCCACCCCCGCCATCTATCCACCCCGCACTGATTCACACACACCCCCTCCCTGACCCTATTGTGCTGGAAATGTCTTCAGAGCGAACATTGACTATGTTTGATAACGGAATGCAATCAAATGTGTTTTAATTCCCAATGTTATTATTTGTTTTAATTCATAAAGATGGATTAATTAAATTGTGAACACGTGAAACATTAAAACCGCAGTGTTCGATTGTCACTGCTGCCGTTGACACGATATTACAGAATTCATTTTAACGGCAAATCAATGCTCTTAATATGGAGTATCAGTACTGTAGTTATTTAATGAGCAACATTCACAACTATATGTACGCATATATGTTACCATGGTCCAGGATTTGACACAGGTTGATCATACGCTGAATAATCCAACCACATTTTTGTTTGGAAGTGGAAAGAACTAATAGAAATTGCATTAATTGCAATGTGTAAAAAGAGTTGAGATACTGTCTTATAATGTTGCTGCATGTCATTGTGGGATATATCATGTCTTGATTGGTGAATATGTTTAGTTTGTGACTTTATTTGAAGCAGAAATAATATGTGAATGCTTCATTGAGTATAATTCCGACTGGTAACTACGCACTTCGTCCGAGCACATTATTGCACGCGTCATGCAAGCCATCTTAAATGACCACCTAAACTGTCATTTGGCAACCTAAAAAGCTGCCAAGGTTGCCCGGCTGGCAACAGGGGAAAAAAGTTAAGCGAGAGCCCTGCTTAGCCCATATCTTTCCCATCCATAAAGTTGTTAAACATTGTCATTGTACCCACTTCCATCATAATTCATTCCATATACCCACTACCAAATGCTGACTGATTTGCATTAAGTGCACATCCAGCATTTATTATTTGTTTTCAAATTTCCAATATCTTCTGGTTTAGTTTTACTTTCTTAACACCAATGCTAGAATACTCTTCAGGTCAAGCAGTGCCTTTGGGAGGAGATTTAAAAAAAAATACATGCTTCAGTTTGATGACCTGTCGTCAGAACCGAGAGTAGGTTTAAATTGCAGATTAGGGATTGTTGGTGATTGTGTGGAGAGTTATGACAAGCTGAAGTGGTGCCAGTTGAGAGGACAGTAATAATTGGTTAACTGCAGGTAATCTGTATGGAGGTGGCGGCGCCTAACGGCAGCGGCTCGACTGCAGTCCGTCTGTCTATTTTTTATTTTTGTCTAGTTAAATGTAGTTGTTTGTGTTTTTTTATATTGTTTTTAACTGTGTATATGTGGGGTGTGGGGGGGCGGGCGGGGGGGGGAGGGGGAAACTTAAAAAAATCTCTTCCCTGTATGGAGGACCCGACCTTTCTCTGTCGGGTCTCCGTTGTCGTTGGGGCCTAGCACCGTTGAGCGGCCTCCAACCGGAACGACCTGGGGCTCCAGTCGCGGAGCCTATGGACTACTCACCATCGTGGAGCTGGCCGAGTTCGGAGCGTGGAGAGCTGCGGTGACGCGCGGCTGTGACCCGACCCCGGAGATTCGGAGGCTCCAGCCGCAGGTCTGGTGGACGGTAACATCGGGAGCTCGCGGGTCCCTGGTGGGAGACCGCTTTTCGGGGCTCCCGCAACGGCAACTTCTCCCGCCCGAGTTGCGCGAGAAGCTGGGTCTAACATCGCCCGGCGCGGCTTTAATGGCCGCGGGACTTATTTTCCATCGCCCGCCGGGGGCTCTGACTCTGACATTGGGAGGAGAATGGGGAGTGCAGGGGAGAGATAAGACTTTGCCTTCCATCACAGCGAGGAGGAGATTCGCTGTGATGGATGTTTGTGTAAATTGTGTTGTGTCTTGGTTCTTTTTACTTGTTTGTATGACTGCAGAAACCAAATTTCGTTTGAACTTCATTTGAGGTTCAAATGACAATAAATGGTATTGTATTGTATTGTATTGGAACGGAACGAACACCAAAGAGGACAAAAAAAAGTGCTGGAATTGAGAGATACAAATTGGAGAAGCAAAACAGAATTGGCCTTATGGTTGCAAACAGAGTGTGATGGGGAAGTTGTGTTTCGGACTGGAGCTGTGACTAGTGGGGTGCCTCAGGAGTCAGTGCTAGCACCACCACTGTTTGTGATTTATATCAATGATTTGAATGAGAATGCACAACGCTTATTTAGCAAGTTTGCAGATGACAATGAAATAGGTGGTATCGAAAGCAGTGAAGATTCATCATCGTTGAAAACATTAGCGACGCAGTGGTACTGGTTTCCGACGGGAACGGTGACGGACGC
The DNA here is from genome assembly GCA_038087875.1 of Malacoraja senta. Classification (NCBI taxonomy): domain Eukaryota; kingdom Metazoa; phylum Chordata; class Chondrichthyes; order Rajiformes; family Rajidae; genus Malacoraja; species Malacoraja senta. Next base: position 8,490,373 of record CM075985.1, on the reverse strand, counting down.
ACCACACATCTCTGTCCTCCAGTTCCTGTGGATTTCCGCCGCTGGAAGTATAGGATTTTGATGTGTGCGCTTTATCATCATTCCTTACAATGCTATGTACGACAGTGATCGCAACTTCTACTGAAGTGTGGATGGCCGTTGGGTCGCTAGCAGCTCATCCGCCCTTTGACAGGTCTTGTTTTTGGTTCTGCTGGGGGTACTGCTGGCAAACCAGGTGGGGGAGACGGATTAGTCGCCAACTATCCGACCATGGAACAGGTAGCACGGGATTACATGGTACCCGTGGCGGGGGGAACTCCCCCCGACCTGACCTGAACATGGTTATCAAGAATTATAGCTTGATCAGCTGGGCAAGTGGACCAAGGATTGACAAATGGAGTTTAATTAAATGTGAAGTGTTACATTTCAGGAAGTCAAGCCAGGGCAGGACCTACAAAGTGAATGGTGAGGCTATGGGAAGTGTTGTAGACTAGAAGATTGAGGAGAACAGTATCTAGTTCCCCGAAATAACCATTGCTGGTAGAAAGGGTTGTGAAGAAGGCTTTTGGCCTTCATCAGTCAAGGAATTAAGTCTAGAAGTTTGGATGTTTTGTTACAGTTATACAATTAGAAAGACTGATAATCTAAAATTGTTGAATTCAATTGTCATTGAATTGTGTCTTCAAAGTGCCAAATTGGATAATGATACGTTGTTCTTCAAGCTCTCAATGGGCTTTGAATAAATAACACGGGAGACCAAAGTCTGAGTTCTGAGTGGAATTGAGATGGAGAACTAAAGAGCTGAAGCTCTGGTTGAACTGAACAGAAGTACCCTGCAAAGTAGTCAACCAGTTTAAACTCATTTTATCAAGTGAAGAGGAGACTATATTTTGAGTGCACTGTGGAAAATGGTTTTGGGTCCCTGAACAGTGGGAAGGTGAGAGGTAAAGGGGCACATGCTGCATCTCCTGAAATGGCATGGGAAAGACTTGAGAAGAATGGTGGGTGGCAATGCAAGAATAAACCAGAGTGCTCGAGGGAATGATGTGTCTCGTGGTACACATTGTCCTGGCATTAATTCGTATCCATTTTTTGCACCATTTATACAGTGGCTTGCAAAAGTATTCATACCCCTTGAACTTTTCCATATTTTGTCACGTTACAACCACAAACATAAATGTATTTTATTGGGATTTTATGTGATAGACCAACACAAAGTGGCGCATAATTGTGAGGTGGAAGGAAAATGATACATGGTTTTCAATTTTTTTTACAAATAAAAAACTGAAACGTGTCGCGTGCAAAAGTATTCAGCCCCCTTTACTCTGATACCCCTAAATAAAATCCAGTGCAACCAATTGCCTTCAGAAGTCACCTAATTAGTAAATAGAGTCCACTTGTGTGTAATCTATTCTCAGTATAAATACAGCTGTTCTGTGAAGGCCTCAGAGGTTTGTTAGAGAACATTAGTGAACAAACAGCATCATGAAGCCCAAGGAACACACCAGACAGGTCAGGGATAAAGTTGTGGAGAAGTTTAAAGCAGGGTTAGATTATAAACAAATATCCCAAGCTTTGAACATCTCACGGAGCACTGTTCAATCCACCATCCGAAAATGGAAAGAGTATGGCAAAACTGCAAACCTACCAAGACATGGCCATCCACCTAAACTGACAGGCTGGGCAAGGAGAGCATTGATCAGAGAAGCAGCCAAGAGGCCCATGGTAACTCTGGAGGAGCTGCAGAGATCCACAGCTCAGGTGGGAGAATCTGTCCACAGGACAACTATTAGTCGTGCACTCCACAAATCGGGCCTTTATGGAAGAGTGGCAAGAAGAAAGCCATTGTTGAAAAAAAGCCATAAGAAGTCCCGTTTGCAGTTTGCCACAAGCCATGTGGGGGACACAGCAAACATGTGGAGGAAGGTGCTCTGGTCAGATGAGACCAAAATTGAAGTTTTTGGCCTAAATGCAAAACGCTATGTGTGGCGGAAAGCTAACACTGCACATCACCCTGAACACACCATCCCCACTGTGAAACATGGTGGTGGCAGCATCATGCTGTGGGGATGCTTTTCTTCAGCAGGGACAGGGAAGCTAGTCAGAGTTGATGGGAAGATGGATGGAGCCAAATACAGGGCAATCTTGGAAGAAAACCTGTTGGAGTCTGCAAAAGACTTGAGACTGGGGCGGAGGTTCACCTTCCAGCAGGACAACGACCCTAAACATACAGCCAGAGCTACAATGGAATGGTTTAGATCAAAGCATATTCATGTGTTAGAATGGCCCAGTCAAAGTCCAGATCTAAATCCAATTGAGAATCTCTGGCAAGACTTGAAAATTGCTGTTCATAGACGCTCTCCATCCAATCTGACCGAGCTTGAGCTATTTTGCAAAGAAGAATGGGCAAAAATTTCAGTCTCTAGTTGTGCAAAGCTGGTAGAGACATACCCCAAAAGACTTGCAGCTGTAATTGCAGCGAAAGGTGGTTCTACAAAGTATTGACTCAGGGGGGCTGAATACTTTTGCACGCGACACTTTTCAGTTTTTTATTTGTACAATAATTTGAAAACCATGTATCATTTTCCTTCCACTTCACAATTATGCACCACTTTGCGTTGGTCTATCACATAAAATCCCAATAAAATACATTTACGCTTGTGGTTGTAACGTGACAAAATGTGGAAAAGTTCAAGGGGTAAGAATACTTTTGCAAGCCACTGTATATGTCTACTTTTATTTACACCTGCTGCAGACAGATTTCCAGCAACAGCAGCTCTTTTCCTTTTTAAAATTGAACTGAGGCATTCTCTGTCCACTCAAGTAGACATAAAAAAGCCCATGTCAGTATTTCAAAGCACAGCAGAGGAATTATTGGGCAATATCGATCTTTGGATCAATATCACAAAAACAAATTATTTGGTCATTAAACTGCTTGCTGTCTATGGAATCTTATTATAGTCATAGAGTGATACAGTGTGGAAACAGGCCCTTCGGCCCAACTCGCCCACATCGGCCAACAATGTCCCAGCTACACTAGTCCCACTTGCCTGCGCTTGGTCCATACCTGTCCTAACCTTGTATCTGTCCAACTGTTTCTTAAACGATGGGATAGTCCCAGCCTCAACTACCTCCTCTGGCAGTTTGTTCCATACACCCACCACACTCTGTGTGAAAAAGCTACCCCTCGGATTCCTATTATATCATTTCCCCTTCACCTTGAACCTATGTCCTCTGGTCCTCGATTCCCCTACTCTGGGTAAAAAAGACTCTGTGCATCTACCCGATCTATTCCTCACATGATTTTGTACACCTCTATGAAATCTCCCCCCATCCTCCTACGCTCCATGGAATAGAGACCCAGCCCACTTAACCTCTCCCTATAGCTCACACCCTCTAGTCCTGGCAACATCTTCGTAATTATTTTCTGAACCCTTTCAAGCTTGACAATATCTTTCCTATAACATGGTGCCCAGAACTGAACACAATATTCTAAATGCAGTCTCACCAACGTCTTACACAACTGCAACATGACCCCCCAACTTCTATACTCAATACTCTGGCTGATGAAGGCCAAAGTGCCTAAAGCCTTTTTGACCACCTTATCTACCTGCGGCTTGACCTTCAAGGAACCATGCACTTGTACTCCTAGATCCCTCTGCTCTACAACACTACCCAGAGGCCTACCATTTACTGTGTAGGTCCTGCCCTTGTTCGACGTCCCAAAATGCAACACCTCACACTTCTCTGTATTAAATTCCATCAACCATTCCTCCACCCACCTGGCCAATCGATCCAGTTCCTGCTAACTTTTGTATCATCAACAAATTTGCTGATCTTGCCTTGTATGTTCTCATCCAAATCATTGATGTAGATGACAAACAGTAACGGCCCCAGCACTGAACCCTGTGGCACACCACTAGTCACAGGCCTCCATTCTGAGAAGCAACCTCCCACCATCACCCTCTGCTTCCTTCCATGGAGCCAATTTGTTATCTCTCCATGGATCCCATGAGATCTAACCTTCCAGAGCAGTCTACCATGCGACACCTTGTCGAACGCCTTACTAAAGTCCATGTACACAACATCTACAGCTCTGTCCTCATCAACCTTTTTGCTCACGTCTTCAGAAAAATCAATGAGCTTTGTGAGACACGACCTCCCATGTACAAAACCATGCTGACTGTCCCTAATCAGCCCTTGCCCATCCAAATGCCTATATATCCTATCCCTCAGAATACTTTCCAGTAACTTACCAACAACAGATGTTAAGCTCACCGGCCTATAGCTCCCAGCAATTTCCCTGCAGCCCTTCTTGAAGAGGCACAACATTTGCCACCCTCTGGCACCTCTCCTGTATTTAAGGACAACTCATAAATTTCAACCAGGGCTCCCGCAATTTCCTCACCAGTTTCCCGCAATGTCCTTGGATATATCTGATCTGGCCCCGGAGATTTGTCTACATTCAAACATGACAGTACCTTCAGTACTTCCTCGATGATAACCCTGACTGCTCTCATGACACTTCCAGTGACTGCTCCAATTTCCTCCGTCCTACTGTCTTTCTGCTCGGTAAAAACAGAGGAGAAATACTCATTGAGGACCTTGCCCATCTCCTGTGGCTCTACGCAGAGGTGACTGCTTTTATCCATGAGAGGTCCCACTCTTTCTCTAGTTACCCTTTTCCCCCCTTATGTATTTATAAAATCTTTTGGGATTGTCTTTAATGCTACCCGTCAGAGCTATCTCCTGGCCCCTTTTTGCCCTTCTGATCTCCTTTCTAAGTTTGCTCCTTAGTTCCCGAAACTCCTCTAGGGATGCACTTGATCCCAGCTGCCTATAGCTGTTCCATGCAGACTTCTAACGTCTCAATTTCCCTCGTCAGCGAAGCTTTATTACGTTTGCCTGCTTTGCCCTTCACTCTAACAGGGACATACATATCCTGAGCTCTCTTCAGCACACTTTTAAAAACATCCCACCTGGCCGATGTTCCTTTTCTTGTCTCCTTCATCCCTTTCTTGTTCCTCAGCTCTACCCATATAGCCTCACTAGACGAACCATCCGTAATGTCACCTCTGAACACAGCCGTGACCTCCTTAACCAACAATGCAATTCCCCCCCCTCTTTTCCCTCACCAATGTCTCTCCTGAAGCTCCTGTACCCCGCAACATTGAGCTGCCAATCCTGCCTCTCCCTTAACCAGGTTTCAGTCATAGCTACAACGTCCGTCGCTCGTACCTATCCACGCCCTAAGCTCATCTGCCTTACCCGTCCAAGCCCCTTGCATTAAAATACGTGCAGTTTTAACCAACCCTCCTTCCTCACTTTCCACCTTCTTGCCTATTCTGTCCATTAACCTTTCCCACACCACCCTCCAACTCTCCTGTGCCTCTGTCCTACAGGAGATCCCACCCCCCTGCCAATCTAGTTTAAACCCTCCCGTGTAGCATTAGCAAATCTTCCCGCTAGGATGTTGGTCCCCCTCCAGTTTAGGTGCAACCCATCCCTTTTTTCCAAGTCACCCCTGCCCCTGAAGAGATCCCAATGATCCAGAAATCCGAATCCCTGCCCCGTGCACCAACTCCTCAGCCATACATTCATATCCTCTATCTCCTTATTCTTACCCTCACTAGCACGAGGTACTGGAACCAATTATGCATAAATTGTTCATGCCTTTCCACATTACAGCAGCAACTACACGTCACAAAATACTCCAGTGACTGTAAATTACTTTGGGATGACCGCAGGCCATGGCAGGTGCCACAGTCAAGCCCCTTTGTGCAGAGTGGATCAATGAATAAGGATCTTTTGCCAGTCTAGTTCACCTATTGAATATATACAGACAGCCACTGTTTAGAAAACCATTAAAAATTGGAATATAATACAGAGATATTTGACAGAATAGCCAGTGGGTAGTAGAAGAAATTTAGAAATTCTGTGCTCATACCCATATAGGAGTTAACCATGTATCTGTTGAGAAGGCATGAGAGGAAATACAAAGAGCATGAAGAGATTGTAACTTTGCATTCCTATATGAAAGATACACCAGTCCCATACTCAACAGACCACTTTAGGCAGAGCAGTAGAAATTTGATTCTTAAAAAGGGGAATTTCTCATTTCATAACCACAATAGTGAAAATTAGGGTGTCGATTGTGTCATTTATATTTACCTAAATATGGAGCGCTACCACAAACATTTCTTAGTGTTAAGGTAAAATCAATAGACAGGATTCAATTACCATTACATAAAAGATAAGTCTTTCCAGGAACTCTTTTAGCTTTTTAAAAGCTGATTGAGAGTATGCTCAGAGCAAAAAAAACCTCCATATGCTCAGAGCAAAAAAACCCCTATATTATCAGATGCTTAAAAAGGATACCAATCATCAAAATCATGACCTGCCGATGTAAACTCTAAGAAAGCTTTTAAAGAAAGCACTCTAATATTTGTTCTTTGTAAACAGCAAAAAAAACGGGTGTACCGAGAGTAGAATTCAATGAGATTTCCACTTATTCACCAACAGTGCAAATAGTACAAAAGACAGCATTGCAGTAAACCCTCGCTGTAACGGAGCTTGCGGAACAAGGAGTGGCGTCCGTTATTGCCGATTGTCCGTTATCACCGAGTAAGTTTTATAATTGTATATAGTTGAAACGAAGAACTGCAGATGATGGTAAATGCACAGAAGGATACAAAGTGCTGGAGTAACACTGCGGGTCTGGGAGCATCTTTGAAGAACATGGATAGGTGACGTTGGGACCCTTCTTCAGACTGATTCAGTCTTCTGAGTTACTCCAGCACTGTGTCATTTCACCTTAAAACTAAACATCAATGCCACTGGTCTGAGGGAGGGAGGAAGAGGCTGAGTGGATAAATCGACAGGAAGAGCAGGAATTTTAGGAGGAGCAGGCAAGGAGGCGGACAGAGCAAAGCAAGCTGGTGAGAGGTGAGGGAGTCCAACAGTAACTGAGCGTCAGCGGTGTGAAGAAAGTGCTGTCCCCAGGGGCTACAACGTGAACCTCAAGAACAGCTGTGCTAACCGGATCACATGATGGGTGAAGAAGGGCCCGTTGGCACACCGGCGAGCCGGTAGTGGCGCTGGAAGCCTGGGCTGGTTGGGAGGTGTGAGCCGGGATGGCATCTGCAGGTCCGTCCGTTATAAACAAAATCCAATAGAAATAGGTCCGTTAAAACAAGGGTTTACTGTATAGCATTGTGCAGATTCATTATAGCTGTATCTTCCTTCACTCTCTCCTTCCCTCCCCTCCATGGCTCTACCTGCCTCCCTTTTCTTTCTCCTTTCTCTTCCACCTGCTTCCATCCATCCATATCTTTTCCCGCATCTGCCCTAAACTCCACTCCTTTCCTCCTCCTACCCAGCCCCATTCACAGTCCTGATGCAGGGTTTTGACCAGAATCATTAACAACCCAGAGACTCCTCTGGCAGATAGTTTGTTGCTCCATATTCCAACATCTGCAAACTCACGTGTCTCTGTGGATGCATTAGCATGCTGGCAGTGAAATTACAACATTTAACAAATGGACATCTATGCAATTCATCTGGTTCGACTTGCAACCACTGTCCACTGAAGTGCAATGTTAACAGAGTATTAAGTATTTAGTATGAATCACCAGGCCGAGCAGCTCTGAGCACGTCAAACACTTTGCATGGCTGATATTAAAATAACACTTGCCTTTCCTGTTGATTTCCCTCCCCTCCCCTAACTAAATAGGTACACACAGGTACACATAGATGTCCCACCAAGCAGGCCCTGCTCCCTACCGCGGACTGCGTACCCACCCACCGAGGCTAGAGATCCGAAGATTGCCCGCTGCGTATGGACGAGGATCCGCCAGTAAGTCCGGCTCACGGCTCGTGGACTCCGAACTCCACATACGGCGGCAGTCAGTAGACGGGAATTTAGTTTAGAGATACAGCACGGAAACAGGCCCTTCGGCCCACCGTCCGCAACAACCTGCGATCTGTGTCGGCGCCAAAACGAGGCAACTCTTGTGTATTGCCTAGGTGAGGTGTGCTGTATGACTTTACCAGGTTGTATGTAAAACAAAGCATTTCACTGTTCCTAGATACATGTGACAATAAAGTATCACTGAATCATTGAAATCCTGGAAGGTTTTCCAAAATGAGACATGGGGGCCTGTATTGTCCCACATTCTAATAAATAAATAGATGTGTTGAAGTGAAATTAAATGCCAGTTTCTATTAAAAATTAATGTTTGCATTCTACGTCTACACGTACACAATCAATCACATTCATCTCATAAACAAGAGCAGTTTTCCCTGCAGGTACTTTCCCAATTTAGAGATTGGTTTGAATCTGAATGGCTCAACAGGTCTGAAGTCATCAGATAGATTTAATGTCTCAGTTTGCTGGGGATTCTGCCAGCTTTTCAACTTCATAAGGCTGGGTTACATTTTACTGACTATATTTCTGGCAGAAAGTGTGGTAATAACGTGCAGTGCCCTCCATAATATTTGGGACAAAGACCCATCATTTATTTATTTGCCTCTGTATGTATACATAGACCCCCCATTTCAGGGCACCATAATGTTTGGGACACATGGCTTCACAGGCGTTTGTAATTGCTCAGGTGTATTTAATTGCCTCCTTAATGCAGGTATGAGAGAGCTCTCAGCACTTAGTCTTTCCATCACCTTTGGAAACTTGTATTGCTGTTTATCAACATGAGGACCTAAGTTGTGCCAATGAAAGTCAAAGAAGCCATTATGAGACTGAGAAACAAGAATAAAACAGTCAGAGACATCAGCCAAACCTCAGGCTTACCAAAATCAACTGTTTGGAACTTCATTAAGAAGAAAGAGAGCACTGGTGAGCTTACTAATTGCAAAGGGACTGGCAGGCCAAGGAAGACCTCCACAGCTGATGACAGAAGAATTCTCTCTATAATAAAGAAAAATCCCAAAACACCTGTCCGACAGATCAGAAATACTCTTCATGAGTCAGGTGTGGATTTGTCAATGACCACTGTCCGCTGAAGACTTCATGAACATAAATACAGAGGCTACACTGCAAGATGCAAACCATTGGTTAGCTGCAAAAATAGGATGGCCAGGTTACAGTTTGCCAAGAAGTACTTAAAAGAGCAACCACAGTTCAGGAAAAAGGTCTTGTGGACAGATGAGACGAAGATTAACATATCAGAGTGACGGCGACATCAAAGTATGGAGGAGAGAAGAAGGAACTGCCCAAGATCCAAAGCATACCACCTCATCTGTGAAACACGGTGGTGGGGGTGTTATGCCCTGGGCATGTATGGCTGCTGAAGGTACTGGCTGACATATCTGCATTGATGATGCAACTGCTGATGGTAGTAGCATAATGAATTCTGAAGTGTATAGACACATCCTATCTGCTCAAGTTCAAACAAATGTCTCAAAACTCATTGGCCGGCGGTTCATTCTACAGCAAAACAATGATCCCAAACATACTGCAAAAGCAACAAAGCAGTTTTTCAATGCTAAAAAATGGCCAATTCTTGAGTAGCCAAGTCAATCACCTAATCTGAACCCAATTGACCATGCCTTTTATATGCTGAAGAGAAAACTGAAGGGGACGAGCCCCCAAAACAAGCATTAGCTAAAGATGGCTACAATACCTGCCTGGCAGAGCATCACCAGAGAAGACAGCCAGCAACTGGTGATGTCCATGAATCACAGACTTCAAGTAGTCATTGTATGCAAAGGATATGCAACAAAATACGAAACATGACTACTTTCATGTACATGACATTGCTGTGTCCCAAACATTATGGTGCCCTGAAATGGGGGGACTATGTATAAACATTGCTGTAATTTCTACATGGTGAAACCAAAATATATGAAAATGGCTTAATTAAAATCTCACAATGTGCACTTTAACCACATGTGATTTTTATTCTATTACAAATCTCAAATTGTGGAGTACAGAGCCAAATAAATAAATGATGGGTCTTTGTCCCAAACATTATGGAGGGCACTGTAAATGCTGACAATTGTATTTGTTTTCTTGAACCACAGGCAATTTTTCCTTCTGTCGAGAATGGGCAGAATGTTGCAAATACATTTTACAACTGAAACTATTAGAAGCTGGCAGCAGTGCTGCAGCTGATCAAGGCTGAAGTCCTTCATGAAACAAAATCAATCTCTCAGAATCACATCACATCACATCCCTGTGCTGAATTAGCAATTCTCAACAGGAAGATGACAATATTACCACCAGGGATCTTGATTACAACAAAGCAACAAATTTCTCAAAGAATGCACAGTAATGTTTTAACATTGGATTTACAGCAGGGGTTGACAACCTACGGCCCCCAGGCCAAATACGGCCCAAAACGTGAAATCATCCGGCTGGCAGGCGGATATTTTACCCCGTAATCATCCGGCCCTCCGAGACGCCCCTCCCCCGAGCGCGGCCGTGCTATGGCTGTACCGCATCCTGCACAAAGTCGCCGGCACGGCCGCGCACCTTCTGTGAACACATTTAAGAAAGAACTGCAGATGCTGGAAAAATCGAAGGTAGACAAAAATGTTGGAGAAACTCAGCGGCTGAGACATGCAAGGATTGCATGAGGCTGCCTCAACCGCTGAGTTTCTCCAGCATTTTGGCTACCTTCTGTGAACGCGTGCCATGACTGCCATCCGGGGTGGGATGGGGGCGGGATCCATGTGTACACATGACAGATGTGGCCCGTCATCTGCTCACGGACATGCATCCCGGCCACTAAGCAGAACAATGTTGCCGACCCCTGATTTACAGCATGCTCATTGGCTCTTTAGATTGACTAGTCATTGGCAGCATTTTTGCTCAACAAAAACCTTCCTTTTTATGATTTAAATCTGTCAGTATAACTCTCTATTCCATTCCCCCTTTTTTGCTTGTCTTTTTTCAACTTCAACCATTTCCTCTGGCAGTGAGTTCTGGATAAAGAAGTTTCTCTGAATTCCATAATGGATCTCCTGGTGACCATTTGATATTAATGGTCTCTTGTTATGCTATTTTCCACAAGTAGAATCATTTTCTACTGCACCCACTGTTCAAAAACTTTTAGAATTTTAACTAACCTACAATCATCCCCTCATCCGCCACCCCCCCCCCCCCCACCTTCACTGTGCCTCACCTGGATTGATACCCATTTCTCCTCTCCCCTCCCCCCGATCCCATCTACCTATATTCATTCTTCTGGCTTCACAATTTGTGCCTCCACTATCTTCATTACACACTATACATCTTTTCATCTCTGGCCTTTGTCCAACAAAAAACATACATCACAATTGGGTCTGGCTCTAATCTGCTTTCTGATTTTATAGACTATCTTCAAAATACACACAAGTTACAAAAGAACTTCATCAAATCACCCCGTCAGCACACTACTACATACTACACACACTGACAGGCCTTCAAATCCAATTAAATTTTAAATAACGCCACTAACAACATGGAGACAAGAGAGTGCAAGTGCTGGAAACAAGAACAAATAAAAACTGTTGGAGATATAACTAGATTAAAGAAACCACTGCGTTAAAGATGAAGATAGTATTGGTAAAATTCAAAAAACTTGTTAAAGAAGTAGAAGCTTAAAAGCAGTGGAAAAACTCAGGAAAAATTCCACAACTCGGTATCAATATGCCTAAAAATGTCGCTCGCAATATCATGACAAAGGGAACAATGTACAAGTGAAAATGTTGCAAGAATTAAAATGTCTGATGATAAAAGGGCATAGAGGAATTTGAACACAATACATTAAAAAAAAAAATTTAGACACTGACTCCACTTAAGAATCGCAAATATCAACGGGTCGATGGTTGAAAGGGTCAAGAGCTTCAAATTCCTGGGCGTGCACATCTCTGAAGATCTTTCCTGGTCCAAGAACACTGATGCCATTATTAAGAAAGCACATCAGCGCCTCTACTTCCTGAGAAGATTACGGAGAGTCGGTTTGTCAAGGAGGACTCTCTCTAATTTCTACAGGTGCACAGTAGAGAGCATGCTGACCGGTTGCATCGTGGTTTGGTTCGGCAACTTGAGCGCCCTGGAGAGGAAAAGACTACAAAAAGTAGTAAACACTGCCCAGTCCATCATCGGCTCTGACCTCCCTTCCATCGAGGGGATCTATCACAGTCGCTGCCTCAAAAAGGCTGGCAGTATCATCAAGGACCCATACCATCCTGGCCACACACTCATCTCCCTACTACCTTCAAGTAGAAGGTACAGGAGCCTGAAGGCTGCAACGACCAGGTTCAGGAATAGCTACTTCCCCACAGCCATCAGGCTATTAAACCTGGCTCGGACATAACACTGAACTTTATTAGCCAATACTGTTATTTGCACTTTATCGGTATATTGATTCATGTGTGTATATATTTAGAGAATGCCTTGTAGTCAATGCCTACTATGTTCTGTTGTGCTGAAGCAAAGCAAGAATTTCATTGTCCTATCAGGGACACATGACAATAAACTCACTTGAACTTGAACTTGACTTGAAATACTTTCCCACCTAACCTTAAAGTATAAACTGTTCCCCACACTTATATCTTTATTCTACACCGCAATAGACAATAAGTGCAGGAGTAGGCCATTTGGCCCTTCAAGCCAGCACCGCCATTTACTGTGACCATGGCGGATCATCCACAATGTATCCCGTTCCTGCCTTCTCCCCATATCCCTTGACTCCGCTATCTTTAAGAGCTCTGTCTAACTCGCTCTTGAAAGCATCCAGAGAATTGCCCTCCATTGCCTTCTGTGGCAGAGAATTCCACAGATTCACAACTCTCTGGGTGAAAAAGTTTTTCCTCATCTCTGTTCGAAATGGCCTGCCCCTTATTCGTAACCTGTGACCCCTGGTTCTGGACTCTCCCAACATCGGGAACATGTTTCCTGCCTCTAGCGTGCCCAATCCCTCAATAATCTTATGTTTCAATAAGATCCCCTCACATCCTAAATTCCAGTGTATACAAGCCCAGTCGCTCCATTCTTTCAACATATCACAGTTCCGCCATCCCGGGAATTAACCTCGTGAATCTATGCTGCACTCCCTCAATAGCAAGTCCTTCCTCAAATTTGGAAACCAAAACTGCACACAATACTCCAGGTGCTCCAAGGGACCTCTTTGCTCCTATGCTCAACTCCTCTTGTTATGATAGCTTTCTTCACTGCCTGCTGTACTTGCATGCTTACTTTCAGTGACTGATGAACAAGGACACCCAGATCTCATTGTACTTCTTCTTCTCCTAACTTGACACCATTCAGATAATAATGATTATCAGATTCTTGCTACCAAAGTGGTTAACCGCACATATATCCACATTAAACTGCATCTGCCATGCATCTGCCCACTCACCCAACCTGTCCAAGTCACCCTGCATCCACATAGCATCCTCCTCACAGTTCACACTGCCACCCAGCTTTGTGTCATCTGCAAATTAGCTAATGTTACTTTTAATCCCTTCATCTAAGTCATTAATGTGTATTGTAATAGCTGCGGTCCCAGCACTGAGCCTTGCGGTACCCCACTAGTCACTGCCTGCCATTCTGAAAGGGACCCGTTAATCCCCACTCTTTGGTTCCTGTCTGCCAACCAATTTTCTATCCATGTCAGCACTCTACCTCCAATTCAATGTGCTCTAATTTTGCCCACTAAGCTTCTATGTGGGACCTTATCAAAGGCTTTCTGAAAGTCCAGGCAAACAACATCCACTGGCTCTCCTTTGTCCATATCCCTAGTTACATCCTCAAAAAATTCCAGAAGATTAGTCAAGCAGGATTTCCCCTTCATAAATCCATGCTGACTCGGACCGATCCTGTTACTGCTATACAAATGTACTGCTATTTCATCTTTTATAATTGACTTCAGCAACTTCCCCACCACCGATATAAGGCTAACACCATTTTCCCATTTTCTCTCTCCCGCCTTTCTTAAAAAGTGGGATAACATTAGCTACCCTCCAATCCACGGGAACTGATCCTGAACCTATAGAACATTGGAAAATGATCACCAATGTGTCCACGATTTCTAGAGCCACTTCCTTAAGTACCCTTAAGTACAGGATGCAGACCATCATGCCCTGGGGATTTATCAGCCTTTAGTTCCATCAATCTACCCAACACAATTTCCTGCCTAATGTGAACTTCCTTCAGTTCCTCCGTCACCCTAGGTCCTCTGGACACTAGTACATCCAGGAGATTCAAAGTACCTGTTCAACTCGTCTGCCATTTCCTTGTTCCCCATAATAAATTCACCTGTTTCTGTCTTCAAGGGTCCAACGCTGGTCTTAACTATTTTTTTCCTCTTCATGTACCTAAAGAAGTGTTTACTATCTTCCTTTATATTATTGTCTAACTTACATTCGTACCTCATCTTTTCTCCCCGTATTGCCTTTTTAGTTATCTTCTGTTGCTCTTTAAAAGTTTCCCAATCCTCTGGCTTCCCACTTATCTTTGCTATGTTACACACCTGGAGTATTGCGTACAGTTTTGGTCTCCAAATCTGAGGAATCTGAGGAAGGACATTATAGCCATAGAGGGAGTGCAGAGAAGGTTCACCAGACTGATTCCTGGGATGTCAGGACTTTCATATGAAGAAAGACTGGATAGACTTGGCTTATACTCGCTAGAATTTAGGAGACTGAGAGGGGATCTTATAGAAACGTACAAAATTCTTATGGGGTTGGACAGGCTAGATGCAGGAAGATTGTTCCCGATGTTGGGGAAGTCCAGGACAAGGGGTCACAGCTTAAGGATAAGGGGGAAATCCTTTAAGACCGAGATGAGGAAAAACTTTTTCACACAGAGAGTGGTGAATCTCTGGAACTCTCTGCCACAGAGGGTAGTTGAGGCCAGTTCATTGGCTATATTTAAGAGGGAGTTAGATGTGGCCCTTGTGGCTAAAGGGATCAGGGGGTATGGAGAGAAGGCAGGTACGGGATACTGAGTTGGATGATCAGCCATGATCATATTGAATGGCGGCGCAGGCTCGAAGGGCCGAATGGCCTACTCCTGCACCTATTTTCTATGTATCTATGTTATACTTCTTCTCTTTTATTTTTATACTGTCCTCGACTTCCCTTAGCAGCCACGGTCGCATCTTACTCCCCTTAGAATCTTTCTTCCTCTTTGGAATGAACTGGTCCTGCAACTTCTGTATTATTCCCAGAAATACCTGCCATTGTTAACAATACCTGCCATTGTCAACAAACTGATATTACAGATGTATCACTGAGTTATAACATAGACTCCTACGGTACAATTCAGCCCATTCTGCTAACTCTATCAACAGCAAGCTAAATAGTGCCACTCCACTCTTTCTCCAAAGCCCTGCAAATATTTTTCCTTTCAATTATATATTTAATTTTTTGTTTCCAAATTACAATCGCAACAAACCTCAAATCACTTTGTGCTGCATTGAAAAAACCTCAAATTTTTATCTCTCCTTTATTTTGGTTCTTAACCTTAATTCTGTAATTACCAAACTTCCAGCCAGAGGTAACAACTTCTTATTTACTGTCAAAATCATTCACAATTTTGAACAGTTCCATTAACCTTCTTCATGATTTGTACAAAACGATTGTTATTATAGCACAGGCAAAACAAAAGATTTTTCACAGATCTAAAGAAAATTGAAAATGCTGAAAATATTCAACGTCAGGCATCATCTGTGGAAAGAAAAAGTTCAGGTCAAAGGTCCTTCATCAGTACAAAGATAGACAAAATGCTGAAGTAACTCAGCAGGTCAGACAGCATCTCTGAAGAAAATGAATGGGCGATATTTCGGGTCAGCACTCTTCTTCAGACTGCCCTTTTTATGTAAACCAGCATTTGTAGTTCCTTGCATTTCCAATAGTAGTTCCCAGCACCTGCACTTTTTGATCTTCACTACCCACTGGGACTGCTTGAGTAGCCTCTTGTTTGCTGCATTTTCTGTTTTCATTACAAAATAATTATCATTTATATGGAAGCAATACATTTTTTCTACTTCCTCCCTTATGCTATTTTGATTTGCAAAGCTTGGATTAATTTAACATTTAAAAAAAAGCCAGCATAGAAGATATTTGATGGCAAATAACAAAACGTTTTCATCTAAATGCAAAGAATATTACAGCGCTGAATATATCAAAGCTTGCATCATTGATTGGAACCATCTTTACGCAGAGCCTCAGTAGGAACCAACATCTCACGCTTCGCCAATGATTGATTTATCAGTACAAATTATATTAGACTTGCATTCCCTAGAATACAGTAAATTCTGGGATAATAACTTCAGTTTCATATTTTGAAAGAAGTTAGTGTAAAAGGTGTGGAAGAAGTGTTTTGGCAACAAAACATTAAAATGAGACTCGGTATATTCAGTGTGGCAAGGCTTAAATATGGAATTCTCTCCTGCAAAAAACAGATATTAGTTAATTTAATATTATTTGATTTAGATAAACCAAACCAAAAATATAAAAAGATATGTACAGGCGACTGAAGTTGTGATAACAGTTGCCAATGATCTTAGTGAATGATGGGACAGCTCAATGAGTATAATGGTCTCTTCCTATTCTTTCTTAATCTTTTATAATCTGAAGATAAGGCAATGTTGCGAGCTCTCATTAGAAAAATAACATTTTATTTCATAAAAGATGACAATCCCACTTGCTTTCCTAATCTAACTGCCAGTCGGAGACTTAGTGAAGTGCTGCAAATACTTATCCTCATGGCATTTCACTGTATTTATGTTTCTGTGAAATCACAATACCTGTAGGAAATTTATATTCACAGCAATATGTGTCTGCAGTGAAGCAAAAATATGCTTTTCTAGCCAAGGAAAATGAGGCTACGATTTCTTATCAACGGAATTCAAATAACACTAACTAACATAATTCCTACCGCACAGTCGAAATAACATACAATCCATCACTGATAATACTTCAGTTTATATCATACAGTGCCTTCCATAATATTAGGGACAAAGACCCATCATATATTTATTTGCCTCTATACTCCACAATTTGAGATTTGTAATAGAAAAAATCACATGTGGTTAAAGTGCACATTGTCAGATTTTATTAAAGGGTATTTTTACACATTTTGGTTTCACCATGTGGAAATTACAGCTGGGTTTATACATAGTTCCTCCATTTCAGGGCACCATAATGATTGGGACACATGGCTTCACAGGTGTTTGTAATTGCTCAGGTGTGTTTAATTGCCTCCTTAATGCAGGTATAAGAGAGCTCTCAGCACCTAATATTTCCTCCAGTCTTTCCATCACATTTGGAAACTTTTATTGCTGTTTATCAATATGAGGCCAAAGTTGTGCCAATGGAAGTCAAAGAAGCCATTATGAGACTGAGAAACAAGAATAAAACTGTTAGAGACATCAGCCAAACCTCAGGCTTCCCAAAATCAACTGTTTTGGGACATCATTAAGAAGAAAGAGAGCACTGGTGAGCTTACTAATTGCAAAGGGACTGGCAGGCCAAGGAAGACCTCCACAGCTGATGACAGAAGAATTCTCTCTATAATAAAGAAAATCCCCAAACACCTGTCTGACAGATCAGAAACACTCTTCAGGAGTCAGGTATGGATTTGTCAATGACCACTGTCCACAGAAGACTTCATGAACAGAAGTACAGAGGCTACACTGAAAAACACAAACCACTGGTTAGCTGTAAAAATAGATGGCCAGATTACAGTTTGCCAGGAAGTACTTAAGAGCAACCACAGTTCTGAAAAAAAGCCTTATGGACAGATGAGATGAATATTAACTTGTATCAAAGTGATGGCAAGAGCAAAGTATGGAGGAGAAAAGGAACTGCCTAAGATCCAAAGCATACCACCTCATCTGTGAAACACGGTGGTGGGGGTGTTATGGCCTGGACATGTATGGCAGCAGAAGTCTGGCTCACATATCTTCATTGAAGATACAACTGCTGATGGTAGTAGCATAATGAATTATGAAGTGTATAGACACATCCTATCTGCTCAAGTTCAAACTGATGCTTCAAAACTCATTGGCCAGCGGTTCATTCTACAGCAAAACAATGATCCCAAACATATTGCTAAAGCAACAAAGGAGATTTTCAATGCTAAAAAATTGTCAATTCTTGAGTGGCCAAGTCAATCACCCGATCTGGACCCAATTGAGCATGCCTTTTATATGCTGAAGAGAAACTGAAGACGTCTAGCCCCCAAAACATGCATAAGCTAAAGACGGCTGCAATACAGGCCTGGTAGAACATCGCCAGAGAGCAACTGGTGATGTCCATGAATCACAGACTTCAAGCCGTCATTGCATGCAAAGAATATGCAAAAAATTACGAAACATTACTATTTTCATTTACATGACTTTGCTGTGTCCCAAACATTATGGTGCCCTGAAATGGGGGGACTATGTATAAACACAGCTGTAATTTCTACATGGTGAAACCAAAATATATGAAAATGGTCTTTATTAAAATCTGTCATTGTGTACTTTAACCACATGTGATTTTTTTTCTATTACAAATCTCAAATTGTAGAGTACAGAGGCAAATAAATAAATGATGGGTCTTTGTCCCAAACATTATGGAGGGCACTGTAGCTGAATGCGTAAATAGCTTCCCTATTTTCAAATCGTACAACTTTAAAGTGCAGTTAACAAGAAAGCTTACAACTTCTACATAATCCACCTCTCACCCAGCAAGGTGCTAGTGTATTAGATGCTGCTTAAGAGTGAATCTGCCCAATAACATAATTTTCTTAGGCAATCTGTAAACACAATGAATCTAGCCTCCAAGAATTAGACTGGTGACTGCAGTTTTTCTTTAGACTTGGTGCACTAGCTGTGACTTCAACAAGTGGGTTTCTTCCCCTTTCCTAAATTAAAGCAAAGATGAAGGAATTCAGCAAAATATATATATTTTTTCTATTCAACAGCAGCAAGTTAGAATTTTTTGTGGATAAAAAGAAAACGTCTTGAGGTAAGATGTCACTTAGTGGCTAGAGCATATTAATGCATGCAACTGAATAAATTTAAATATGCTATTCAAGATGTAACATTTGGATACAATTGAGCCACATACATTGTCTCATTAAACCAGCACTGTCATCCAGATATATGCAAGGTTTGTTATTTACATAACACCAAACGCATCATGCATTTTGAAATAAATCATGCAATCCAACAAATTAACAACATGTTAAATTAACAAATTAACAACATGTTAAATTAACAAATTAACAACATTTTCTAGTCAAGGTCGTGATAGAAATTGTTCAAATGAAAAAAACAGAAAATGTGGAAATAACATTTATTTTATTTAACACCAACTGCAATTATGTATTTTTCCCTGGGGAGGAGGAAGAGGACTTGATTCGGGATATTTCATTGTTATCATGGGAATAGGAGTCGTAAGAGTCATAAAGTGATACAGTGTGGAAACAGGCCTTTCGGCCCAACTTGCCCACACCGGCCAACATGTCCCAGCTACACTAGTCCCACCTGCCTGCGCTTGGTCCATATCCCTCCAAACCTGTCCTATCCATGTACCTGTCCAACTATTTCTTAAACGATGGGATAGTCCCAGCCTCAACTACCTCCTTTGGCATTTATTGAATGTCTTTTTTTGTTTGTTATATTATCTATTGAGTACTATGTTTACAAACCCGTTATGCTGCTTCTGCAAATAAGAATTTCAATGTGCCGTTTCAGGACATACGAGAATAAAACACTCTTGAGACGTTGGTGGTCAGGTGGTGTTTGGTATGGTTGTACATGAATCATTAAAATTTAACATGCTGTTTATAGTAGCAGAAAGGCAAATGGCATGTTGACCTTACCGCAAAAAGATTGAAGATGTCTTATTGCAATTGTACAGGGGCCTTGTGGGATTGGACTAGAAATATCAAGCACAGATTTGATCACCTTACCCAAAAAAGGATGTCATTACAATGGCGAGAGTGCACCACTGATCCCTGAGAAGGGAAGACTATCGTATTAGGAAAGATAAAAAATATTGGGCCTAAATATGAGCTCAGAAAAAGATCAATTTCATTAAAAAAAATTTAGCCAAGAGGACTGTCGAGTTTAGTCACTACATATCCAAGACAGAGATTTAATATTTTGGATACTAAGAAAAACTAGGAATTTGGTGGTATCCAAGACAGTTTTGCTGAAGTATAAAATCCAGTCATAATCTTACTGAGTGTTTCATTATAACATATATATATATCGGAATTTTAACTACTAATTATTAAACCGATACTTTTGACTTCAATAAGAATCAACTGTTGGTTGAAGGGGTTAACGAGACGTGCCCCTGGACCTAAGCCAGTTGCTCGTTTCTCATCCCCTCCTCCCACTTATAGATAAGGTTTCAGTTTATTAAAAATTCATATTAGTATGTTAGTTCGTTATTTTTTATTTTTGTTTTTATTAGTATTCTAATCTAACATGCATAACTTATTAAGTTGTTAATAGGATAAGTTCTTACAATTGGTTATAATATTATAATCTAATAAGCAATTATATGCTTTCTGGTATATACCATTCCCATCTGTTCAGTTGTTTACTCGTTTTGAACAGAAAGTGTCCTTGATTCAACATTCCAAAGATAACAGTGCAACTATCCCCAGACAAAGCATTGCTTAAAATGGTTCAGATCTGCCAAACCTCCCTTTCCTTTCTATTTTTCAACGATAGTTTGGGCATATTTAAACGCATCTTCAGGCTTAACAAATGACTTTTCAAGACCCTTAAAGGAAATACGCATTTTCGCGGGATAAAAAATCCCAAATCTGATCCCTTCTCACCCTCTTAAAAGATTTTTAACCTTCTCAAATTTGTTTCTTTTTTGCACAATTTCATACGGGTAGTCCCTGAATATCTTAATGGTCCAGAACTAAATGTGTTTCAAAAGAAACTAATGGACTATGGGTTAATAACTGGAAAAAAGCTAATTCTAAAATTTTGGAAGAAGGCTCCAATACCAACTATAAATATGTGGATTTCAAATATGTTTGAAACATTACACCTAGAAGAGATAAGACTCCTCCTAGCAGGTAAACCAGATCACTTCCACCTGACGTGGTCTGCATTTATAGAATTATTACAAACATAGGGTGCAAAAGTACTTTAAAAAAAAAATTGGTCAGGTAAGGGGGGATGATAGTTGAAGAGTTGGTATGTCCCATTTACGTAATGCTCATAAAAATATTTGTTTCTCTCTTTTTCCTCTTTCTCTCTCTCTTTCTTTCCTAGGGTCTATTTCTTAACTCTTTTTCTTTTGTTTTTAATTTTGCTCTTATAGGGTCTTCGTCCTTTTTTGTTGTCACATTTCCTACACTTTCACTTTTTCCTTCACTTTCTTCTTTCTTTCAATCTTTTCTTTTTCTAGTGTAAAAAATAAATGGAGTACATTAATTGTAAGAAGATATAAATGACGAGTACTAAGGTATGTGGTTGTAATGTAATGTACTTCTAATAAATAAAAATTAAAAAAATAATAATAATCTTACTGAGTGACAGTAGAAGGGGCATGAGGAGCAGAAAGACCTATTCCTGCTCCTATTATTTTTTATAACACTTCAAATGTAAATCACTTGTACTGAAGCATGTTATGAGGCGCTTAGTTTTAGGAGAGTGCAAAAGAAATCCAAGGATTCTTTAAAAAGCATCAAAGGGAAGACATTCATCATTACCTCCCACAGGGTCATAGAAGCTACACAAAAAAGTGGAAGTTTCTTTAGAAAAAAGTGCAAACACGGAAGTTATTGGTTCATGAGAAAAATCCTGTGAATTATATCTGCAGATCAACAGCTTGGTGGCCACCGCATGCAAGAATAGATCTAGCATCTGGGAAGTACCAGCACCTAGGAGGCACAGAATCCAGATGAACGATTTTGTTCTAAACTGCTATGTAAAGAAGCAAAAGGACAAATTCTTATTTGCGTGGCACTCTGGTGCCATCGGTATTTGCCATTGCTGATATGTAAATTAATTGGCTAATGTACATTACCCTTAAACGAAGGAGGGTGGGGGAAGAGAGTTGATGGGTAGATTGAGAGAAAAGGCTGCAGGGAAATATGGGGAAACGGGATTGGGCTGTTTGCTCTGAATGCCAGCGGCTTTCTTCTATGCCAGAAGAAAATATGAAAAGTATGCGACATTCCCCAATGTGTAGTAACACACATGCTCAATGAATTCCTCCTCTTTTAGGGAAGAACACAAAACCTATGGTAGCTAACTAACCTAATGCAGCAGGGCAGTTTTTAGATCCATCCAGACACTGTTGAAAACGTGTTTCGACTTGTACCACTGGTAAAGTGGCACTATAAATCAAGATTCAAAGACCCATTTGACTATAGAGAGAAATGGCCAGAAGGTAAAGTTCTCTTTTGTAGTATTGAATATCCTGACATGAATTGTATTAAAATCACAGAAATCCCTCCTGAGAACCATCAAAAAGATTGCAACAGCTGAAGAAAGTGACTCACCACCAAGGGAATGGTTTGAACATGAAACTTGCTTCTACTTAAAACAGCTGGAGTGAACAATACTGATAAAGATAACTGGAATCTTAGTAAACACTTCAGGAGAAAACAAATAATTAAACAACTTTCAATTAAATAGATTGGAAGGAGGCACCTATGAAATATAAACATAGGCATTATGTTTATATACAAGTGTATACACTCAAGGTTTTTGTCTTGGTCACAGTAGATTGCAACATCTTCAAAACTCAGCCACCTATATTTCCCAGCACCTACTAACATGCATCCATTTCTCAAGTGTTTACAATACTAAATAACATGCAGAATAAAGCAACAGCTCAATCATAAAGGGCAGAACTCCATCCTGAGACACAATCTACTGGATTCATTGTCATTGCTAAGACTTAAACACGAAATTAAGGCTCTGGTACTCTGGTGTAGGACTGAAATTTGAGCTGCATTGTTGAAGCTACCATCTTCTAAATGAGACATTAAAACAATGCCCAGTTAGCTTCCTCAACAAAATGACAGCATTTCAGAAACCAACAGAATACTGGTAACCTGGCCAATAATCTATCAATCAACATGATAACAATGACATTGCCATTTGTGGTAGATGGCATGTAAAAATCACACATGCCTGCATTAAACGATAAAGATGCTTCCAAAGTACTTCATTAACAGTAAAAGACTTTCTAACGGGGCCCACTGTAATTAATACCTCTCTCTCTAACCAAGATGTCAGCTCAGAATTATTTTTGATAAACTTGGACCAAACGCAGACTCAAAATATAAATGTGATAAAGTGTCAATCAGCTCACCAAATCATCAGGGGATGGTCAGGAAGCAAGAATATGAAATTATTATAATTATTTTTTTAATAAATGGTTATGCATATCTGTCCTGGTGTGTTCTAATACTCTTGCACATCTCAATTTGGTCTACTTTTATCTCTTTACAACATCCCATTCTATCTCCAGCTGCCCTCAGTCATCATTGAATCCAATTCCTCTAACACCTTCAGATGTCAAGGCCTTCACCGCAATTGTTGACCAAAATCATTCTTTCTCTATCCTGTCTCTTGCACGACTCTCCCCAAAATCTAGCTCTGACCACTCTTTTGGTTGTCCGCTCTATTATCTCCTTACACATAGCAGGACAGAAGCTGGTGCTGCTCCCTTCACACCTCCCGGGACCTGCTCTTGATACTGATCCTGTGTGCTGTTTGTCTGGCATTTGTACACACTCCCATAAATGGATGGGCTTCCATGAGGTGCTCCAATTTCCTCTCATAATGGGTACTGTAAATTACCCCTCAGGTGGGAAATAAATTAAAAAGAAAGCTAATTGCCAAGCAAGAGAATATAAATTGCAAAATAACAGGAAAATAAAAGAGAAGACAAATAGCATCTGTGGAGGCAAAAAAATAAGACATTTTGATTCAAGACTATGCCTCCCAACAGGGAGATGAAGGTGCAGAGATGCAGGGCTTTGACTCAAAGCGTCGACTGAAAATTTTGCTTCCACACATGTTGTTGTACCTGCTGAGGCCTTACAGCGTTCATTGTTCCAGTCTATATCATCTTCATACTGTGTCTCACTCTCTCCCCCTCTCTCTCTCACAAACAAAAATTCACACGAATTACAGTTGAAAGCCAATCAATCATTATCTACCATGTACATTTACAACCCTACATTTCAGTGGTTTACAACAGGAAATTGATGGCAAGATATAAGATTGAGGAGATTTTGAATTTAAAAAATAGGATGACTAAAAGGAGCTCAAAGGAATGGTTCAGTATTATACCATCCATATAGCAATCTTTGCAAATTGCTCCATTTTACCAATATGTTCCAAATGAAACTCAGCTAACGGGTAGCTATTAAGATTATATTCAAATAAGAAGTTGTGAAACAGACACATTCTTGCCACAAGTGCAATCAAACACCACAAAAGTTCAACTGCTGGTGCCAAGCCACTTTAAACACAAAATTTCCTGACCTGAGTATGAGGCTGGCAGGTAATTTTATCCTAGCCCAGTATCTAAAATGAATGGGGAATAAAAGAGGCCGTCAGATACAGCTGAACTCACCCAAATTATGTGTGTGGTTTTTTGTTGTTAAAAAAATGGACTAGATCCAGATTTAATAGCTCATCCTCAGATGCCATGGTGGTGGTGGGCCTTCATGGAATGTTACAATTCAAACAGCATTCCCCATAATGGTTTGATACAATTGAGTAACCTGCAAGGTGATTTACAAAGGTAGTTCAGAGTCACTACTTTTGTGTGGGACTGGACTCGTAGGCAGACCAAATGGTGATGTTATTTAACTAGTTGGGATTTTTGTGGCAATTTGATAGCTTTCAACACACACGTTTTATTCCAGATTTTGTTTCTAAACCTTTAAGAGGAGGCGGCAATTGACAGAATGGGCTCCCCCCGTTGCTGGATTATTCTGTGAATAAAACACAGTTTTTTAAACTATCACTGTTGGAATTGAACTGTGATTCAATGGATTATTAATTTAAGAATAATAACGCTGCCATATTCTCACAATAAACATAATTTAAAATTTTGAACACATTTTCAAACTACCAATAATCTAATTTCCAGAGACATCCTATTAGCATTCAGCCCAATATGGCAACTGAAGTCACTGAAGACCATGGAGTAATGAAATTTACTGAAGCTAATTCAGCTCATGATGGGGTTCAGTAAATCCTCTTGGCAAATCTTCAACAAAAAATGAAAACTTTCCACAGGCATCAGTTTGGGTGACTGTGCCAGTTGGAACATGAATTACAGTAGCCTGACAGGTATATCTCAAAAGGCACAAGGTGTTCCAAAACAAAATACTAATTGCACAGTTACACCATATATTTTCTAACAAATATGCATGGCTTGCATACATGGCACCCTCTTTGCAACTGGATCCTTCAATTTCTGATCAATCAGTAAGGCTAGGTGACAAAACATCCTCCAAGATAATTTGCAACAGCAGTCCCCTGCAATGCAATGTTCTCAGCACCTTATTATACCCCATCAAACAATAATAGAACAGAGTACAGGAAGGAGATTCGTAACATGGTGTCAAGACAGCAGCCTCTCCCTCAGCATCAGCAAAATGAAGGGGTGGTGCTGAAGTGGAGATGATCGAGAGCTTCAGGTTCCCGGGGAAAATATCGCCAACTATTTGTCCTAGTCCTACTACATTGATGCTACGGTCAAGATTGCATTCCAATGTTTCTACTTCCTCAGAAGGCTAAGGAATTACATGTCTCCAATGGCTCCTACCAAATAGAAAGCATCCCTTCTGGATCCATCATGGCTTGGTACACAAGAAATTGCAGAGGGGTGTGGACAGGGTCTGGCTCCCTGTGCGGTTCCGTATAAACTTCAAGATCCTCCTCCATGTCTACAAAGCCCTCAATGGGCTTGCCCCCACCTACATAAAAAGTCATCTTACCCACCACTCCACCTCCAGGCCCCTCAGATCGGCCGACTTGGGATTGCTGAATATCCCACGGTCTAGGCATAAGCTCAGGGGCGACCGCGCCTTTGCGGTTGCAGCCCCTAGACTGTGGAACAGCATCCCTTTTCCAATCCGAACTGCCCCCTCCATCGCCTCTTTTAAGTCAAGACTAAAAACTTATCTATACTCCCAAGCCTTTCCTGACGTCCTCTGAGTGAGGGCTACATGTATATATGTATGTAGTTTGTTTTGTTTATGCTATTCTCATAACAAATGTAAAGCACTTTGGCCAACGAGTTGTTTTTTAAATGTGCAATATAAATAAATGTGACTTGACTTGACTTGACACTACCTATCATTCAAACTAGACTCCTTCCTGTGCCCCCTCCCACATACGTTTCATGCTACCTCAGAGAAATCAGCTAACACAATCAAGGATTACTCATTCCACATTCGTTCCTCTTTACTTCTCTCCCATTGAGCAGAAGATACAAAAGCTTGAAAGCACGTATGGCTAGAATCAAGAGCAGCTTTGTTCCTGCTGTTATCAGACTCTCGGATTGGCCACAGCAAGGGTGAATTGCTTTTCTCGACTTGCAGAGGCAGGGATCAATAAAGGATATTTGGTATGCTTTGTTAAGGGGAGATCCAGTCTGAGTAATGTGAATTTTTTGAAGTAACTAATGACACCATTCAGATAATAATCTGCCTTCCTGTTCTTGCCACCAAAGTGAATAACCTCACATTTAACCACATTATACTGCATCTGCCATGCTTCTGCCACTCACTCAAGTCACCCTGCAGCCTCATCGCATCTTCCTCACAGCTCACACTGCCACCCAGCTTTGTGTCATCTGCAAACTTAGAGATGTTACATTTCATTCCCTCGTCTAAATCGTTAATATACAATGTAAACAACTGGGTTCCAGCACCGAGCCTTGCGGTACCCCACTAGTCACTGCCTGCCATTCTGAAAAGCACCTGTTAATTCCTACTCTTTGCTTCCTATGCCAGTTATCTACCCATGCCAATACCCTACCCCCAATACCATGTGCTCTAATTTTGCACACTAATCTCTTGTGTGGGACCTTGTCAAAGGTTTTTTCAAAGTCCAGATACACCACATCCACTGGCTCTCCATTATCCATTCTACTTATTACATCCTCAAAAAATTCCAAAGTCAAAATCAGTCAAGCATGATTTCCCCTTCATAAATTCATGCTGACTTTGACCAATCCCATCACTGCTTTCCAAATGCACTGCTATAACATCTTTAATAATCGACTCCACCATCTTCCCCACTACCGATGTAAGGCTAACTGGTCTATAATTCTCCGTTTTCTCTCTCCCTCCTTTCTTAAAAAGTAGAGTTCCATTGGCTACCCTCCAGTCCACAGGAACTGATCCAGAGTCAAGAGAACATTGAAAGATGATCACCAATGCATCCACGATTTCCAGGGCAACCTCCTTGAGTACTCTGGGATGCAGACCATCAGTCCCTGGGGATTTATCTGCCTTCAGTCCCAGCAGTTTACCTAACACCATTTTCTGACTAATGTGGATTCCCCTCAGTTCCTCCCTCCCACTAGATCCTCGGTCCCCTAGTATTTCTGGGAGATTGTTTGTGTCTTCCTTAGTGAAGAGAGAACCAAAGTACTCGTTTAACTGTTCTGATATTTCCTTGTTTCCCAATATAAATTCACCTGTCTCTGACGGCAAGGGACCTACTTTCGTCTTCACTAATCTTTTCCTTTTTACATACCTAAAGAAGCTTTTACAGTCAGTTTTTATATTCCCCACAAGCTTTCTTTCAGGCAGAGAATATAAAAACTGACTGAACAGTTTATCTCTGGCTAAACCCTTCATGATTTTAGATACCTCTGTTAGGTCTCTGTGCCGTCTCCTCTGTGGCAAGGAGAGCAGCCCAGCTTTCTCAGTTTATCATTTAGGGTCAAGAGGAAATGAGGCACAAGAAGTAAAAACAGAGTGAAAGGATGTGGATGGAACACAGATATTGGAAATATTGGAGTCGAGGGTGATCAAGGGATAACAATGTGTGGTGTTTAGTATCTTGACATTTTACCCGTTCTCAAACCCCCCACAATCTTCATAATGCTGGTAAAATTACATGTAAAGCATCACAACTCATTTGGCCCTAACCTCCCCCCCCCCCCCCCCCCCACCAGATCATGAGGTAAACTAAAGTTGAATTGCTAAAATCATAACTGACTAACACATCGGACAGGTGACAGGTATTTCCACTAAACCACCCACAACTTTCCTTCTACACTACAGATGTGGCATTATTAATAGCAGGCTTGGCTAAGTATTTAACCACTTGCCTGCCAGTAGGAAGGTGATCAAACAGGTCTCTTTTGGCATGTAGAGCTTTAGACGGGAACCACTGAAAACATACTCAACCACGGCTTCCGAACGCCCCGCTCTCTGTAAGAATGGCAGGAACTGTTTGGCTTTCTGAGTATCCTGTAAGATATAAAATAGAACATTACTTTAGAATTTGTTCCTATGAAATGCTTCTGAAGTGTATTCACTTGAGTATTCTGGGAAACATGGCAGACAACGCACACACAAGATCCCATAATATAACAGTAGAAATTATTTTATTCATGATTGAGAGATAAATTTTCACCAGATAACATAACTTAAGAAACAGAAAGAAAAGGGTAATTCAGTCCATCATGCCTGTTCTACTTTCTACATTATGTCTCCTTTTACCACAGTATCATTTTCACATATCATTCCATTTATTCCTTTAAAATTCAAATATATATCGGTCTCTGCCTTGAATGTACCAAGCAACTGAGCCTCTAGTCATATTGAGAATAGCAAAAAATCATTGCTCTCTGCATAACAAAAATATTTTCATCTCAGTCCTAAATGACTGATCCCTTATTTCCTGGCTGCAACCCCTTGCTTAGACACTGCAGCCAAGGGAGACATCAAACCTCCATCTTCTTCTATCTTTCAATCTCTCTGCAAAGGAGAACCCATCTACCACCTCCCAGGAATCAATCTGGTGAACATTTGTTGCATCCCTTCAATCATAAGTATATCCTTTTGTGTGGTAGGAAGACCAGGCCTGCTAGAAAAATACTGAGCATTGAAGTTTGGAAGGATGAGATGTTATACCTGAGAGAGTGAGATAGAATAAATACTGAAATGCTTCCACCCATAGTGGTATCTAGAATTGTTTCCAAATAAGTTTGAAAATTTCACAGGTAGAGAAATTTGTTGAAGGTTGTAAATCCTTGGAATCCTTGCAGGACTTGAGGATGAATCATTAATCCTAAGAACCCACAGCGTGTTGTTAACCTGGATACAAAATTAGGCTTGTCATAGACGACAGAGAGTAGTAGTGAAGGGATGATATTCTGACTGGAAGTCTGTGACCAATGGTGTACTGTAAGGATCAGTGTAAGATTTCTGTTCTTTTATGATTTCGTTGAAAATGTCAGTGGTCTGATTAACAAATTCACAGACAAAATGAAAATTGGTGGAGTTGTCAATAGGGAGGAATAGTGTCAAATGATATTTATAGGATACAAATCAGTTTGGAAATGGCGTGTGGACTTTAATATTCTTAAGGTTTTGCATTTTGTGCCTTTGTGTAAGAAGAAAGCACACAATAAATGGCAGGACCCTTAGTAGCACTGATGTAAAAAGGGATCTTGTGCGTAAGTCCATAGCTCCCTGAAAGGGCGTGCACATAGGTAGGTTGATAAAGAAGGCATATGGCATGCCCGTCTTCATTAATTGGGACACAGGGTATAAAAGTGGGGAAGCCATGTTGCAGTTGTACAAAACTTTTGTTTTAGGCCACATTTGTAGCTCAGGTTGCCACACTAAAGAAACGGTATGCAAGCTTGGAGAGAGTGCTGAAGAGATTCACCAGAATGTTCCATATAGAGTTGAAAGAACGAGCCATCCCCGAGTATGTCTGCCTCGGTCTCACCCCCCCTCCCCGAAACCTGATTTACATATTAACCATAAGGCGAGGTTGGACAAACATGATTGTTTTCTCTGAAGCGTCAGTCTGTGATAGTTGTCTGGAATAAGTTGCATGGGAGGTGGTAAAAGCAGGTACAACAGTAACATTTGGGAGGCATTTTGACAAGGCATATGAACAAGCAGGGACTACATGAATACAGATGATGTGCAGACATGGGATATATTAGTTTGGCATCATGGTCAGCCAAGGGCCAGTTCCTGTCTCTATACTGTTCTATGCAAGTGCAAGATTGAGTATAAAAGGGAGCCTAGAAAGATGGGGAACAGACATGAGTGAAGATCAGAAGCTAAGGTCACATTAGCCATGCCCTAAATGAATGATGGGATATATAAGGCCAGTGATACAATCACTGCTTCTATTTTTTGGGTTTTTGCATTCTCATTCAGGTATTTTGTTCTTCAGCCAGCAGGGGAATGACAGGTCTAATAGCTTACCATGTGCTGTAAATTTCTGTGAACAATATGCGCATTTATAAATCACAAATCAGTTGAATTCAGAATGTTGTTGCATTTCAGACAATTCAGTTCCATTTCAATAGTTTCAGGTGAATTAAGTGCTGCTTCCCTTCAGGGCCAATAAAACAACATTTTTGAATAGGCTATCTCCGGAAAGTGGGATTTTGCCACAGTGGTGTGTCATTGATGCTGAACACATTGAAATATACAGAAACTGCTGGGAAAGTAGATGTGTGCGCACAAACAACTTGGATCCACATGCTTTGAACTACATTAGGGAAGTTGACATCAAAATTATTTACCATTACTGGGTAGCTTATTTGTGAGAGTAAAGGGAGAAACTATTATTGAAAACTGTCATGTAACACAGGACCAAATAATTATACACAGCCTCCAGCTACAATATTAAATGCTGCAATCTCCCTGGGGAGTCAGTGGCAGTCGTGCATTTCTAGAGCCAACTATACTTGCTGAATGTAGAGCAGGGTGAAACAAAAACAAGAACAATCTCTTCAGAGCTCATTATCTATAGCTGCAGGTGGAGCATTTATAATGAACTGGAAGTGAAAAGTCAATATGTTGCTCACAAAAACATTTGGGGTAATCTGATCCAGTGCCCTACATAATGTTTGGGACAAAGACCCATCATTTATTGATTTGCCTCTGTATTCCACAATTTGAGATTTGTTATGGAAAAAAATCACAAGTGGTTAAAGTGCACATTGTCAGATTTTATTAAAGGGTATTTTTACACCATTTTGGTTTCACCATGTAGAAATTACAGCTGTGTTTATACATAGTCCCCCCATTTCAGGGCACCATAATGTTTGGGACACATGGCTTCACAGGTGTTTGTAATTGCTCAGGTGTGTTTAATTGCCTCCTTAATGCGGGTATAAGAGAGCTCTCAGCACCTAGTCTTTCCTCCAGCCTTTGCATCACCTTTGGAAACTTTTATTGCTGTTTTCAACATGAGGACCAAAGTTGTGCCAATGAAAGTCAAAGAAGTCATTATGAGACTGAGAAACAAGAATAAAACTGTTAGAGACATCAGCCAAACCTTAGGCTTACCAAATCAACTGTTTGGAACATCATTAAGAAGAGAGCACTGGTGAGCTTACTAATCACAAAGGAACTGGCAGGCCAAGGAAGACCTCCACAGCTGATGACAGAAGAATTCTCTCTATAATAAAGAAAAATCCCCAAACACCTGTCCGACAGATCGGAAACATTCTTCAGGAGTCAGGTGTGGATTTGTCAATGACCACTGTCCGCAGAAAACTTAATGAACAGAAATACAGAGGCTACACTGCAAGATGCAAACCACTGGTTAGCCACAAAAATAGGATGGCCAGGTTACAGTTTGCCAAGAAGTACTTAAAAGAGCAATCACAGTTCTGGAAAAAGGTCTTGTCGACGGATGAGACGAAAATTAACATATCAGAGTGATGGGAAGAGCAAAGTATGGAGGAGAGAAGGAACTGCCCAAGATCCAAAGCATACCACCTCATCTGTGAAACACGGCTGGTGGGTGTCTTTGGGGGTCATGCCTGCGCATTGTGTGGCTGCTAAGGTACTGGCTCACTTATCTTCATTGATGATACAACTGCTGATGGTAGTAGCATAATTAATTCTGAAGTGTATAGACACATCCTATCTGCTCAAGTTTTTTTTTTTAAATGCCTCAAACCTCATTGGCCAGCGGTTCATTCTACAGCAAGACAATGATCCCAAAATTACTGCTAAAGCAACAAAGGAGTTTTTCAAAGCTAAAAACGGTCAATTCTTGAGTGGCCAAGTCAATCACCCGATCTGAACCCAATAAGCGAGTTCGGTATTCCAACTGCGCATGCCCAGGTCAAAGGTCACTATGCATAAACAGCTTGGAAAGCAGTGGAGCAGTGGGCCTTCATTTCTTCCATTTTTTCCAGCTTTGATTCTTCTCGGTTAGAAAATACTGCTATCAAACTATGAAATAGTTGTATTTATTGTTCCTTTGTTAAAAGCTAAGATTATTTTGTTGTTTTTATTGGTTTATTATGCCTTTGGTGAGTGAGCTAGATCGTGCTCGTCCCGTGGTCGATGTTGGGTCCGGGTCTGTTGAGTTGCTGCTGGGCCATTCCTGTCCCCATCCCTCCCGGGGGGTGTCTCGTCCCTGTACGGGCTGTCGGTTGGCCCAGCGGGAGTTCAGCTGGGGTTGGCGCTTCTTCACCACACTGACTGTGGGCCTGGGGCCGCTGGTGTCGTCGGTCACAGCCAGTGCGGTGAAGATGCAGCAACCCCAGCTCAACTCTCGCTGGGCCAACCGACAGGCCCGGGACCGATGACACCAGCGGCCCCAAGCCCATAGCCTCAGCGCGGAGAAGAAGTGCCAACTCCAGCCCAACCCCGCTCCCTGACGGGCCAGGGACCGGCCAGCGGCCAACCCCCGACGCCAGCGAAAGCCGAGCACCAGCCATAACACACAAGGCACTGCAGCAACTCAGCCTCCTATCCACGCCGGCTGCAAGCCCCGGCCCGACGCCCCTGGACAGGGACGAGACGGGGGGGGGGGGGGGGGTATAAACACTGCTGTAATTTCTACATAGTGAAACCAAAATGTATAAAAATAGCCTTTATTAAAATCTGACAATGTGCACTTTAACCACATGTGATTTTTTTTTTCTATTACAAATCTCAATTGTGAAGTGCAGAGGCAAATAAATAAATGATGGGTCTTTGTCTCAAACATTATGGAGGGAACTGAATATGTATTTTTTTAAACACACTTGATTTGCAATTGAAATTGGCACTGCAGTCAGAAAGAAAATCAGCAGGCTCTCGATCCTGCCAAATCACAAGGTTTGTTCACATCTGGCCACATAAACAAAGTACAAATAGACACTGCCATTACAGGAACAGGTATATTTATTTCAGGGAGAAAGAGGAATCATTTTTAAACTACTAAAAGACAGGTTATAATTTACTTCCTATTTGAAAGCATTTTCCTTAATCGGCACAAAAACACAATTGGCTTCATGCTTTCATATAGAGTGGTTATGAAGCTGTCAATTAAGAGGAAATGGCACCAGGGATGGAGTCTTTAAGCCTAACAGTATAATATCTTCCATATTTGTTTGCTTTTTCAACAACACAGATCAAATTTAAGGCTAAACCTGGGTTATGTTACAGACCCACATAAAAAATAAAAAAAAAGCATAGCAGCAGAGTAATGTATTTGATTGAGGTAATCCCATCCCAAAGCAAACATCAATATTAGGATATTTTCCAAACATGTCTCTAAAAGGATTATTTGCCATCCGATGCCAAAATTGTAAAACCAAAATACTCAAATAGTGGAGTTGAAGTTATTGAATGAAATAGCACAGAAAGAGGCCCTTTGGTCCACCGTGTCGACAATGACCCTGGGTACCCACCTCTTTCTCCCCCTCTCTCTCTCCCTCTCTACATTACGAAAAGTCCTGTCTTGTTTCTATTTATCTATCTATGAGCGCCTATGTGATCTGGGACCTACATCAAAACAGTACACAGTAGTGCTAAAAGCTTTGCACCACCTTACTCAACTTTGTCCTGTGGTCGTTCGTAAAAAGTTTTGTTCAGATTGATGTTATATTTCACAAGTTATTTATCATTTTTAACTTTGAAAATGTAAGTTTAAGAAGAATTTAACAGCTATTAGGATCTAAATCCTTGCTGGCCCAGCTTGCAACAAAGTTGCATACAATGTTGCAATCGAGGAACACTCAATCCTTCCAGCAAGTTTTTACCTGAACAGGAGGGGGAGGGGGCAATTGCATTATTTTTTAAAGTCCTCGAAGCAAGAGGAGGGGAGGCAGTGCTGGGATACGCCCCGCATAGTTGGGGGGGGGGGGGGGGGGGAAACGGCGTGAGTGTTGGAATATTGCTTTAGGGAATGGGTTGCGTTTGGGGGACCAGGTCTCCCGTCTGACAGGGACCCAACAGGTCCCACTTAATCTAGTATATATATATATCTATCTATCTATCTATCTATCTATCTATCTATATACTTTTAAAACTCTCTGGCTGTCGTCCGTCTGTACGTCCCGACGCCCTGCTTGACTTTGCCGCGCGGCCTTTGATACGGCCCCTGGCCCACGCGGCGCGCGGAAAGGCCCACGTTTTTCGCCATTTCCAAAGAGATTACATTTATCTTTACGAATAGCCACTCCTGATTAAATTCTGTCCTGTTTATGTACACTTTTTAAAATAAAATCCATCCCCCCCAACCCCAATGTGATTTTCTCCGATTGCCTACCGATTTTCTCCGGAAAAACGACGCATCTTTTTTTCCCCGATTTTCTCCGAAAACGACACCATCTTTTTTTCGCCGATTTACTCCGATTTTTTCCAAAACCGACGCCATCTTTTTTTCAGCACATTTTCACCACGGGGTCTGAAGCACGTTCGGGAACAACACCCCGGGGTGTCAAGCACTTTCGGGGACCAGACCCAACGGGTCTGCACTTGGTCTAGTATATTACTAAAACTCTCATCTTGTTTGGATGTCTGTCTGTAAGCGTGTGAGTGAGATCCTGAAATTATGCCAAAACGAGAAATGATAGCGCTAAAAATTTTGCGCCACCTCAGTTACAATTGTCTTGTGGTGTGTTTTCAACAAGTTTAGTTCAGATTGATGTTATATTTTTATTAACATTTTTAGCTTTACAAATTCAAGTTTAAGAAAAATTTAGCAGCTATTGGGATCCAAATCTTTGCTGGACCTGCTTGTAACAAAGTTGCAATCCAGGAACATTCAGTCCTGCCAGCAAGTTTTAACCTTTAAAAACAGTACAGGAAGGGAAGTCAGGGGAAGTGCTTTTGCATTATTTTATAAAGTCCTCGAAGCAAGGAGGATGGGGAGCCAGTGCTGGGGGATACGCCCCTGCACAGTTGGGGGCCATGTGTGGAGTTACTGCAATATGGGGGAACAGGTGAGTGGAGGAATATTGCATTGGGGAACGGGTTGCGTTGGGGGACCAGGCCTCCCGTGGGGGCTATGGGTGAATGGTGGAATATTGCGTCGGGGAATGGGTTGCGTTGGGGGACCAGGCCTCCCATGTGACAGGGGCCCAACGGGTCCCACTTGGTCTAGTGTGTTTACAAACACAA
The DNA here is from genome assembly GCA_038087875.1 of Malacoraja senta. Classification (NCBI taxonomy): domain Eukaryota; kingdom Metazoa; phylum Chordata; class Chondrichthyes; order Rajiformes; family Rajidae; genus Malacoraja; species Malacoraja senta. Next base: position 8,454,834 of record CM075985.1, on the reverse strand, counting down.
ACACACACACAATAATTATTATTATATTATTAAAACTCGCATCTTGTTTGTTTGTTT
>CM075985.1:8339162-8454577 GCA_038087875.1 Malacoraja senta | reverse complement strand
CGACAACCCCACGTTTTTTGGATGTGTATTGAAACCGTTGCTGCTGGAGGGAATCCACGCGGTCACAGGGAGAACATACAACTCCACGCAGACAGTACCTAAGGTAGGGATCGTACCTGGGTCCCTGGCCGTGAGGCAGCAGCTCAGCCAGCTGCACCACTGTGTCTCCCTTAAATTCTGTCCTATGTAAGATACAACTTCAACTACAATTTAATCAGAGTTACAACAAAGATTCCAAAAGAGAATTCTGAGAATGTGGGTGGGAAAAGAATAAAATAATACTTTGAAAGAACTAAACAATGAGAGATATTCAAGGCTAGTGTGTGCCATAAACATCTCACTGATCAGCCAAGCCTTCTTACTTATTTCCCCAATATAAATACTTTCTATCCTATCCATTTGAATCTCCCAGTGCCAGTCTATTTTTTTCTTGTCAAGAAATATTTCACCACTTACCCGTTCCCCCAACGCAATATTCCACCACTTATGCATAGCCCCCAACTGCGCAGGCACAGCTCATTTCTCCTCATCCTCAGCACTCCCTCCTCCTCTTCAACCTCCCTCTTCAATCCCTAGAGAGGGAGAGGGGGTAGAGAGGGTAGAGAGGGAGGGGTTAGTGAGAGAGGGTGGGGCGTTCAGTGGGAGGGAGGCTAGAGATGGAGAGGGTGAGGGAGAGAGAGGGATTGTAGAGTGTAGAGAGAGGGTGGTAGAGAGGGAGGGGGTAGAGAGGGTGGGAGTGAGGGTAGATAGGGAGGGGGTAGAGAGGGGGAGGGAGGGTAGAGAGGAAGGGGGCGAGAGAGGGAGTGTAGACGTGGCAACTACCCTCCCTATCCCCTCCTCTCCCTTAATCCCCCCACCCTCCCTCCTCACCTCCCCAGTGGCCCCATCGTCGCGAGGCCTCACCACTGCGGTCTTGATGTCTCCTTCACCGCCGCGAACTCGAGGCCTCCTTGACGGCCGCGTAAAACCCCAGCTGGGGGGTCGCGGGTAGAAGCCCGGGTCGAAAAAAGCGGAATGTTAATTTAAATGCGGCCCTCCCCCTGGCGTCACTGGAAGCTGGTGGCTGCCCACTCCCCCCTGGTGGCCGCCAAACCCCCCCTTGTGACGTCACTGGAAGCGGGTTGAAGGACGTTTGCCATTTAAAAACTTGGTTTTAGCTATTTTTAAAACGCTATAACTTGTGAAATATAGCATGAAATGTGAAGTGAAGCAGTTTATTTTGTCGACAGGGTTAATGTGATTAATAATCTGTGAAAATTCCAGTGCTAGCACATGGCGTTTTGACGAAGGTAGAAAGGCGCATACATACACACGCATACACACATACTAGATGAGACTTTTAATAAGTACTAGACCAAATGGGACCCGTTGGGTCTTGTCCCCTCAACACGCGGTTGTGGGGAATGGGTGGGTGAGTGGGGCTGCCTGCGGCATCACACACATACACTAACCACCCCCCCCCCCCACACACTAACCACCCCCCCACACACTAACCACCCCCCTTGATATTGTATTAATATTATTCATTCGCTCATTTTACCCCATCCCTCGCCCTATCCACTCATGCATAGCCCCCAACTCGCAGGCGCGGCTAGAGAGGGAGAGGGAGGGAGATAGAGAGGGCAGGGGCAGAGTCAGAGGGCAGAGACAGAGGACAGAGAGCAGAGAGCAGAGGGCAGAGGCAATGAGCAGAGGCAGAGAGAGGGCAGCGAAAGAGGCAGAGCGCGGCAGCAACCTCCCCACCATGTGCCGACACGAGGACCCTGAGTGAAGCGGCGAGGGGGCAAGCAAGCGGGTGAGCAGGCGGGCGAGCGTCGACCAAAGGATCGCGAGTTGGGCCGCCGCAGTCTTCAGCTATGATCTTTGGTATTCAGTCCAGTGCCCGACTTAATCTCCGGCTGCGTCTTTTGAATAACGGGGGGGAGATGGGAGGGGTGGGTGGAGGGGGTGACGTCACTTGCAGCGCGAGGAAGAGGGCAAGCAGACCCATTGTGATGTCATCAGCGAAAGGCAGTCGTTTTTAAATTCAAAGTTGTGTCAGATTTTTGAACATTTTCAGTAATAACTCGAGAAATAAGGCATGACATTTTCAGATATGGCGATTTCGGACTCCACAGGAAAAATCTCTACCGGAATATGTAAAAATGTTACCGTTAGCCCGTCGTTTTTTCCAGAAGATGTGATTATACACAAACAAATAAATAAATACACACACACATCCAAGATCTGACTTTTAAGTATATAGATATAGATTTGGATGATGCATGATTGGGTTTACTTTTTCTTGACATTTACCAAAAGGACTTATTCTACACCATTTACAATAACTAGTACAAGCATGTTGACCCTGTAGTAATGTTGCTCATTGTATGGTATGCCTATAGCTGTAAAAGATTTGGGGTTCATTCTGAAGCTGTGGAGTAGCACAATTTACTGATTGCATCAACTCAGTCATTTGCATTCACTTTGCCCAAGTTTTAACCAAAATCCACAGATTCTTTCAATGTTAAATGAATCGAATACATAGAAAAGATCAGAATATGTGTAGCTTGAATTTGTAGATGAAGATAAATGCGTTGATAAGAAAATATTGCAGGTATGCCCCACGACATGGGGCATTTGAAGAAATAATCTATTTGAACAGCAGGAAGCTGCACCACACATTAATGAAACAAGTACAACGGCTGACGCCAGCATCCAGATGAAAACTTTGCTGATTCAGTCATTGATACACGATGGATTATTGAACACATAGGCGTAGTACATGGTGTTGTGTGAAGACATACTGATTTGGGACATCCTGGATGTATTCAAAAAGTATTTGCTTTAGTCAGGCAATGGAGATAGTAGCAAGGGAAGCACAAGGTTTGCAATATAGAAACATAGAAAATAGGTGCAGGAGGAGGCCATTCGGCCCTTCGAGCCAGCACCGCCATTCATTGTGATCATGGCTGATCGTCCCCTATCAATAACCTGTGCCTGCCTTCTCCCCATATCCCTTGACTCCACTAGCCCCTAGAGCTCTATCTAACTCTCTCATAAATCCATATCTAGAGCAATAACACTATAGAAGCCAAGTCTTTGACATCTTTGGAAATAAAAGGGATAAATTACCTGAAATAGAAATGTTATAATTGCAGCAGCATGTGCGCAAACTTGAGGAGTACGTTTAACATAATTATGTTACCAGGGGCTTTTTCTATTAAAAGGTTTGCTTCAGATTTTTTATTAATCTGGGGGAATATTTCCAACACCCTCAGCCAGAGCGTAAAGCTGGGCATTAACATTGGTTGCAAATTATTGCACTCCAGAGCTCAGCAGTGGACAGTACAAGTCAATACTGATCAAGTAGCTATTATCAAGATAGAAGAGCCAATTTAATCAGTGGTGACTTTTACGGTCAATTCCTGTGCTTCAGAGTGGAGTCATTTGCTCATAATGTTGTGCAAATACACTATTAGGCAACAATTGTACTCCCAATTAAGGCTTCCAAATGAAACTCCAAGGGATCAAGATTGAAAGGAGCAACTCATCTCTTGATTCCTTGGAGTTTCATTTGAGAGATTTAAATTGGGAGTATAATAGTTGCTTAAGTGTATGTGCCCAACATTGCGTAGCAAATGGCTGCACTCTGCCGCACAGGGATAGGCAGTAAAAGTAATAATTACACAACTGCTGATAAATTCTTGATAGCTGGACTGGGACAGTCACATTGCTGGGTTATATTGATTCAGGACAAATGTAGACCAGACAATCTCGTGTAACGTATTAGCCCAGAGCCAGTAACCAATCAAGGCCCTGATGGAGATTTGCATTAATCAAAGAGTACTAAATGGGATTGAGCATAGAGTCATGAATGCACAGAAGACCACCAATCTAATCTACACTGGTGCCTAGCAGAGCAATCGCATCAGACACATTTCTCTCTCAAGTGTCTATTCAATTCCCATTTGAAAGCCAGTTTCCATCTGCTTCACAGTTAGCAAGTTTATGTCATAATTATGCTCTGCAAGCAAGTTATTTCTCTCCTCCCTTGCACCTATTTCCTCAAATTTGTATTCAGTGTTTCTTAGTCCTTGAACCATCTGCTAATGGGAAACATTTAGATATCCCTATCAAATCCCCGTTCAACATTTGTTCCGAGGAAATAAAAACAGCTTATCTTGCATAACTTTCTGGCTAAAATGTTCCACTCTGCAGTCTAATGTGCATTACAAAGTTTATCACCATTCCGCCCATTTCTAAAACCACAATGGAGAGTGGGCGCAGCACCGAAAATTCCAAACACTTCCCAGACCCCCAAACACGATTACCTTGAAAGATTTTGCAAGCTCATCAATCAAACAATAAAATTCACTTCTGTCATGTATAAAGACTTGCCTGTGCAACAGTGTACACAACTTACCCCAGAGATATCAGCAACCCGGTGGATTGGCACCTCCTTCTTACTATGCAGTCCTTTGGCATTCTTAATGGCCCTAAAACAACAAAATGAAGAGACTGAAGCAAAACAATGTTTAGAAATCAGAAGTATCTCTTTGTCTTATCCATCCCTTCCCCATTCAGAACAATGTAATGCTAAATTTGAGCTGAATTGTTAATTCTATTGCTCATTCCCTGTTGTGTTTCCCATTTTTAGTTTAGATGCCAGCAGCTGACTTTAAACAGGTTATGATTGATGTATTAAAAACACAGCATTAAACTTGTCAATGCAAACTCTAGACATAACAAAAGGATATAACAGTTTTAATGAAAGGTCATTGACCTAAATGTTAATTCTGTTGCTCCTTATGCAAAATCTCCAGTGTTTACCATTTTCAAATATGCCATTAATAATTGTGCAAAGATCCAGTACGGAAACCAAATGTAAGTATCACAGGCCCAGTAGCACGTGCCAGGTTTACAATCAACAAGTTCAAGTCCTGTAACGATATTTTGTCAAAATAAAGCAAATAAAGCATGCTTAGGAGCCCATTCTGCCTACTGTTAAAGCAAGGGTTCAAATAGGGCAGAAACCAACATCCCAGCAACAATAAACAACATCCTGCATAGATGTAGCAAATCATCACCAGGTGCTCCTAAACACCAAGCAAAATTGAAATTGCTCATTTTATACTATTTACAAAAGAAATTTGGTAAAATAAAGGATTTTAAATTGTATCTTAAAGGAGTAACGATGTAAAGTAAAGAGATTTGTGGATGGAATTTGGGACATGGATATAAATAAAATATAGACTTCTGCAATGCAGGAACGAATTCTACAGCATGAGAGACCACGACGAATCCACATCTGATCATTGATTTTAGATGAAGATAATCCCTTCCTCCAAAAGGATTAAGGGATTAACCTACAAACCTGTATGTCTTTGGAGTGTTGGAGGAAACCGGCACACCCGTGATCACAGGGAGAATATGCAAACTCCGTTCAGACAGCACCCGTGGTCAGGACTGAACCTGGGTTACAAGCGCTGTAAGGCAGCAACTCCACTGCTGCGCCACTGTGCTGCCCACGAGAAACCTTCCTTTCAGTGAGAAACCTTGAGAAACCTACGCTCAAATGCAATCTTCCACTGCTTCCCGGGAACCTCCATCTCTGCACTAATGATTGAAGAGGAGCATTTGAGATGGCTTCAAGAAACTCAAGTCTATGCATCAAAAATACACAGAAGCAGCAAAAGGAGCCTATCACCTCAAACTACTCATCCACAATAACCTTGTTACATATCTGTAGAAATATCTGTTCCTACAGTAGCCTCATCAACCATCTCAGAACCCACAAAACTAAGTCGAAACAAGGCATCGATCACAAGGGGCTGCCATAGAAGAAAAAAAAGAATGGTCGTTGGAATTTGCATTCATAATTGTCATTCAGATCCCAGCTGAAATATCTGAACAATGATGAATAGTAATGGGAAATGAAACTGAAGGTGTGTATCTTAAATGCTAGAGATACACAAAAGCCACCCACATCCAGCCATATTTTCTTTTACAAATTGAAGTACAACTCAATATAAAAATTGAAATAAAATGAATAAAACCTTTGCATGAGACATAATACCAATCTAATCGAATGACACATACACCAAGCTACAACTGAGTGCATATTGTACAGAACAGCACGATGGTTACCAGCACAATGTTCACCAGACATTAGGGAAACACTGATGATATAGAAAGTCTGCAGGTATTCTTTGAAAATATGGAGCACCAAAAGCTGGCACTTTAGCCCACAGCATGGAACAATTGCAATTGTACAATTTATGAAAAGATTTCACTCCATCCTAAATTGTATTAAAAAATACCAAAGGCTTCCTTATGCCTTTAGGTGTCCCAGCCAATTGAGTGTTCAAAGTGTGTTCACATTACAAAAGTAATTTACTTATTCTTAAGTCAACCTCTCATTGAAAAAGGAAAAAAGAACTGCACGTCTCACTAGGACCGAGAGATACAGAAAACCCTGTCTATTAGGATACTGCGCAGGAGCTTTGCATGGTGATGTTTAGATCTACTAAATTCGAGCCACTTGTACCGGGGGCGCAAAAGCATTACCTCAAGTTGAATTTTTACTGATTTAGGGTCTTAGTATTTACTATAAAACGGCAAAATCCCAATAGATTAAGACCACTACAACATGTTGTGAAATTCAGTACACTGCAACATGGATTTGGGACTTTAAAACAATGACAGTATGTTTCAACTCAGTATTAACATGGAGTCAGGTCAAGGAGGAGAGCCTGATGGTCAATTAAATCAAAAACAATGCAAGCCGAAGAGAATGTATTAAATCACTGTGGTACAGTGCCAGATAGCCGGGTATGATCCTGGTGTTGCCTGTGGGGAGTTGTATGTTCTCCTTGTGACCGTGTGCGTTTTTTCCGGGTGTTCTAGTTATCTCCCACATTCCAAAGACGTGCAAGTTTGTAGGGTTAATTCGTGTCAACTGCAAAAGTGGGACAACTTGGACAAAAATAATTAAACAAGTCTGCAAGGCAGGAATTAATGAAATTTAGTTCCCCAAATGGGACATCAATCAGCTCAACCGAAAATATGCTGGGGATGGTTGTCAAAAATGTGGATATACAGATTAAATATTGATTAAGAGGTGGAGACAGAAAGTCAAATATTAATGCCTTACTACATACATAGAGAAAACACCGCATGCTGTAGACAAAGATAAATCATCCCAAAACCAAATGATCAGGTCTTTGCAATCCTTCCATATCTAGTCACAAGTGGTGGACAATAAATCAGCAATTGGTGAGAGGTGGCTCCTAACACATCTCCATTCTCAGACAAGACAGTGCTAATAAGATGAAGTAATCTAAGCCAGAGACAGAGCATATGAGAATCATGTCAAAAAGTCAAGAGTGTTTAACATGCACTGGTTCTGGAACAATAAAATTCCAGTCTGGAGAAGTGTTTCGACCAGAAACGTCACCTATTCCTTTTCTCCAGAGGTGGTTCAATGGTACTTTTATTGTCATGTGCAAATGCACAGTGAAATCTTTTTTTACATACAGTCCAATAATGTACTGCTACACTTAAGTACAATTACCCCGAATACCAAAGTGTACAAAAATAGTCCACTGAGACCGCATGAAAGAGGCACTAGGTTTTGGCGCCATTTTCAAAGTCAAGTTCGCTGTGCTGCCTGACCCGCTGAGTTACTCCAACATTTTGTGTCTATCTTTGGTACACACTAGTATCTGCAGTTCCTTGATAGACACAAAATGCTGGAGTAACTCAGGAAGCATCGCTGGAGAAAAAGGATGGGTGATGTTTCGGGTCAGGATCCTTTCTCAATGAGTAATATCCAAAGATATCCACATTTTTCTGCAAGCATCTGCAGTTCCTTTCTGCACATCTGAGGTTCGTTCCCACATAATAAAATTCTTAATTGCTGCAGGTTTTCAGGAACATTAATGCAACACCACAAAACATAAATATACATATAACTAATACATATAAACAATAATAGAATAATTTATCAATTATACCAGATCATCAGACCATGCCAAAATATGTAGTGCAACATTATATACAAATAGTAGTTTGTTGCCAACATACGGTTATCGTCAGGATTGTACACTGAGGTTCAAGAGCCTGATGGTTAATGGGAAGAATCTGATCTTGAACCTGGAGGGAGCAGTTCTCAGGCTCCTGTGCCTTCTTCCTGATGGTAGCAGAGAAACAAGAACAGGCCCTGAATGTTTTTTGATGATATTAGCTACCTTTTTTGAGGCAGCATGTCTTGTAGATCCCTTCGATAGTTGAGTCAAGACAAAACATGTACCATGATGGATTCACTTTGGCTTCCTTTTAAGATCTCCATCTAAGGGGCCAGTCTTCAGCTAATTCAATGTCCACATGATGTCAAGAAACAGCAGCGAAGATTGATACCACCATCAAACCAGACTGAGCATTTGCCCTCCAGACTTTACCCAGCTGCGGCAGTACAGTTGTAATACTGGCTTCAATGTGACATTATGGAAAAATGCCAATTATGTTATTTTTGCAAATAGCAGGAGAAATCAAATTCAACTAATTGTTGTCCACTTTACTCTATCACTAGCAGTGATAGAAGGTACGATTGACATTGCTATCACACAGCATTTACTCACCAATTACCTAAATTACAGAACTGCCCCCCACTGAACAACATTAGATACCAGTTAGAATTTTGTCAGGATCACTTACTCCAGACCTTATCTCAGCTTCAGCTAAAAAATGAACCAAACGTTTAATTCTGGCTGTGATAGGCTTGGACGTCAAGGCAGCATTTAACAAGGTCTAGCACTAGACAACCCTCATAAACATGAAGTCAACAGGCGTGAAAGGGAAATTTTGGTATTTGCAATTATCCAATGCACAACTGAAGATGTTGTGATTTTTGTAGCTCAACCGTTCCAATCTCAAGACACCACTGCCAGAATTTCTTGAGCAGCCAACATAAATGACCTTCCTTCCGTCATTAGGTCAGAAGTGCAATGTTCGTTGATGTGGGCACAGTTCAATTCTACTTGCATCTCCTCAGCAAATGGTCCATGCCCGCAATCAGCAAAAACAACATTCAGGCACTGGTTGGTAAATGGCAAGTGACATTCATGCCACAAAAAGTGCAAAGCCATAACAATTTCCAAAAAGAGTGTGTTGAATTACTTGCCCCTGACATTCAATTACACTGCTGTCACCAAATCTACCATCGGCAGCATACTAGTTCACCACAAACCAACAGATCATCTGCACCAGCCACATGTGGCGAGGAGAGGTGATTTGAAGTTGGGTATCCAGTGACTAGGAACTTACCTCCTGACATCCCAAAGCCTTTCACTACTTGCAAGGCACACGTCACAAGCGTGATAAGAAATCTTGCCATTTGCATTGAGTGCAGCTCCAAAAACTGTCCAGAAATACAGAAAAAAACAAAAGAAAGAACAACAGCCCACTTGAGCAGCATCCCAATAATCACCCAAAGCATTTATTCCCACCACTACAGGATCCAACGTATACCATCTACAATGTACTTTGACTTTGCTAACTTGGATAGTATCTCCCAAACCCATGACCTGTTGCACAAAAGACAGCTGATATGTGGGAACACCACCCGATGCACTTCACTAACCTGCAGACCCACAACAATTTTGAAACACATCGCTATTGTTTGTTGCTGCTAGGTCTAAATTACAGAACTGCCCCTCACTGAACAGCATTAGCAGCAACATTGAAAGAAAAAACTGGTCTCGGAAGGTGGCTCACTACCTCTTCGAGCGCAATTAAGGATGGGCAATAAATAGAGCCTTTTCCTGATGTGCATAATTAACAAATAAATGTATGATCCTGGAAATATATTATTAGTGGCAGGCAACCATTGGTGTTTGACCTCAAAGTTGGACTTTACTTGCTGGCATTCATCATAAAGTGATTCTCCCAATTGTTGGATTCACAATTGTCTATCGCCAAGGTAGACATCACTCTCAATCTCCCACACACTAGTAAAAGATTTACCATTGTAATCGCACCACCAATTCAATATAAAAAAGACAATTAATTTCTAACTACATCAAATATACTGGAATTATAAAATTACATTCTACAATGAAATGTATACTCGAGCCTGATCTAACTATGTCAGTGGCACATTATATTTACTGAAAGCCTCTCAGGCGCTCAATTCTGAGTAATGCAATGTGATAGCTGCAGTCTTTATTTCCTTTTTTGACCGATTTACTTAAATCATCAAATGTTTATTGAACTGAATCCATTTTAAACACAGAATGTTACACAGCAGTGGTACACCTGATGAAGATAAATAAGGGACACAGAAATTGGCTAAGAGAGAAAAACACATTTTGGGAATACAAGATTGAGGTACACCCGGAAAGACATTAAATGCATCCCCAGGCTGTCAACCTTCAACAAAGTAGGGTTCATTTAATGCAACACATTTGAATTGATCCACATTGATATGCAATCTTCCAGATTCAGCCATCTTAATAATAACTTAAAGATTAATGACATTTTGCCACCTAAAATTAATTCCAGAAAATCAACGCACATAACAACATTTTCACCTAAGCCAGTTACTGAAACTTCACTACGCATATTTATACAGCTCTTTCTGTCAGTTCTTTACTGCCATGAAGCTCTTTGCCTCTAGATACTATTCCCCAATGCAAATGTCCATATAAGAAGCCATTTGACAACTTCTAATAATCGATAGGCAGTTATAACCACATTGAATTACTTGTTTCACTTGCAGGATTGGCACATGGATCAAATGAAAAGGAGTCTGTGAATGAGGCAGCCCCTTTAAATATGTTTAAATATAAGTGAACCAGAATCAATATCTGAGAAGGGAATAGAAGACAAAAAATACTTGATTATAAAACTGCTTTAAAACTAACTAACTAACTAACTAACTAACTAACTAACTAACTAACTAACTAACTAACTAACTAACTATCTATCTATCTATCTATCTATCTATCTATCTATCAATCAATCAATCAATCTATCTATCCAAGGTACACAAAAATAGGCAACGTTGCCTATCTCCTTCGCTCCATAGATGCTGCTGCACCCGCTGAGTTTCTCCAGCATTTTTGTGTACCTTCGATTTTCCAGCATCTGCAGTTCCTTCATAAACAATCTATCTATCCATCTATCTATCTATATACTTTTAAAACTCTCTGGCTGCCGTCCGTCTGTCCGTCTGTACGTCTGTACGTCTGTACGTCTGTACGTACAACGTTCTGCTTGACCTGTCCCGCCTTTGATATCGCCCCGCGCAGCGCGCGGAAACGCCGATATTTTTTACCGTTTCTAAAGAGGTTACGTTTATCTTTACGAATAGACGATCCTGATTAAATTTGGTCGTGTTTAGGTACGCTTTTTAAACTAAAATACCTCTCCCCCCCCCCAAACCAAACATTTCAAAATGTTTAAAAAAACAGCTCAGCCGTAGAATGTTAGTAAAGATTCCGTTGTGTGATGTCACAATGCACAATGGTCACAGATGTCCAATCGGAATGGACCAATTTACATATGCCTTGGCAGCAGCCCCAGCCCCTCCCCCCCCACCCCCGCAGCCTGTGTCGAAGGGCGTCGCCACGTGTGTGGGAATAGAGAAAGATGATTGGGGGTGATAGGGAATGGGGAACAGATGGACTGTCCCTACCCCTCTTACTTCCACTCTCCCTCCCCCTCCTCTCTCCTCTCCCCCTCCCTCCCCTCCCTCTCTTCCCCCTACTCCTCTCCCCTTCCCCTCATCCCCTCTCTCCACCTCTAACATCCTCTCCCCCCTTCCTGCCCTCCCCGCTCTCCTACCACTCCCCACTCTCCTCCCCCTCCCTCTCCCCCACCCTGCTCTCTTCTCACTCACCAATCTCTCCCCTTTCCTCCTCCCCCTCTCCTCTTCTCTCCCCACCCCGACTGTCCCTACCCCTCCTACTTCCACTCTCCCTCCCCACTCTTCCCCCTCTCTCCTCTCCCCCTCCCTCCCCTCCCACACCCTCTCTTACCCCTCCACCCCCCTCTTCACCCCCATCCCCCCCCACCCCCTTCCACTCTCTCTTGCACCACTCCCCGCAACCACTCACTCCCAACTCTTCCCCTCTCCCTCCCCCACCTCTCTCCCTCCCCCTCCCTCTCTCCCTCTCTTCCACCTACTCCTCTCCCCTTCCCCTCATCCCCCCTCTCCACCTCTAACATCCCCTCCCCCCCCCTCTCCCCCCTTCCTGCCCTCCACACTCTCCTCCGAACTCGCCACTCTCCTCCCCATCCCTCTCCCCCACCCTACTCTCTTCAACCTCACCAATCTCTCCCCTTTCCTCCTCGCCCTCTACCCTCCCTCCCCCTCTCCTCTCCACACCCCGTCTTCCTCTCCCCCTTCCCCCCGAGTGTGTTTGCGGGGTGGTTAGTGTGTGTGATGCCGCAGCACCCCCCCCCCCCTCCCGCAAACGCGCGTTGGGAAAACAGCCCACCAACAGTCTCTCTGTCTTTAACACGGAACTGCAGATGCTGGAAAATCAAAGATACACAAAAAAAAGCGGTATAACATCAGCGGGTGCAGCAGCATCTATGGATCGAAGGAAATAGGAAACGTTTCAGGTTAAAAAAAAAACTGAGGATGGGCTTCGGCCCAAAGCTTTGCCTATTTCATTCGCTCCATAGATGCTGCTGCACCCGCTGTGTTTCTCCAGCTTTTTTTTGTGTACCAGTCTCTCTCATCTCTCTCTCTCTCTCTCTGCCCTTCTCTCTTCACAGCCCGTGGCTCGACTCATGCACGCCCGTTCCATGCACGCCCGTTCCAAACACCCCCTTCACCTTTCTCCCCCATCGTCTCCTTCCTCTCTCCACCACTCTCCTCTCTCCCCCTCCTCTCTCCCCACCTTTATCTCCCCCCTCCTCCATCCCTCTTCAAATTTTTAACATTAAATTTTGTCTCTCTGCCACCCCCCCTCTAGAAGCACCTGAGAGGTGATGGCTATTCATCAGTGGATAGGGTGGAGATGGGATAAAAGAATCAAATTTTAAAATTAATGTAATATCAAGGGGTGTGATGAGTGTGTGTGTTTGTGGATGGAGGATTCCGTGCATTGGAGGAAAGGGGGTGGTTAGTGTGACGCAACAGCCCCTCCCCCCCCCAACGGGTCTGCACTTGGTCTAGTACATAACTAAAACTCTGATCTTGTGCTCTTCCGGTTTGCGGGATTTTTCTATTTCAGTGGGGGCCCAGTGGTCCCGTCTCTCCCTCATGGCAATGGCGGTCCTGTCTACCCGTCCCCCCGGTAGGGAGGGGACGGGCTGAGCGGCAGCAGCAGGCGGACGGGGACGAGCCAAGCGGCAGTAGCGGGCAATCTGGGAGAGGACGGGGACGGGCCGAGCGGCGGCTGAGCCGGAGTGGGCAGAGGGATTGTCAGGATGCAGGGTGGCCGAGCAGTTTGCACGGAGTTTGAGCAACACACATACACATGATGCAAACTGGTCCAATCGTCAAGTCAACGAGATCTAAACCACAGCTAACAATGAATGACCTGTGGAGGAAGGAACTGCAGATGCTGCTTTTTATGGATGGAGGGAGGGCGTGACTGAGGGGAAAGGAGAGGGAGGGAGAGGTGAGGGAGGGATTGGGGGAGTGGAGGAGGAGAGGGGAAAGATCCTGGGGAGGTGAGGTGTGTGGGGGAATTGAGGGAGAGGAAGGGGTATGGAGGGAGAGGGGGAAAGTGGGGTAGGTGAGGAGAGTGGGGGAGGAGGAGGAATAGAGCGAGAGGAGGGGAGAGTGGGGAAGGTAGGAAGAGGGGAATAGAGGGAGAGGGCAGTGGGGGAGGTCAGGAGGAATAGTGGGGGGATATGGGGATGTGAGGAGTGGGGGATAGAGGGATAGGAGGGGGTTAGGGAGGGGAGAGGAGTTATGGAGGGCGGGAGTGACTGAGGGTAAGGGAAAGGAGAGGGAGGGTGAGGTGAGGGAGGGATTGGGGAGGGGGGGAGGAGAGGGGAAAGAAGAGGGAGAGAGAAGAGGAGGGGGAGGGAGTGCTGGGGGAAGAGAAAATGAGCCGTACCTGTGCAGTTGGGGGCTATGCGTGAATGGTGAAATATTGCGTTGGGGAACGGGTTGCGTTGGGAGAACGAGTGAGTGGTGGAAAATTGCATTGGGGAACGGGTTGCGTTGGGGGACCAGGCCTCCTGTGTGACAGGGACCCAACGGGTCCCACTTAGCCTAGTCTTTACCAAAATGCTCAAACCTTCTTCTGAGACATCCAGCCCAGTTGATTACAAAAGTAATTAATTGGTGCTATGCAGAATTTGCAGACTCCACAGTTGGAACAGGTAGGGGTTTTAGGATTGTTCATTGTCCTTCCAGAATGTTTCTCCATCAGTTTAACTAGTCTTGAGTCAGGGATTTCCATGAGTCAATTAAAATGTTACATTCCTTTACCTCCAAGGAGACTGAATACTTCCTGAAAGTGTGTTCTGTCGTCCTTGAAATTACTTTCCATGAGGGCTAAAAGTTTATTGTGAGCCTGATGCTGTGCATGTGGACAACTTGGCCTACTCACTGCAGCTGATTGAGAATGATTAGTCTTGAGTCAAGAGTCAAGAGACAAGAGTGTTTTATTGTCATACGTCCCAAATAGAACAATGAAATTCTTACTTGCTGCAGCACAACAGAATATGTAAACGTAGTACACTGTAAACAAAATGATAAACAAGAGAGAAAGAAAAGTTCAGTGTATATATACACACACACATACTCACAAGTACACACACACATATACACACACACACACATATATATATATATTTATTCAGAAAGTATTCCGACCCCTTCATTTTTTCCACATTTTGTTACGTTACAGCCTTATTCTAAAATGGATTAAATTCTTCTTTTTTTATCATCAATCTACACACAATACCCCAGAATGAAGAAGTGATAACAGGTGTTTAGAAATTTTTGCAAAGTAATTAAAAAGAAATAACTGGAATATCACATTTACATAAGTATCCAGACCCTTTGCTATGACACTCAAAATTGAGCTTAGGTTCATCCTGTTTCCATTGATTATCCTTGAGATGTTTCTGCAACTTGATTGGAGTCCACCAGTGGTAAATTAAATTGATTGGACATGATTTGGAAGCACATACCTGACTATATAAGGTCCCACAGTTGACAGTGCACGTCAGAGCAAAAACCAAGCCATGAAGACAAAGGTACACAAAAATGCTGGAGAAACTCAGCGGGTGCAGCAGCATCTATGGAGCGAAGGAAATAGGTAACGTTTCGGGCCGAAACCCTTCTTCAGACTGATAGGGGGTGGGGAGAAGAAAGGAAAAAAGGAAAAGGAGGAGGAGGAGCCCGAGGGTTGGGGGAGGGGAGGAGACAACCAGATGGCTGATGAAGGGGAGGGGACAGCCAGGGCTAGCAGAATTGGGAGAATTCAACGTTCAGGCCACCAGGGTGTAGACTGCCCAAGCGGAATATGAGGTGCATTTCCTCCAATTTACGGTGTTGCTCGCTGTGGCCATGGAGGAGACCCAGGACAGAGAGGTCAGATACGGAATGGGAGGGGGAGTTGAAGTGCTGAGCCACCGGGAGTTCAGGTTGGTTATTGCGGACCGACCGGAGGTGTTCGGCGAAACGATCGCCAAGCCTCCGCTTGGTCTCACCGATGTAGATCAGCTGGCATCTAGAGCAGCGAATGCAATAGATGAGGTTGGAGGAGATGCAGGTGAACCTCTGTCGCACCTGGAACGACTGCTTGGGTCCTGGAATGGAGTGGAGGGGGGAAGTGAAGGGACAAGTGTTGCATCTCTTGCGGTTGCAAGGGAAAGTACCAGGGGAGGGGGTGGTATGGGAGGGAAGGGAAGAATTGACAAGGGAGTTACGGAGGGAGCGGTCTTTGCGGAAAGCAGACATAGGGGGAGATGGGAAGATGTGGCGAGTGGTGGGGTCACGTTGGAGGTGGCGAAACTGACGGAGGATCACTTGTTGTATGTGACGGCTGGTGGGGTGAAAGGTGAGGACTAGGGGGACTCTGCCTTTGTTGTGAGTGGGGGGATGGGGAGAGAGAGCAGTGTTGCGGGGTATGGCAGAGACCCTGGTGCGAGCCTCATCTATGGTGGAGGAGGGGAACCCCCGTTCCCTGAAGAATGAGGACATTTCAGATGCCCTGGTGTGGAACGCCTCATCCTGGGAGCAGATGCGGCGTAGACGGAGGAATTGGGAGTGGGGGATGGAGTCCTTACAGGAAGCAGGGTGGGAAGAAGTGTAGTCCAGATAGCCATGGGAGTCGGTAGGTTTGTAGTGGATGTCGGTAAGGAGTCTATCACCTGCGATGGAGATAGTGAGGTCAAGGAATGGTAGGGAAGTGTCGGAAATGGTCCAGGTGTATTTAAGTGCCGGATGGAAGTTGGTGGTGAAGCGGATGAAGTCAGTCAGTTGTGTGTGGGTGCAGGATGTGGCACCAAAACAATCATCGATGTAGCGGAGGTAGAGGTCGGGGATGGGGCCCTGGTACGCATTGAACAGGGATTGTTCTACGTACCCGACAAAGAGGCAGGCGTAGCTGGGGCCCATGCGTGTGCCCATAGCTACGCCTTGTATTTGGAGGAAATGGGAGGAGTCGAATGAAAAGTTATTAAGTGTAAGTACCAGCTCCGCTAGGCGGAGGAGGGTGTCAGTGGCCGGGTATAGATTGCTTCTACGGTCGAGGAAAAAACGGAGGGCTTTGAGACCATCCTGGTGGGGGATGGAGGTGTACAGTGACTGGACGTCCATGGTGAAGATGAGGGGGTGGGGGCCTAGAGAGTGGAATGCGCGGAGATGACGGAGAGTGTCTGAGGTGTCTTGAACAAAGGAATTGTCGGTAGACCTCCGAGACAGGATTGTGTCGAGACACAGATCTGGGGAAGGGTATAAAATCACTTTCTGTGGCATTGCAGGTCTTGAAGAACACAGTGGCATCCGTCATTCTTAAATGGAAGAACTTTGGAACCATCCGGACTCTTCATAGACCTGGCCGCCCGGCCAAACTGAGCAATCGGGTGAGAAGGCCCTTGGTCAGGGAGGTGACCAAGAACCCGATGGTCACTCTGACAGAGCTCCAGAGTTCCTCTGTGGAGATGGGAGAGCCTTCCAGAAGGACAACTATATCTGCAGCACTCCACTAATCAGGCCTTTATGGTAGAGTGGCCAGACGGAAGCCATTCCTCAGTAAAAGGCACATGACAGCCCGCTTGGAGTTTGCCAAAAGGCATGAGAAACAAGATTCTCTGGTCTGATGAAACCATGATTGAATTCTTTGGCCTGAATGCCAGGCATCATGTCTGGAGGAAACCAGGCATCGCTCATCACCTGGCCAATACCATACCTACGGTGAAGCATGGTGGTGGCAGCATCATGTTGTGGGAATGTTTTTCAGCGGCAGGAACTGAGAGACTAGTCAGGATCGAGGGAACGATGAACGGAGCAATGTATAACGAGATCCTTGAAGAAAACCTGCTTCAAAGCGTTCAGAACCTCAGACTGGGACGGAGGTTCACCTTCCAACAGGGCAACAACCCTAAGCACACAGCCAAGACAACACAGGAGTGGCTTCGTGACAAGTCTGTGAATGTCTTTGAGAGGCCCAGCCAGAGCCCGGACTTGAACCCGATCGAACATCTCTGGAGGGACCAGAAAATAGCTGTGCATCGATGCTCCCCATCCAACCTGACAGAGCTTGCGAGGATCTGCAGAGAAGAATGGGAAAATTACTCAAATACAGGTGTGCCAAGCATGTAGCGTCATACCCAAGAAGACTTGAGGCTGTAATCGCTGCCAAAGGTGCCTCAACAAAGTACTGAGTAAAGGTTCTGAATACATGTAAATGTGATATTTCAGTTATTTCTTTCTAATTACTTTGCAAACATTTCTAAACACCTGTTTTCATTTTTTTATTATGGGTTATTGTGTGTAGATTGATGATAAAAAAAATGAATTTAATCCATTTTAGAATATGGCTGTAACATAACAAAATGTGGAAAAAGTGAAGGGGTCTGAATACTTTCTGAATGCACTGTATATATATTTTATACACATACACATACATACTCAAAAAAACAGACAATAGCAGTGCAATAATAATAATAATAATCTGTTGTAGTTCAGAGCTTATTTGAGGTTGTTGTGTTTAATAGCCTGATGGCTGTTGGGAAGAAGCTGTTCCTGAACCTGGACATAACAGATTTCAAGCTCCTGTACCTTCTTCCCGATGGCAATGGTGAAATGAGTGAGGGGCCAGGATGGTGTGGGTCTTTGATGATGTTGGCTGCCTTTTTGAGGCAGCGACTCCGATAAATCCCTTCGATGGTGGGGAGGTCAGAGCCGATGATGGACTGGGCAGTGTTCACAACTTTTTGCAGTCTTTTCTGCTCCTGGACAGTCACATTGCCGAACCAGGCCATGATGCAACCAGTCAGTATGCTCTCTACTGTACACCTGTAGAAGTTCAAGAGAATCCTCTTTGACATACCGAATCTCCTTAATCTTCTCAGGTAGTAGAGGCGTTGATGTGCTTTACTTATAATACTTATAATGCATCAGTGTGCTGGGTCCAGGAAAGATCTTCGGAAATATGCACGCCCAGGAATTTGAAGTTTTTGACTCCTCCACCATCGTCCCGTTGATATAAACAGGATTGTGGGTCCTCATCCTTCCTCTTCCAATAAGTACACAGGTTGTTGTGCTGGCACCATTTGGTCAATCGGTCGATCTCATTTCTATACTCTGGCTCATCACCATCTGTAATTCGCCCTACAACGGTGGTATCGTCGGCGAACTTGAAGATGGAGTTCGCACTTTGTCCGGCTACACAGTTATGAGTATAGAATGAATAGAGCAGGGGGCTGAGCACACAGTCTTGATGTTGGAGACATGAGCCACTAGAGGATAGGTCCACCTATCCCGCCAACGATGTTGAAGGGTTTTGCAGAGATAAGGCAGGAGAAGTGTCACCAATGCTAGGTGCCTAAAAGCCTACAGAGGGGATCACTAAATTATAAACGATGATGGTTTGAAGACCACTTTTGCTCATGCAACCAAGTTTTGGGCCTGTACACTGGAGGTGGTAGCAAATTAACGCTATTTATACTCACTAACAGATAGCTCCCAATGTATGGAAGTGATCTATATTGACCAGGGTAGACACAAAATATTGGAGTAATTCAACAGGACAGGCAGCGCCTCTGGAGAGAAGGAATGGGTGATGTTTCAGGCCGAGACCCTTCTTCAGACTGATCTCGACCCGATACGGGTCGATCCGAGAAGGGTCTTGACCCGAAACGTCACCCATTCTTTCTTTCCATTGATGCTGCCTGTCCCGCTGAGTTACTCCAGCATTTTGTGTCTACCTTCGATTTAAACCAGCATCTGCAGTTCTTTCCTACATATATTGACCAGGGTGTCATCGTGGATCTTAATTGTGCACTGCGGGGTCAGGCACAGAGGCTTGGAGAACATCATGTTTACGCAACAGGGCAAGGTGAAGGAATTCTGAACATATAGAGAGAGTCCAATCTTCCCAGACTCAAAATGTTGTTGTCTGTCCATTTCGTGCACACATTCTACCTGACCCGCTCAGTTCCTCCAGTGGTTTGTTTTCTTGGCCAAGATTCCAGCATCTGCAATCTATTGTGTCATCATTTATCAAGTCAACTGCTAATTTATGGATCATAACTACTACATTCACATCTCAATGTATTAATGTATCTAACAAACAGTAAGAGTCTCTGAGCCAATCCCGAGGCTTCCAATCACTGAAGATCACACTCTACCTCCCATTACCAAGCCAATTTTTGAACTTTCCTTGGATTCTATTGGCTCTAAGCTTTTGGACCAGTTTCATGTGTGGAATATTGCCAACCATGGTTGGAGGTCCAGATGCATTAATAACTCTGCCATCATCAATACACTGTGTTAGCCCTTCAATAATTTCAATCAAATTAATCAGTCATGATTGCTTTTTCTCAAAAAATCATTTTGACTCATCATGTTTATATCCTGTCTCGCAAACCGCAAACTAACCCCATTTTTTTCCAACAACTTTCCTATGACGAACATTATAATTACCCAATTATCCCCTGCTGCCTTTCTTGTATCGAGGTGCTGTAAGTGAAAGAAAGGTAAGGGCACTGAGGTGAGAGAGGCAAGGGATTGCTGAAGACGGCAGAAAGCGGGCAGCATGGACAAGGCATGATTATGTGTTCTCAAATGCAGTTGTGGGTAGTGCGCTTACGGAGGTGTAATTGTGTGACATCATGCAGTATAGCTTGGTTTCCAATGATCCTGGACCACATGATAGCTGCTGTGCAACATCCATCCAGTATCAATAGGACATTGCACATACTCATCTTTTCTACTTCAAAATCAAATTTGAGATGTCGAACATTAGGACCCTCAAACAATCCTACAGCAAAAAAAATGTTGCACAACTATCACAGCTGAGAATTTCTGATGCTTCAACACGGAATGAGACAGAGGCAGGCAGAAAAAGATAAAGAACTGCAGATGTTGGAATCTTGAGCAAAATACAAAGTACTAGAATCAGTCAGCATCTGTGGAGAAAATAGACAGTACCCTTTGTCAGAATGAAGACCAGCCTACAATGTGGTACTGTCAAAAAACGTACTGAAGTCCATGTAGACAACGCCTATCACTCTGACCTCTTCAAAGAAACATTTTCAGATTCATGAGACATGATTTTTCACGCACAAAGCCATGCTAACTAACCATCTCTAAACAGACAAAAAGCGGGTAGATATTGCCCCTAAGAATCCCTCCAATAATGTTCCATCACCAACATCACATTCACCACCCTGCAGTTCCCTGGCTTGCTCTGGCGTCTTTAAATACCGTACAAATTAGCCGCACTTCAGATTTTTGGTGCCTCACACATGGCTAAATATCTCTGCCAGGGCACCCGCAATGTCTTCCTTGGCTTACCTTCATATACGAGGTTAAGCTCAGGAGATTGTTCGAGAAATGCGATGTCAACGTTTCAGATTGAGGGTCTTCATCTGGAGTCCAGGTGAAGGCTCTCAACCCAAAATATTGACTGTCCATTTTCTTCCATACATGCTGCCTGACCAGTTGAATTCCTCCAGCACTTTGTGATTTGCAGGCAAGAGAAGGCCAGGTCAACAATAAACGTTCCGGGCACACCTCCTTCAAGAAAGACAATTCAAGATATGCCCTTGGATATTTTATTTTTCCACCCTTGGAAAAAGGTTCTGACTCGTTACCCTATCTAAACCCCACATCATTTTATAAACGTCTATCAGGTTTCCTCTTGGACTTTAATGCTCCAGAGAAAACAATCCAAGTTTGTCTAACTTGTTCTTAAAGCTTGCCCCATTGTGGGAATTGCAAGTACCAGTTGATGAAACCAGCATCTTAGACCTGGAAGCAACCAATGAAGATAACAAATTCTATCAAAACTGAGTAATGATCGATCCAAATTGCAAGGGGAGAGAAGCCAATTCTACTTGACTATTCAACATCATTTTAAAGGACAGAAACCTCTGACAGGGTGCAAATGGCAGAGAAGAAATAGAAAAGCCCAACTCCAACAGAGTACTTTGTACAAATGCTAAGAATATGATCATGCCATAATCAACAGTGCTGTGATAAAAAGGATATATAGCATGACACCCATTAGACCACGTCAGTGTTGAAGCAAAGGACTGCAAAGATGTCAGCATTAAGCTCATCATTGCAGGAGCCGATGAATACTGGATCAAGCACCATTAAATCTGTTTAATCGCTCTCACAACTACAGTGTCTGCCAAGATCAGCACGTGTAAAGCTAGAAGAATTACTGGAAGAGATTGATGAAAATTTGAGTTTCAACTGATTTGTTTTCCCTCCAGTGGCATGAATGAATGAATCTTTAATTGCACACAGTGAGCTGCTAAAAACAATACAAAGCCAAGTCGCTCGCCGTAATATAAACCAAATGTATTCAATGTCTCTCAATCAGCAATATGGTACTTCTTAGTTAACATCACTAATACTAGAAAATACAACTAATAATGATCTTAGAACCTACTTTACCAAAAACAATCAGTTGGTCTGAAGGGCCTGACTCCATGCATTAGGTCCCTCAAACAATCCCTACAGCAAAAAAAATGTTGCACTACTATCACAGCTGAGAATCCTCTTGGTGACCTCTTCCAAGAAACATTTTCAGATTTGTGAGATATGATTTTTCACACACAGCCATGCTAACCATCTCTAAACAGACAAAAAGCTGGTAGATATTGCCCCTAAGAATCCCTCCAATAATGTTCCATCACCAACATCACACTCACCACCCTGCAGTTCTCTGGCTTGCTCTATGACTCTATGAGTGGCAGCCTGTCAAGGCTGGGGCTGGGTGGGACAGGATGAGTACTGCAGCTAATCACCATTTAAATTTGGGGCTCAGGATTGCTTTGGCTAGTACAGCGAGTACAGGCATTACTAGGGACTGACAGCAACCTCTCCATGTGTTGGCAGTCTGCCTGATCCGACGGTCCCTCTCATCACCTCCTTTAACCTACATTGTAAGCTTCTGCTTCTCTTTGCTTATACAACTCTCTCCAGCCCAGATTTCCCCTATATTAGGAAATGATGGTTGCTGGCCACAAGGCTGGTTATCAAAAGGAACCTCCAAGTAAGATAGGAGAACACAATTCGCTGGTGGAATACCACTGAAGGGGTCAAAAATCGTTATTCAGTTTCCATCCACTGGATGCGAGATCTGGCTGGAAGGAAAACAAAGAAGGGGAATCCTACCTTGGTTCAGAGAATGGGAAAGACAGGCAAGAGAATTGAGAGATATGGAATAAAATTAAATGAATAATAATAGCGCTGCATTTTTTCCCCATAAACATTTTTGAATTTAGAGTTCAATGACAAATGGTTTTTTTTCTTTAAGGTAGGAAAATCATTTACTGTGTGTGTTCCCAGCATGAGCAACCTTTGTCTTTTCTCTTGAAGCACATTCATCATCCAGACTTGGGCATACAGGACATAATTTCAAAGTGTTCAAAATGTAAAATGAAGCAAATATGACTATTAAAGATATACACAAGGTTAAGTAAAGTTTCTCTTTCCTCGACGGACCCTCAGGATCTATGGTAATTTGCTTTCACTCTAGGTTTGTGATGTCCAAGTCCATAACCTCCTGAAAGTGGTAACATAAGTAGATAAGACTTAGGTTTTATTTGGAATATTGCATGCAGTTCTAGTCACCCCATTACAGGAATGACAGAGGCTTTGGAAAAAGTGCACGACATTAACCAGAATTATATCTGGATTAGGGGGTATTAGCTACAGTGAGAAGATGGACAAACTTGGATTGTTTTCTGTGGAACGATGGAGGTTTCGAAGAGACCTGTTAGAAGTATATAAAATTATGAGAGTCATAGAGAGGATAGGCAGTCAGAACCGTTTCCCAGAATGGGAAAATCAAATACTTGAGGGCATAGCTTTAAGATGGGAGGTGCAAAGCTTAAAGGAGATAAGCAGAGCAACTTTTTTTTTAGAACACCGATGATGGTGAGTGTCTGGAATGCGCTGCCAGGTGTGGTGGTTGAGGCAGATGCAATAGTGGAATTTAAGAGACTTTTGGAAAGGTGCTCGGATATACAGGGAATGGAGGGAATGGATTATACACAGGTAGATTTAGAATTGTCTTGACATCATGGTCGCATAGACATTGTGGGCTGAAAGGCCTGTTCCTGTGCTGTATTGTTCTACGCTCTATGTCCGATGTGAATGACAAGCACATGTGAGAACTGCAGATGCTTCCACAGATACAGCAAGGAGCACCCAGTGGGGTAGGTAGTTCAAAGGTTTTAAGATGATACACCAGATTTCTTTATGTTTCCAGTGCATGAGCTCCAGGTTCTCAATAAGTTGATAAGATTGTTTCAAGAACCAAGCACGACCCTCAATTTGACTGTGAAAGTTACACAAAATCATTGCAAAAGGTGAGTAGCACTCAAAAGACCGAGCTCCAATCAGATTTTTCCTAATCAGAAAAGATGCCCAGACCTGCAGAAGTCTAAAACAGGGGTTCCCAACCTTTTTTGTCCTGTTTACCCCTGGCAACTTTAATAGCACATAACAATGTTATTTCACTTATTTATGAACAACTAATATACAAGAACCAAACACAGTCAGTCAATGAGCAAAAATATGTACAAATCCAGAATCAACAAATTTACCCCCTGGGTAGGGGAAATTTACCCCAGGATGGGAACCTTGGTCTAGAAGATCAGAATGGTACCTTGATATGTATGAAACAAATCCACTTCATTTTCCTGACAAAGTATTCTCCAAGCAAAGTTTTGTGGAAACACACTGTCTACAGCTGGCATTCCAGAAATTCTTTTCAACTGGTAGGAAGTGATTTGGTGTAAAACTATTACTATTTTACAAGTACTGTGAGAAATTAAAAATTAATAGAACAAATTAAGCATTTTGACATTTCAGATGCAAGCCTACATCCTGCCACCCCATGGCACATAACTGTGACATACCCATGAGGTTGCTTTGTCCCCTATCTATAGTGATTGCAGTTTATGGGTCAGAAAATCAAAATTCCAGTGGCAAAGATGGTCCAGGAGTTTGGAGAGGAGCATGGTTGGGATTATAGTGTTGTTGATGGAGCAACAGTCAATAAATAGGAGCCTGGCATAGTGTTCTTGTTATCCAAAATATCTCGGGATGAGAATGGCCAAAGATGGTATCTGCTGTGGACCTGTTGTGATGGTAGGTGAACTGCAAGTGGATGTAGGCTTTCTTGGAAGGCTGGAATTAATATACAGAACAGCCTACTCACTCAAAGCACTGGATGATGGATATCAGAGACACGAGTCTTCAGGAACAGTGGTCATTAAGGTACACATACCTTGTTTTATTTTGGCACTATGATGATCGCAATCATCTTAAAGTATGTGGAAACATCAGACTGGAGTAGGGAATGGATAAAGGTGTCTGTAAACATTTCTGTAATCTGGTCCACACATGGCTTATCTTCTACTTTAAATCCAGATTCTTGCTGATCATCAAAGCCAATAAGACTATGTACACTTAGAATTTTATAGGCACAAAATGGAAATCAAATTAGTCTGACTGAAAATGCTGATCCATTCAGCCCACATATGGAGAAATACATTTAGTAAAGAGGACACAGAGATTATCGGTCTAGAAAAGCAGTCAACAATAAAACAGAAGCAACAATAAAAGCTATGTGCAATAAAATACAAATAAATTGGAAAAAGGGAAAGACAGAGTGACCAAACAGATCAGTCAACTCTAAAGATTCAAAATAACTAAATTCAAAAGGTATGTGTTTTGTAAAGTTCGGCAAAAACGATCAGGTTGATTGATCACAGCATGTGAACCATTGTCACATTGCCTGATGGGGGAAATAGGCAATAAAACACATATCCCTGGCATCAAGAGGCTTGACATGATCGATTGTAATTGTTCAACTGCGAAGAATAAGCATACTTCAGCAGAAAAAAATAAATAAAAAGGAACAGTACAGAGAAAAATCAGACGGTGTGGTGTTGGGCCTGACAAGATAAAGTTGTCAATACTAATAGAACATTGACAACCCAAAGGTATGCTATTTGTCCCATTGTATTCACACTGGTCAAAATAAGCTATGCAATCTAATCCCACTTTCCAGCATTAGGTCCACAATCCTGCAGGTCATGGATGTTCAAGTACATTTAGAGTACTTTTAAATATGAAGAGGGTCTCACAGCTACTAACACAATTTTTCCCTCCATCTCCCCACTAATTCTTTCATCTGTCATATTTTTCAGTCCTCTGCTTAGGGATAAGTGTCCATAAAGGCCCCGCAATTTTCAGAAACCTTAAATTAATCCATCTTCAACCTGACATAGGTTCTCAACCCAACACATCGATCAACTCTTTACCTCCATATTGCTGCCTGTCCTGCAAACTTCTTTTTTTCCTCCTCAACCTCTTGCTATAAAGAAAATAACAGCCTTTCCTAACATTTAAACTTTTCCTTTCCCGGCAGTATCCTCATTGATTAGCAAATGTAACGCTGTCGTCGCCCTATGACTCTGTTTGTCTCCCCCAGGTCCTCTGGTTCTCTCTCACATTCCAAAGTTGTACAAGTGAAATCTAGGAGTGAGGCTGCAGCAGGGATATAACTCAAATCATATGGTCCAGAGCGCTTGCATCAACTATGCAATGTTTCTGAAATTATTAGCGACACCCTGACCCATAAAACTGCACCCATAGTATAAAATGGCACACTGGCACCTGGTGTTTTATTATTATTATATATATGGAACTACTGGAAAACTTGGATATGGACCTGGACCTGGAACTGAACAACAGCCCTAGCTCTTTGGTTCTTCAGCTGAGTCTGGTCCCCAGGTCTCTTGCACAGGACTGGATGTTGTTACTGAGCAAAACCCAAAGTGCTGGAGAAACTAGACAGTACCTGTGGAGGGAATGGACAGTTGACGTTTTAGGTTAGCACCCTTCTTTACACCAGCTGGAGTGGAGTGGGGGGGGCAAAGAAGGAAAGATGAAAAAGGGAGACAAAGCCAAAACAATGTCAATCGAGGTGGGTTGTTTAATTAGCAGAAGCCTGCAGTAAGTTACCATGGTTAGAGATGAATGGGAGACAAAAGCGTCTGATAACAAAAGAACAGGAGTGAAATGTACAGCTCTAGGGTGGGAATATGGGTGGAAGAGGACAGGGGGATGGGGAAATTGGGGGATAAAAGGGGAACTCAGGGATGGGAGATGAGGGTACAATGGATGGGAAAGGAGCACAGTGACTCTGGGAGTCGGAATGGTGGGATAAATGAGTGCATATTGGCATGGGAAGACACGGGAAGGAAAGTGATGGTATTACATGACATTGACAGAAATAAATGTTTATACTGTTCAGTTGTAAGCTTCTCAAGTGAAATACATGGCGCTGTTCCTCCAATTTGATGTTGCCGGCGTGGCAATCGAGGAGGCCAAGGAGAGAAAGGTCAGTGTGGGAATAGGAAGTGGAGGTAGAAAATGGTTAGCAACTGGGTGATCCAGCAGGTCTTGGTGGACAGAGCACAAGTGCTCGGTAAAATGAGGAGGGGGAAACCACCCAGTCTACACATGGCCTTGCAAAGTAAAGGAAGCCTCATCAGGAGCACTAAATGCAGTAGACAAGGTTATAAAGAGTTGCAGGTGAACCTCTGTCTCAACTGGAAGGTCTGCTGGAATCCCTGAACGGAAGCGAGAGAGTGTAGGGGAGGTGTTGCATTGCCTGTGGTTGCAGGAGAGTGGGGAAGGATGAGTGAACCATGGAGTTGTGGAGAGAGTGATCTCTACAGAAAACGGGAGGAGATGATAAGCTGTGACTGGATCACACTGAAGGTGGCAGAAATGGTGGCCAAAAAGGTGAGGGCCATGGAACTCTATCCCCTCTCTTTCGATGCCCACCCCACCTTCATATGCACACATTTCGCCTGCCATCTACGTCCCCCTTCCCCAGACATCCTGCTCCTTTACATATTCATCTCACATCCCAGTTCCCCATTTCCCTTGTATCTTCTTTCTTCCCCCCCTCATCCATATCCATCCCTCAAAATTTACATTTCACTCCTCACTTAATTCCTTTGCACCGAATCTTTATCACTTACTCCACCCGCCTGCCAATCAAACCTGTATCCACCTATCAATTGCCTGTCCCCACTTCTCTTTTCCAGCTTTATACCCAATCAGTCTGAAGGGTCCCAACCTGAAACACAGTCTGTCCATTCCCTCCATAGATGCTGCCTGACCCATTGAGTTCTTCCAACATTTTGTGTTTTGCTCAAGGTTCCTGCAGCTTCTTGCATAGCCATTGCTACTGTTCCAGGTCAAAGGACACAAGCAGTACCTCCGAGCACGTCAACCTCACTCACCTGGATAAAGCAATGAAATCAGTCCAGCACAGCCTGAACCAGCCCAGAGTATTTAAGCAGAACGTACATCGAAGTCAGGTATTTACGCTCCAGCCTCAAGAAACATTTGCAAAGTGAACAGTAGCAGTTTGGGGAGGTGCTAGGGTTATCTTTACATACAATTATCTGCTTCAGCCTCACTCCACTACTGTCTCGGTTGCCAGAGCTTAGAGTGGACTGCCACTCATTTTAATGTGCTACAGCCTCCCCACCAAGCTCTAATAATCTTTTTAGTGACTGGACATGAAAATTGGCATCCACTGCCAATGTAACATCTAATTTTCCTTTTTGACAACGAGTGCTCTGTATACCAGTTTGTTGGCAACACTATCTCAATCTCATTGTGAATGCAATATTGGCTAGAACATAATCCTGATAACCCTGCCCCCTCAAAGAAATTCAGTCATCACCAAGTGAAGGACATGCCCTCTACTCAAGCTGGAATAACTAATAATGTAAGGTTCTGTGTTGTACACTGCCGCTTTAATGTTAGTTTGTGTTAAATGTGCATGAACATTCTTCCAATTCCTCGAGGCTTCAAAATTCAGTGTATGCGAGGCAGACAACAATGACAAAACACAATTCACTGGTGCAGGTAATTCAAAATCACAATCCCCAAGTGAAAAAATACTAAAAGTCAGCCAGATCAGCACAGAAACAGGCCCTTCAGCCTGCTAAATTTATTTTAAACGTTGCCATTGTAACCACCTAAAAAAATACTGTCCTACTCAATTTTTCCTCCTACAACAACCCTCTTAAAGCACGCGTTAACCTGATGAATCAACATTTGTCACCTTCAGAACAAAGCTAAACCCTTCCAAAGAAACCAAAATGGAACATCACTCTCGGCATCATCTCACCACGGCTGTGCACAATTGCAGCTGCCCCATGTAACATCTTCCTAATCATTCATTGTAACAGCACGTGTTTCTGCAGTTCAAATACATATTTTATTTTATACACGTTCTGCATATTACATACTGTAACGGCACGACCCCCCTTTGGGTCACTCCGATCCCCATCACCGGCCGACAGGCAGGTGGAAGCCCATGATCAGCACCACAAACAATGCCCGGTTGACAGAAATCACCGGCTCTGGAGTAAACCGAGGCCACAGCTGGGTCCAATTAGTGGATCAATTCACCTGCACCTCGTCAGCCCTACTCTCTTAAAAACCCAGGAGATCCAGCCAGGTGGGAGAAAGGAGGACAGGAAAAGGAGAGTGGAAGATCCTCTGCTAACTGTTTTCCCAGGCTCAGAAAAAAACAGAGCCACCCGACAAACCTGAGACCGTCAGCCTTTCAAAGCCCCGGGGAAGCTGTTGGGACAAATCCAGGTTTCCTGTGCCTCCTCATTGATGTTGAGGGACTGTGCCCTTGAGCGGACCCGAACCTCACATGCACTATTGTTTGGCATTGGAAATAGAGCCTATCTCTCAAGTTCACATTACTGCGAGTGCCAGTGTGGTCATTGCTGATCCGGCGTCATGACTGACACAATAGTTTAGTTCTCACCACAAAAAGGAAGAACAGTTCCAGGTGACCCCTGTGTTACAATTGTTCAGATAAAATTTGCCCTTGGTAGAATTCACAAATTACTACCCAAAAATTTGAGAAATAGAATAACATTAGTTCTCATGTAATCTGGGTGGGGGAATTACTTGAATCAATCTTTTGTGTTCAACTGTTTCTTGATGCATGCGCAGATTATGCAGCCTCGTGTTATGCAAAATTGTGATACAAAACATTTTCAAGGACCCCACGAGCACCTCACCCCCGCAAATACATGAGGGTCACCCAGTATTGGTTATCCATTACAAATATTTATACAAAGTCTACAATTGCCATGCTGGAATTCAAACATATGACTTAATAATTTGTCTCAGAATGCTCCCACTTAAACTGGCAAGGTAAAGAATATCACAAAGTTATCAATGATCACAACGCAGATTTGGTTAAAAAAGCACCAATTGCAATGCAGAGCAGGATTCAGACATCCACTGGATTTGCGGGACCTTCTATTGAACTGAGTCAGGATTATAATTCCACATCTCAAAAAGCAAAAGCGCGACCCATTGCGAGTACAACAGTATGCACATGATAATGTTATCAACACAGGAGGTACTTCTGCTCTATTTCATGGGCACTCGACTGTAATAATTTAACAATCACCCACTGATTTTGTACCATTGAAATCACAGTTCACTAACTCAGTCCACATCTGTTAAATGAATACCCCTGCTAACTGCCTAACTATATTTGTTAAATGAGCTATGAAAATGATATTAGCAAGGATACATAAGAATTAAATAATCCATCTAGTCTCTGCGAGAGGTGTCTCAGAAGTGCAGTCCTGCTCAAGCATGTATTTGTAAGTACAATGCATTGGCAGGGGGGGCACACCATATCTCCAACTATTGTTATTAAAGATAGTTGTTTTTTTTATAGATTAATAATAAAGCATTTATTATAATATATTCTCTATACGTTAATTTTTATAGTCTCCCTTTCAATTTATGTTGAAAATACAAGCTGAATGTAAATAAGGGGGTCAACTGGGTCTCGCTAAAATAAACCAACCATTGAAGTTCCATCCATTATAAACTGGGTCAAAAAAGGAATTGAATGCACATTAAAACATATTCAGTAATTATTAGGCAATGAAATGCAGCACTATTGAACTCTGTCCAGGTATGGAAGACTAGGAGGACACAGGCGTGGAATCAAATTAAATGGAAGAGGAGAGAGATGCATATGTTCAAGGTCAATTGGTGTGAAACTCTAAAGCGCACCAACCAGAAACAATCTTGACCTCAAACAGTTCATTGGAAAAAATGCATCACATGGACTACTAATGGAGAGTATGCAACATTTCCCTTATTTTTCTTTTAGAAAAAGTATTGAGGTGCCACTTATGACATTGGATACCGTGAAAGAAATAACAGCAATATAACACATCAGTTGAAGCTGAAACGCTAAAACTAATGTTTTCTTGCTTATGCATAATGTATGCATTTCATCTAAATCCATTAGACCGGCAGAGGTCAAAACGGGGCAAAAAAATGGGACATGAAGTTCATAATAAAATAAAGTTTTATATACAGAACTGTCAAAAAAAAAACTTTTATAATATTAATCTGCAGTTAATAAACTGTCTGCCAATGGAAATTTATCGGTTACTTAGGCAGTTAACTAGAATTTGTTACCTTGTAATGTTATCCGTGGCTGGGCCATGTATACAAGTTGAATTAATACAAGTTGAATTAATAAGCATCACTAATGCCAACAACCCAAACCAAGATCTTCAATATTAGGAAACCAAATCAAAGTGTGATATCATAGGAAGAAGGAAGCAGGCACTGAGCATGGTCATTTACACCATCTTAGAGGGGTTAACATAGAAACATAGAAAATAGATGCAGGAGTAGGGCATTCAGCCCTTTGAGCTAGCACCGCCATTCATGGCTGATCATCCAAAATCAGTTAACCCGTTCCGGCTTTTTCCCCATATCCCTTGATTCCCTTAACCCTAAGAGCTAAATCTAACTCTCCTTTAAAAACATCCAGTGAATTGGCCTCCACTGCCTTCTGTGGCAGAGAATTCCACAGATTCACAACTCTCTGGGTGAAAACATTTTTCCTCATCTCAGTCCTAAATGGCCTGCCCCTTATTCTTAGACTGTGACCCCTGGTTGTGTACTCCCCCAACATCGGGAACATTTTTCCTGCCTCCACCCTGTCCAATCCTCTAAGAATTGTATATGTTTCTATAAGATCCCCTCTCATTCTTCTAAATTCCAGCCCAGTCGACCCATTCTTTCATCATATGTCAGTCCCGCCATCCTGGGAATTAACTTGGTGAATCTATGCTGCACTCCCTCAATAGCAATAATGTCCTTCCTCAAATTAGGACACCAAAACTGCACACAATACCCCAGATGCGGTCTCACCAGGGCCCTGTACAACTGCAGTAGGACCTCCTTGCTCCTAAACTCAAATCCTCTCGCAATGAAGGCCAACATGCCATTAGCTTTCTTCACTGCCTGACCCAATTCAGATAATAATCTGCTTTCCTGTTCTTGCCACCTAAGTGGATAACCTCACATTTATCCACATTATACTGCATCTACCATGCTTCAGCCCACTTACCCAACCTATCCAAGTCATCCTGCAGCTTCATAAAATCCTCCTCGCAGCTCACATTGCCACCCAGCTATGTGTCATCCGCAAACTTAGAGATGTTACATTTAATTCCCTCATCTAAATCGTTAATATATATATAAACTGGGGTCCCAGCATCGAGCCTTGCAGCACCCCACTAGACCCATAAATTGCTACTCTTTGCTTCCTGTCTGCCAACCAGTTCTCTATCCATGTTAATACCCTACCCCCAATACCATGTGCTCTAATTTTGCCCACTTAATTTTGTTCATTTTAAATTTCATTCCAGAGCAAATAATAATGCATTTAAAATTGTTACATTTAAGAGTGGATCTAAAACTGTGGTAGATATTATTTTCAGTCAGTTGGTTATGCCGCAGGTACAGAAGGAGAAATGGATGATCACCAAGGACAGTAAAGGCAGGCAATTCAGGCAGGAATTCCATCCTCATTCCCATTTTCAAACATATATTGAGTGTTGGGAATTGTGGTGTGGTGGTTTCCCAGGAGGATACACCAGCAGCAGACCAGTTTCTGGCATCTCAAAGGGCTTTGCTGTTCAGAAGAGGAGGAATAAGACCGGGCGAGCGATAATGCTGGGCCATTCATCCTTTCGTAAAGGAGGCAGATAGATTTTCTGTGGATCAAACAGGATACGATAATGCTCTATTGCCTCAGAAGGGATGTGAAGGAGCAGGATGGCATTGCAACATTAATCAGGGAATGTGAATGCTAAGACCTTGTGCTTCGGTCAGGGAGATCTCAGAAAAACTGCAGAATATTGTTGAGAGGGAGTGGTTGGTTAAACAGCCAATGTTTGTGATACAGATCGATACCAGGGGAGAGTGGGAGAGGGGATGAAGTCCAGCAACACAAACTAGGTAGCAGGGAATGCAAAAGTTAGTAATCGCTGGATTGTTTCCAATGCCACAAGCTTCTGAGTACAAGAATGGAAGGATAGATCAGGAACGTATAGCTGAAGGGATGGTGCGATGGGTTCGACTTTGGGTTTCTTCACAAGTGGGATACATACATAGATACATAGACAATAGGTGCAGGAGTAGACCATTTGGCCCTTCGATGCAGCAATGTGATCATGGCTGATCATCCACAATCAGTACCTTGTTCCTGCCTTCTCCCCCAAACCCTTGATTCCTCTAGCTGTAAGAGTTCTATCTAACTCTCTTTTGAATGCATCCAGTGATTCGGCCTCCACTGCCTTCTGAAGCAGATAATTCCACAAATTCACAACTGTGTGAAAAAGTCTTCCTCATCTCAGTTCTAAATGGCCTACCCCTTATTCTTAAACTGTGGCCCCTAGTTCTGGACTCCCCCAACATCGGGAGCATGTTTCCTGCATCTAGCATGTCCAATACCTTAATAATTTTATATTTCTCTAAGGTTCCCTCTCATCCTTCTAAATTCCAGTAAATACAAGCCCAGTCGCTCCATTCTTTCATCATATGTCAGTCCCGCCATCCCGGGAATTAACCTTGTGAACCTACGCTGCACTCCCTCAAGAATAAGAATGTCCTTCCTCAAATTAGGAGATCAAAACTGCACACAATACTCCAGGTGTGGTCTCACCAGGGCCCTGTACAACTGCAGAAGGATCTCTTTGCTCCAATACTCAACTGCTCTCGTTTTGAAGGCCAACATGTCATTAGCTTTCTTCACTGCCTGCTGTACCTGTATGCTTACTTTCAGTGACTGATGTACTAGGACACCCAGGTCTCCTTGTACTTCCCCTTTTCCTAACCTGACACCATTCAGATAATAATCTGTCTTCCCGTTCTTGCCTCCAAAGTGAATAACCTCTAGAGAAAGTGAGACCTGTACAAGTGGGATAGTTTGCACCTACATCCTACTGTAGGGTACCTACATCCTTGCAGGGAAGTTTCCTGGTACTGTTGGGGAAGATTTACACTGAGTTGGAAGGGGAATGGGCTTACAGTTGTTGTTTAGATGGCAGGTACGTCACCTAGAGCAGTTACAAAATCCAGAAGCCAGGGCCAGGATCAATTAACTGCCTTGGTTTTTGTTTTTGCACGGAATTTGGTTTTCTATTCAAGTAACTTTTTGCTTGTTATATTATCTATTAAGTCTTGTTTACAAACGTGTTGTGCTGCTGCAAGAAAGAATGTCATCTGTGTGTGTGTGTGTGTGTGTGTGTGTGTGTGTGTGTGTGTGTGTGTGTGTGTGTGTGCGTGCGTGCGTGCGTGTGACCTCGCAGGCCGCCCCCCCCCCCCCCCCGCCACCGTTCGTTGAGGGGACGGGACCCAACGGGTCCCACTTGGTCAAGTATGACAATAAAACACTCTTGACTCTTGTAGTGTCATTGGAGGAATTGAGGAAAGGAAGGAGCTCGATCCACAAGTCCAACAAGTGGCAGCACATGTAGATAACATGGATAAACAGGCATATGGGGTACTGGCCTTCATTAGCTGAGGGAGGATATCCTAGAAAGCAGGTTGTTTCAAAAACATGGTTGGAGAGGCAAGGTCTGTTTTCCCTGGAGCAGTGGAGGTTAAGATAGGACACAATTGTAGTATATAAAATTATGAGAGTTAGAGTTAGGGTAGACTACTGAAAATTATACTTCATATCTGAGGCAGATAAAACGAAACAACAGATTTAGAGTAAGGGGCAAGTGATTTAGAGGGGATCTGAAGGGGACCTTTTTCACTCAAAGATTCGCAAATACAGGTCACTGACGATTTTCCGGCACCTAGTGGTCCAGCACCTCCTTTAATCTGGAGGAAATTATGAGAACGCACTTGAAATCCCTCCCGGAAGTCCCCCTGAAAATGTGGCGCTTCGGCAGCCGAATTTGCCCCCTGCGACCAGAGCTCCAGAACTCTGGCCCAGTCGGAGCTGGCAGATCCGCTCCCATAGACGACTTCCGAGACCAACTTTACAGGCCTCCTCAGCGGCTGAAGCAGACCGTTCCAGTACCCTTGGACTCCTCTCGGAGACTGTGACCTCTGTTGGTCCGGTTAAACAGATAATCCGGAAAGGCTCTGGAATCAAGGGTAAAGGAAAATCGGTGGCTGACCTGAATGTGAAATTCACAGCCTGGAACAGAGTGATGGAAGCAAAGTCACTGACAGCATTTAAAGTGTGTGTGGACAAGCACATGAATCGCCTTGGCATAGAAGGCTATGAGTAAGTACTGGAAGATGGGATTGATGCAGATGGTGCCCACTGGTCGGCGCAAACATGGTCAGCCAAATGGCCTGTTTCCACGCAGTATGACTCTGTGACTACTAAACTAGATTAACTCGACTAAAAGGTAATTACAAATCATAAACAGCTGGATGAAAAACTGCATTTAGAAAATATATTTGCATGGATAGACGACTGCCTAACTGATTGAAAACAGCCGGGATTAATGCATCATTTTCAGGTTGGCAAGCTGTAACCAGTAGAGTGCCACAGGGATCAGTTCCAAACCCTCATCTAATTATGCTATATTAATGGCTCGGATGAAGGGAATGAGTGTATTGCAACCAAATTTTCTGATGAAAAAATAGATGGAAAAGCGTGGTGCGAGAAGGACAAAAAAGAGAAGTGGACAGATTAAATGACGGCAAAATTTGGGTAGATGAGTGGTGCCGGTTTCTTCCTAGTTTTCCATGTCTGGATAATATTAGAATTTGGTGCCTATAGAGTTGGAGTAGTATATCATGTAAACCGGCCCTTCAGCCCACCTTGTCCATGCCAACCACGTTGGCAAACTGGGCAGGTCCTACTTGTCTGCATTAGGCCAAAAGCATCCAAATCCTTCCTATCCATATATCTGGGTGGAATCTTTCTTTCTTTCCTGTCCCATCCCTCTCCCCCACCCTCCCACTCCTGATGGGTGAGGTTTCGGGTTGAGATCCTTTTTCAGACTTGAAAATATCCTTTATTCTTCATCTTATTAACATTGAAACTGCCACTCTAAAGAATCCCTTAAATAAGATTATGACTTAAAATAATAACTTGGTGATTAATATTAACTTCAAGAATGAGAAACTGTAAATGTCTTGAACAATAGTCACCCTTGGGGCTAGTTTGAAAAAATGAAATGTTCAGTGATATGTCTTATTGGTAATGGCATGCCAGTGACAATTATTTTTCCATCCTCCTTTGCAACTTTTAGCTGAAGCCCTACTTGCTTTGAGTTTATATTTTAAGACCGGAGGAACAAATCAAGAAAGATTATATTTGAGGACAGGGTACGACCACAGTTCTCAGCCAGCATTGTTACAAAGTGAGTGGCAGCTTTTAGATCATCATCTCATCACACTATAAGGAAATTAATCTGTCTATTCACTGAAGTCTGCTCATTGGCTCACTGATCCTCAGTCTGATATGAGCTGATTGTTTATCTCAACTTTGATTTAAAGGTAAAGGCTCCAAGCAAGCAATAGAATGCAAGATTTGAGGCTACACACACCTTCCAGCCAATTCCTGCTCGATGCATGGTAAAAACTTAATTATGCCTGGATAGACAATAGGTGCAGGAGTAGGCCATTCGGCCCTTCGAGCCAACACCGCCATTCAATGTGATCATGGCTGATCATCCCCAATCAGTACCCCATTCCTGCCTTCTCCCCATATCCCTTGACTTCGCTATTTTTAAGAGCCCTATCTAGCTCTCTCTTGAAAGCATCCAGAGAACCTGCCTCCACCGCCCTTTGAGGAAGAGAATTCCACAGACTCGCCACTCTCTGTGAGAAAAACTGTTTCCTCGTCTCCGTTCTAAATGGCTTACTCCTTATTCTTAAACTGTGGCCCCTGGTTCTGGACTCCCCCAACATCGGGAACATGTTTCCTGCCTCTAGCGTGTCCAAACCCTTAACAATCTTATATGTTTCAATGAGATATCCTCTCATCCTTCTAAACTCCAGAGTGTACAAACCCAGCTGCTCCATTCTCTCAGCATATGACAGTCCCGCCATCCTGGGAATTAACCTTGTAAACCTACGCTGCACTCCCTCAATAGCAAGAATGTCCTTCCTCAAATTAGGGGACCAAAACTGCACACAATACTCCAGGTGTTGTCTCACTAGGGCTCTGTACAACTGCAGAAGGACCTCTTTGCTCCTATATTCGATTCCTCTTGTTATAAAGGCCAACATGCCATTCGCTTTCTTCACTGCCTGCTGTACTTGCATGCTTACTTTTATAGACTGATGTACAAGGACCCCCAGATCCTATTGTACTTCCCCTTTTCCAAACTTGACGCCATTTAGGTAGCACACAGAACAATGGTTTTCACTATTTTAGCACACACGACAATAAACGAACCAATATTAATACCCTAAAACATTCACCTTATTGTTGTGACGTTAGTTACACCTCACCAGAAACCATGCTCAACCTTTATATGAGAAGACATTTCCCTCCAATTTTGCTCTTTTCAATTGGAGTAAATACCTGGTTCCATTTGGCACCTCCCCACATCTGATACTAAACAATGAAACAGGAAGTTGGATGATTATTTCAAACCAAATAGAACTAGAACATCTTGAATAGAAATGAGTTGAAGCCGAAATGATGACTGTTAAATAATTCATGAAGTAAAGGAAGATATTCAAAAGTAAAAAATTGCACTGTTTCAATTATCCTTTTAGTAACTTATCATTTTACCTGCAAGAAATTTGCAGGAGTGAGATTACCAGCATAACAGAGGAAGTGGTAATGTTTTATGTCAAAGAATATTCATCTCAACTGCTGTCCATGAACTCTTGCAGGTGCGCGTCCTCTTTCTACCAGCTTTCTCTCCTAAAAGATAGCAGCTCTCCAATCCTTGCTGCTCACAGTTCTCATTGCATTCTATTACATAATTTATTTGCTTTATAGGCCAATAAGTTATATAGAAATAAAATAATTAGCTCTATAAATTCTCTTTCTGTCACCCTGGGACATGGGTCACTTCACCAAGGCATTATACAATTGCCACCTGTCATTACTACTTCAACCACATTTCTTTAATTTCACACTACCATTGCCACCTTTGCTTTCAGCTGTTCCTTTCTCCAATTGATTGTGTAACTGTTAAACTTGTACGACATTAAACTCCCTACTTGGTTGCAACTATAGTCATTGTTCTCACAATCCACAGCTTCACGTTGATCAAAGAAAGGGGAGTGAAGAAACAGATTCAGTTGAAATAACATTGTTGATAACGTCTAACTCATGGGATCCATATCACAGTCAAATATCACCAAAATCTTCAGAATTTAAAATATTTGCACATACCATTAATGAATCACATCATTGATCCAGCAGCAGATAAAACCAACCTCTTCAAATGCATTATTTTACCATGACAAATTCTCATACTTAATACAAGGAACAATCTCCAAATTAAATGTATATTTTCACATCATGTCCAACAATGATGTGATAATGAACATGATGCTAAATTAAACTAATCCCGCCTAGCTGCACATGATCCACATACCTGCATATTTGTGCATTTATTGAAAATGCCCCAAATGGCATTATTGTTCTTCATCATCATCATTTCTGATAGTGCATCTACCACTCTCTGCATTAAAAAACTTTCCCCGTACATCTCCTTCAAACATCTTGTACTTCTTGCCGCACTTAACGTAAAGTTACGCTCTTTAGTATTTGACATTTTAGTTTAGTTTATTATTGTCAAGTGTACTTGGGTACAGTGAAAAGATTTTTGTTGTGTGATATCCAGTCAAAGAAAAGACTATACAGGATTACAATCACGCATCCACAGTGTCCAGATACAAGATAAAGGTTATAATAATCTCACATTTCCCATTTTTTCCAAAATTTCAATCATCATTTACCTGGCCTCCGCAGCAAGTAGCTCATCATAGTGAGAGGATCGTTGATCATCATCTTGTCGATAACGGATAACTGTGGCAAGGCCTTTACTCACTAGGGCTTCCGCCGTGTTACTGAAAGAGAACAGAAACAGTTACTGACAAGCCATACATTTATGAGTGAAGAAAAAAAGTACAAGAAAGATAATATACTCATGACGTAATTACTCCACGGTTAATCTAGTTAGGATTCTGCAAATTCAAGTAAAATTATTTTCCAAATTTTCACATTTCTATAACCTATTATATCTTATCAGTTTTTCTCAAAGGACATTTTCTCAATGTTGTGGGTTCAACCCTGCTCCTGCAGTTTAGCACTTATCCAGGTTGCTCATTCACTCCAGTCAAAGGTACGATTTTTCGAATAACATTTAAATTAGGCAAGGTACCTACAAACTACCCAAAGAATATGCAAGTTCAATCTATGCATATACAAATACTTGAACACTGAAGATAGGTATCAAAACGCTATCTCTTCCCACAGGGATTTTATATCAGGAGAGTACATTGTTCAGCCCAAGCAGAACACAGAAGCTCGATTGTTGTCAAGTGAACCAAGGTAATAAGTTATATGCTTCAAACACAATGAGTGTTGGGAATTTGTGGCACAATTGAATAAGTGTACTGCCAACTGAATTATCATGGTCTGGTTACTGCTCTATTAAATTATTTTACAAGGCAGCACTTGCAAACGAATTTGTGCATGCATGTTATGCACTATATAAACACTGGTTTGTATTTCCACTCTGCCATGGTGGGAAATAATATATATTTCAATAGGTTAAGCACTGCCAACAGTAAATTGCACAAATTCAATTACCCTCACATAATAATTGGTTGTGTTCTCTCCAGAGAGGCACGAGTATTGGAAAAGCTAACTCCAATGGAATCCTCCTCCTTATAAATGGCTTAAAACATAGCCATATAATAACCAACACCTTGTTCTATCAGAGACAATTACATGTCAGCACCTGCTTAAAAAAAAACTTGCATTGAAAGGTCACAATGGGTCATGGGAAAAAATAACAATTATGAGCAACTTAAGACCATGATGTAGTATGAAGCCCATGACCTAAAGACTAGATAGTGGTTATACAGAGATGTAGCAACTCTTCAATAACCACGACATTGCATAGATTCTTCAAATCCCATCAAGACTATGTACAGCCCAAACTCTCAAGGACTCAGAAAAGCTTATCAAGGATAAGGATGCCGCCTAGAACGAGCAAGTTGGACTTTGATTTCATTCCTCGGTAAACTATCTGGTTCAGACCTCTGAAAGCAACTAGGTATGTTGGAGATAGAATAGCAAATTAAGTTCCAATAAAAAAATGTGATAGAGAGAAGCTTCAGCCACATTAGACTGAGAATCCGAGAAAAGGACCAGGAGCCTCAGACAAGCATCTTCAATAAAGGAGACAAATACAATTGCATTACCTGTGGAGGTCTTCCTGCTTTCTGCCATGGAAAATGTGTAAGAGTCCTTGCCTACCACCACCTCCAAGTGGGTGAGCTGTTGCTCTCCAAACTAGTATGGATTTCATCCATTCGGATAACAATGATTTTTATGGTTCCAAAAAAGTTGAGTATTTTTAAGATAGGAAAAATACTGCTAACAGCATCAATCATTATACACGGCATTTATGACCTTGCATTCGTTTTTCTGAGCCTAGCAACTGAGGATGACTATGGACAGAAAAAGTCAGTCTGAGGAAGGATCCTGACCACAAACCTTGTCTGTCCACACAGGCTGCCTGACCTGCCGAATTCCTCCGGCACTTTGTTTTGCACTCAAGATTCCAACATTTGCAGTTTCTTGCGTCTTCACGACGATGGAGAATATACTTTATAAATTTAGCTACCCTCAGAAGTTCATCTTCAGTCAATATCTACAATGTGATAACATCAAACCACAATTCTAATCAACATTCAATCAGAGCACCGACTGGGATCAAAGAACATAACGACCATGTCTTTATTCCAATATGTATATGAGCATATGAACTTAGATAGATAGATTCTTGATTAGTACAAGTGTCAGAGGTTATGGGGAGAGGGCAGGAGAATGGGGTTAGGAGGGAAAGATAGGTCAGGCATGATTGAATGGCCTAATTCTACTCCTATCACTTATGACCTCATGAACCTCCATACGAATTACAATAGGATAGGAGTAGCTCATTCAGCCCTTTAAGGTAACTTCACCCTTCAGTAAGATCACAACTGATCTGGGGTGGTA
Source organism: Malacoraja senta (assembly GCA_038087875.1). Lineage (NCBI taxonomy): Eukaryota > Metazoa > Chordata > Chondrichthyes > Rajiformes > Rajidae > Malacoraja > Malacoraja senta. The sequence continues at coordinate 8,413,319 of CM075985.1, read as the reverse complement.
CCGTGAACGTCAAATCTCTTCATCAGGATCATACGCAAGCCTCATTGGCCACTTGAAAACCCATAGAAATGCAGTAAAAGTAAATCATCCTCAATCACAAGGGACTGCATTAGTAGTAGTAACGTCTAAAGTAAAGTTTAAAGTCTAAAGGACTGCATTACTAGTAGCAGCATGGTAATATCAGGATCTCCAGGTGAAGAAAAATTCCGCACATCTACCTTTAATCCTACCCATTTAAATCGATGATCCATGGATATTGAATTGCCTGTTTCCTGTCAACTATCTTGGCCCCTTAAATGTATATGACTTCATGAGTCAGCCTCTTCGGTTGCGATGGCAAGATGGCATAAAAGCACACTGAAAAATGAGTTGGAAAAAATGAATGTCTGAATAATTACATAACGAGATTTAAGTGAAGAAATATTCATGAAGTCAAGGCTGTAAATATCTGTGTAGTTTACTGACAATCCTACCTGTCAGACTTCAAAGCACCAAGCATGCATTTTTTAAAAATCTCTATCTCAATTTTTGGAACACTACAAATGCTATGTACAGAGAAGATGTAACTACAAGGGAAAATAAGAGGAAAAGGAGGACATGACTCATGAATTTGTTTGGGTAATAGAATAATTGGGACCACAGCAAATTCAATGGATACACTCCTGGGTGAAATGCAGCACAAAAGGCCCTGAGCAACAAGAAAATCATCAGATGTAACCTAGGTTTAAAAGCAATTTCATACTAAAAATATTGTATGCATTGCAATCAGCTGCAAATATCCTATTACATTCCACAGCACGAACAAAGCAGACATAAGAGACTGCAGATGTGGAATCATGAGCAAAAAAAAACAAACTGCTGGAAGAATTCAGCATTCAGGCAGTCTGAAGAAGTGACCCGACCCAAAACGTAATATGTCCATTTTTCACAGATGCTGCCTGACCCACTGAGTTCTTCCAGTAGTTTACTTGGATTGTGCATGTGCATGATTTTCTCTTGCCAAGACTAGTAGTTAATTTGAGCAATTCCCTCTCTTTAACAACAATGCTTGGTAAAGTTCTTTATACATCTACCAAGTAAAGTGCCGCATGATATGTCTATCTATTGCATTTGCAACCTGCATGGTGAAAGTTGCTCCTTGATTTGAAACCTACTGCTCTGATTGTAAAGGAATACACGTGCAGGTCCCCTGCCACACTCAACAGTGATAAAAGCTGGCTTTAACTATCATTTTGAAGTGGTAGTGGATTTTGTCATTCATGCTGCTACTTATTCAAGCATGAAACACAGTGAAAGCATGCCTACTTAGCACCAAACATGACTGTCGGTCAAAATACCTCTGATTTTCTCTTGCCAAGATTAGTAGTTAATTGGTGGAATACTGGAGAGCTTTCACGAGATTTCTGCAAGACAATTTGGCCTATGCAGCAAAATTCTCAGACTAAAGAATTTGATCAGTTCAAAAGACTTTAAAGTACATTTATATTTTGACAGCCTATGGACATCCTTGTGCAAATTAATTGAAATCATGGGCTGAGTGTTTTTGTTCCATAGGATGAGTTACAAAGTCTACCAAAGATAGACACAAAATGCTGGAGTAACTCAGCGGGACAGGCAGCATCTCTGGAGAGAAGGAATGGGTGATGTTTCGGGTCGAGACCCTGAGGAAGGGTCTCGACCTGAAACGTCACCCATTCCTTCTCTCCAGAGAGGGTGCCTTTCCTGCAGAGTTACTCCAGCATTTTGTGTCTATCTTCTGTTTAAACCGCATCTGCAGTTCCTTCTTACACATTCAAAGTCTACCAGTTGTTCTTATATTAAAAACCAATAACATTCAAAATATATCTAAAAACAAATTTACACCAGCATTGCATCAGTATTGCATCATCTGCCTTTTCTATCATTTGAGAAGAACTCTAGCAATTCACAAACTGGATACCACTCCAAAAAGGCAAACAGAGATCATAACCTTGCATCACTATTTCTTGAAGTCACAGCAAGAGATTGCCACAAAGTTGTAGGAGTGAGCAAACTTCCTTATCCTGGAGTGTTAGCCAAGGGTCCCAAACTGGCTCACTATTGCCCAAGAGGACGAGCAGTGCGGCGCAAAAGGAAGACGACTCCAAGAGATGAGGCCTTACTGATTCTGGAAAGTAAGAATGATACAAGAAATACAAGCGATGCTCTGAAGAAAGATTTGGAGGCAGTAGTCTCAATAAGCTCAAGCACTGTGCGAAGGTGCCTCCTTGAAGTCATTCATATAGCCGGATGACCTGTGAGAAAATTATTTGTAACTGTTGATGAAACAATACCAGTGGGCCTTAAGAGATTGGACATTTGATGACTGAAGAAAAGTGACAAAAGCCATTTCCTGGGTAGACCAAAATGCTGGAGAAACTCGGCAGGTGAGGCAGCATCTCTTAAAAAATATATAGAGATATATATTTTTTTAAATAACGGAGAGCGGTGGAGTGGCGAGGGTCGGTAAAGTTGATGGTGGAGGCCCGCGGGGAGTGGAGTCCGGGTCAGCGGGCGAAGCGTAGGAGGTCCCGGTCAGCGGATGGCTGGTGAGGCGGCGAGGTTCGGCGATCGCGGTGAGGCGGAGAGGTTCGGCGGCGAGGTTCGACGGTCCCGGTGAGGTAGCGAGGTTCGACGGGTCCCGGTGAGGCGGCGAGGTGAGTAGGTCCCGTTTTGGTGGCGATAGTTGGAGGAATCGAGGAGGTAGCAAAGGTCTGCATTATCGGTGAGGGGGGCAATAGTCAGAGTTACCGGTGAGGCAGCGAGGGTCGGCAGTATCGGTGGGCAGGTGAAGGTCGGCGGCAGCGGCTACGTGGAGGTCGGCGACGGCGGCGTCTTCGGTGGTCCGGGCTCGAGGTCGGTCCGGGAGGCAGTCAGTACTGGTGCCGCTTCTCGTGGTAAAGATGGTGTTCGGGCAGTCGGCGCGTGCCAGTGTTGGGGACAGGAGCCTGCGGGGCGATCGAGTCGCGGAGTGTCGGTGGCAGGAGCGGCTTGGAGGGTGGGCGAGTTTAACGTCCTTGGTGGAGTCCAGGTGGGCCAGGAATCGTTATTGAAGGCGTGGATCTGCCATAGCATGAAGTAGATTGTGGTCCGTTGCAGATCTAGGTGAGTGAGGCCCCGAAGTTTCGGGAGAGTCAAAGCGAGGTCCTGCTGGTGCCGGCGCATCGCAGCCAGAGTAGATCGCAGGGCACAGAACGAGAACCGCTGTGTATGGTGGCAGAATAGCCAGTCGGTATAGATAGTCCGGGTTGGGTCCGAACTGGGAGGTAGGGAACTGGAGCTGGAAACCATGAGATACAAGATGGAGGCGCAGGCAAGTTCGAGAAAGCAAACGTGGCTGTGGTAACGGGTCTGGGTAGGATGTGGTCGTAGAGTTGGAGGGAAGGGGGAATCACAGAGGGGGGGGGGGCAGTGAGAGAGAAGGTTGTTAAACTGTCTTCGGAGAGAGGAGAACTTCTTCAAAGTAGGCATATCTTGAGGAGATTCGCAGTGAGTAGACGAAATGTTTAAGAAGGAACTGCAGGTGCTGGAAAATCGAAGGTAGACAAAAATGCTGGAGAAACTCAGTGGGTTCAGGGCCAATGTAGCCAACAAGTTTGGAGATTAGTCGGAGAACCAGTGAGAAAATGTCACCATCAAACATCCTGAAAAGATTATGTTCTGGGGTTGTTTCAGCTACTAGAGTGTTGGTCTGCTGCACCCATTTGATAAAATGAGGTTGCTGCAATATATTAATGTATTGCAGAGAAGAGAGGTGCCGGAGATTGCGAAGACTTTTCCAAATTGATCTAGAATATTCCCAGCACAAGTGTCTGAGAAGGGTTTCGGCCCGAAACGTTGCCCATTTCCTTCGCTCCATAGATGCTGCCTCACCCGCTGAGTTTCTCCAGTATTTTTGTCTACCTTATACTTTTTAGTTATTAGTTTATAAATTAGACATTGTTTGGTCACAAAATCAAAACAGTATATTGATGGGGAAAAAAATGTTGATGTAGCTTAGTTTTTAATTGATACATATACCAGCACTATTTTGTCTACAAGAAAAGGCACGGGTTTGGACTAACTATTTTGCAAGCAAAAATGCACAATAAATCCTACGCTCATTCCATACACTAAAAATCAGATGCTAAAGCACCAGTTTTCCAGAAAGGGCAGCAAAATTCATCTTTTTAAAGCTAGTGTAAATGAAGAACATTACCTTAGAAATGCATCATCAATGATTACAAATAAAGGACTTCAATGTGTACAATCTCATGAATGATGCATGCCCCTTTTATACTGCAATGGATTTTCAAAAGCTTGACCTTAAATTTAGAAATTAGGACTTTAATCATGATTTTTGTATTTATATCTAAAAGTATTTTATTATTTACATGCAATTAAATATTTATTACTACAGAAGCATTTTTGTAGGTAAAAGGTTCTGGAGCAGAAAATAAGAATGAAATAAATTTGATGGTATTCCAATTAAATTGCACTTTAGAGACCAAAAGTTGATATTCAGTCAAATATTTCTAAAACACAATAAACAGCTTTGCAAAACACTTAAAACAAAATCCTTAAACAGAGCCAAAAATAAAATTATGTCAGAACCTTATACAGTTCCAGCAAAATCTAGCAGGCTTATACGAACATCATACTGCAGATGCTGTCAGCCTAAAAGAAAAACATTAAATCCCAGAAATACTCAATTGGTGGACAAGTTAACACTTTGGGTTGTTATCAGATATTGATCTGAAATATACAATGTTTCTCCACATAGAAGAGAGTTGACGTGATCTGTCCAGCATTTTCTACTCTTACCACACTACAGTGCTTTGCCTTTGTAATTCACTTTCCCTTATAACCCAGTTTACACTTGGCTTTGAACCATTCTAGCCATGGTCTTCTATTCTTCTGCACTTTTCAATATACTACCACAATGCAAATTTCCTTGCCTGATTTATGGTCTTCTCAGCACATACATTTTCATTTTCATTCATTTTCTCCAGAATGAATTCCATTTGCCACTTTTTTTGCAAATCAACTCAAACAAGTACAAAAGCATAACAATTAGCCACCAGTAGCCAATGAATGGAAATGGCAATGCTGTCATAGAGACACGCAACACGATAACATAGAAACATAGAAACATAGAAAATAGGTGCAGGAGTAGGCCATTCGGCCCCCCCCCCCCCCCGTGCCTGCACCGCCATTCGATATGATCATGGCTGATCATCCAACTCAGTATCCCATCCTGCTTCTCTCCATACCCTCTGATCCCTTTAGCCACAAGGGCCACATCTAACTCCCTCTTAAATATAGCCAATGAACTGGCCTCAACTACCTTCTGTGGCAGAGAATTCCACAGATTCACCACTCTCTGTGTAAAAATGATTTTCTCATCTCAGTCCTAAAAGACTTCCCTCTTATCCTTAAACTGTGACCCCTAGTTCTGGACTTCCCCAACATCGGGAACAATCTTCCTGCATCTAGCCTGTCCAACCCCTTAAGAATTGTGTAAGTTTCTATAAGATCCCCCCTCAAGCTTCTAAATTCTAGCATGTACAAGCCGAGTCTATCCAGTCTTTCTTCATATGAAAGTCCTGCCATCCCAGGAATCAGTCTGGTGAACCTTCTCTATACTCCCTCCATGGCAAGAATGTATTTCCTCAGATCAAGAGACCAAAACTGTACGCAATACTCCAGGTGTGGTCTCACCAAGACCCTGTACAACTGCAGTAGAACCTCCCTGCTCTTATACTCAAATCCTTTTGCTATGAATGCTGACTTCTTCATTTGCTTTCTTCACTGCCTGCTGCACCTGCATGCCTACTTTCAATGACTGGTGTACCATGACACCAGGTCTCGTTGCATCTCCCCTTTTCCTAATCGGCCACAATTCAGATAATAGTCTACTTTCCTGTTTTTGCCACCAAAGTGGATAACCTCACATTTATCCACATTATACTGCATCTGCCATGCATTTGCCTACTCACCCAACCTATCCAAGTCACCTTGCAGCCTCCTAGCATCCTCCTCACAGCTAACAATGCCCCCCAGCTTCGTGTCATCCGCAAACTTGGAGATGTTGCATTCAATTCCTTCATCCAGTTCATTAATATATATTGTAAATAGCTGGGGTCCCAGCACTGAGCCTTGCGGTACCCCACTACTCACTGCCTGCCATTCTGAAAAGGACCCGTTTACTCCTACTCTTTGCTTCCTGTCTGCCCAGCCAGTTCTCTATCCACATCAATACTGAACCCCCAATACTGTGTGCTTTAAGTTTGCATACTAATCTCTTATGTGGACCTTGTCAAAAGCCTTCTGAAAGTCCAGATATAACACATCCACTGGTTCTCCCTTATCCACTCTACCAGTTACATCCTCGAAAAATTCTATAAGATTCGTCAGACATGATTTACCTTTCATAAATCCACGCTGACTTTGTCCAATGATTTCACCACTTTCCAAATGTGCTGCTATCCCACCACCGATGTTAGACTAACTGGTCTGTAATTCCCCGTTTTCTCTCTCCCTCCCTTTTTAAAAAGTGGGTTACATTAGCTACCCTCCAGTCCTCAGGAACTACTCCAGAATCTAAAGAGTTTTGAAAAATTATCACTAATGCATCCACTATTTCTGCGGCTACTTCCTTAAGTACTCTGGAATGCAACTTATCTGGCCCTGGGGATTTATCGGCCTTTAATCCATTCAATTTACCTAACACCACTTCCCGGCTAACCTGGATTTCACTCAGTTCCTCCATCTCATTTAACCCCCGGTCCCTTGCTATTTCCAGCAGATTATTTATGTCTTCTTAGTGAAGACAGAACCAAAGTAGATATTCAATTGGTCTGCCATGTCCTTGTTGCCCATGATCAATTCGCCTGTTTCTGACTGCAAGGGACCTACATTTGTTTTAACTAATCGCTTTCTCTTCACATATCTATAAAAACTTTTGCAGTCAGTTTTTATGTTCCCTGCCAGTTTCCACCACTGCCTCTTCTTCCAGGAAAATCAAACAAACCCTATCCAACCTCTCCTCATACTGAAACTTCCCATTCCAGGCAACATCCTGGTAAATCTCTTCTGCACGCCCTCCAGTGCAATCACGTCCTTCCAAGTGTGGTGACAAGGGCTCCAGATGAGGTATAACCAATGATTTATCAAGTTTCATGAATTTATCGAGGGCAGTACGGCTTCCGGCCGTCTCGTGAATCTGTCCACGATGGTGAAGTGGTGGGTGACACCTCTGGATGGGGGCAGCGATCCAACGATGTCGACGTGGATGTGGTCGAAGGCAAAGTTCTGCATCTGCGCCTTGATGTGTCGCTGAATCTTGGAGGTTTGACAGGGGATGCATGTTCTGGGCCAGTTGCCGACCTGTTTGCACATCCCGCGCCACATCAACTTGGCATCCATCAATGTCTTTGTTGTCCGGATGGAAGGGTGAGCTAGGATGTGAACGATGTAGAAACTCCGGCGGCGCCAGGCAGCTGGGATGATGGGTCTTGGCTGTCCCGTAGACACGTCGCAGAGGAGTGTGGTGTCAGCGGGTCCGAATCGCACATCCTCCAATGGCAGGCCTGAGATGGCAGTGCTGTAAGCGAGCATCTCTTTATCCTCTCTTTGGTTTGCCGTGAAGTCTTGGATGAGAGGGACAGGGTACCGGTCGACTGTTGTGACCTCGTTGAGATGGTCGTAGTCCCAACAGGGTCTCCAGCCCCCAAATGCTTTGGGGACCATGTGAAACGGGGATACCCACGGGCTGTCTGAGCGGTGCATTATGCCCATTTCCTCCATCTTGCGGAACTCGTCTTTGGCCAGTTGGAGCTTGTCAGGGGGCAGCCTGCATGCGCATGCGTGGAGTGGCAGTCCGGTGGTGGGATATGGTGCTTCACCCCATGTTTAGGCGATGTTTTTGGCCGGCCGCAGTTACCACTACTGATGGCCGGCCGAGGCGTTTCCCGGATGCGTGCTGGGTGGTTGGCATCGTCGGCCCTCGGAGCCCCACCTTTGGTGGCATTAGCACCACTTGTCTTTGCTGGCGCCGTTCGTGGCCGACGTCACTGCCGCTCCTTTCGTGGAGGCTGGGACCGCCCGTATGACCTGCCGACGCACAGCCGCCACCCGATTGATGGTGGCTCCACCCTGTTGTTTGGCCCGCCACAGCACGTCCGCACGGGCTGCCAGCCGTCGGGGGTCGGTGAAATCATCATCCGTGAGGAGCAGGCGGATGTCCTTGGGCATCTGCTCGAGGAAGACCTGTACGAAAAGGAGGCAGGTCTTGTGTCCAACCATCAGCGCGAGCATTTTGTTCATGAGCACGGACGGTTTGCAGTCGCCTAGGCCATCCAAGTGCAGGGGTTTTGCCGCCCTGTCGCGGCGGCTGAGACCGAAAGTGTCGTCGAGGAGCGTCTTGATCACTTCGTACTTGTTGTCGGCTGGTGGCTGGCGAAGGTAATCGATGAGGCGCCCGCCGGTTTCCTGGTCCAGCGCACTGACCACGTACTACTACTTGGTGACGTCGGCAGTTATCTGGCGGATGTGGAATTGGGCTTCGGCATGTTCAAACCACACTTGGGGCTGTGATATCCAGAAGGTGGGCAGTTTGAGTGAAACTGCTGATCTGGGTTGTCTCCTCCAGACATGATGAAATCCAAAAGAGGCCGTTTTGGATCATCAGGGTCACCACTAAAGAGGCTCACGTGCTGTATAAACACTCAGTTTAATATTTAAACGATACAGCTCAACTCCTCCCTCCACCACCTCCAGTTTAAATTCCATTTGGAATATTTTGGAGGACCAAGACACCAAGAACAATTAGTACAAAAGGGCAAGGTGTGTGAGTTAATGTGTTGACTGCGAAGTGAAGACTAGCTCCGTCGTCCGCTGCACCCCGCCAGCTGTCCATCCAGGTCAGCGTTGATTGGTCGGCCCAGATCACGCAAGTCCACGCGAGTGCTCGAGCTCGACGAGCGATGATTCGAGACCAAAGTGGCTCGGCCCACCACAAGATATTCCAAAGCTTGGGGTCCTTGGCAGCGAAAAGCAAGGTGGCCAATTGTAAAGCAATTAAACTGAGAGATACTCAAGAGTCCAGAACTGGAGCAGCATAGATGTACTGAATTATTACAGTACTGAAGGAGATTAAAATATAAAGAAGAAAGAGGGTTTGGAAAAAAAAGGATGAGATTTCTTAAATCAAGCTGCTGCTCAAGGGTGACAGGTAAACAGGTGATCCCGGTGTTACAGCAATTCGGTAATGGAAATCCATCCTCACAAACCACTGACAAAAATTCTGAGTTTCAGAATTTAAAAAAAAAACGAATGAAATTGATATGTAATAGTGTAAATAATTACATTTTTTTCACTTTGCAGTTTCTAACACGCACAGATGACACAGCTTTGTTTTCTGGAAAACTGCGAGGCAGATCATGCAGAATGCAAACCACTCTGCACTCCCTGCCCTTATTACAGAGGTCACCTTATGATGCAAGTTTCGATCAGGCTGCAGAGTATTGACTAATGTTGTGAGCCTGATGAGGAATGAGGGATGTGTTTTTAATTTTTAATGAAAAAGATAAATCAGAAAGGACGTGACCTGGAATAAGTACCATCATTGGTGAAACTGGGTTTTAAGACCTCAGAAAGTAAGCTTTAAAATCAAAGTATAAAATATGAATATAGAAACTTATATTCTTTGTATTTCAACAAACATGGTGTGGTTCTTTGTGCACTGTCACTCAGAAGCTTCAGCTTCATCTTGTATATCTTTTTCCTGCAGATATTATCAAATGAATGATTTTTTTTGGACAGAATTCAGAAGAGACAACCATCTTAAATAATAAGAGAAAATTGGACTGATGAATGTACAAACAAGGGCTTTCATCATTACTGCAACAAAATTACTGTAATTGGACCTGCTCTGCAATTGCCCACAGATGCTGTACAGGCTTAAAACATACCCAACAGCAGATGTTACAAAGCATTCTGTTCTTTCTCATTCTCTCTCTATTACTTCTTCCTTCTCCAACATCACTTAAAGAACTATATGGTCACCAACATTCATCTTGCGTACTTGTGTGAAGCATATCGAATGCAGAAAGAGCAAGTGTTTTAAAAACCTTTTAAACTGTAAATCTTGTACAACTTAGAGCTCTTGCCGCAACCTATCAATATCTCACTGCACTCAGACCTCATCCTCATTCCATTAGATCTCATCCATCAGTGCACACATTTCAAGAATTAAACCAATTAGCAGAATGATTGTTTAACATCCTGCAAAATAAATGGTTATTATTTTGGGCAATTAAAGTGGTGATTGTTTACTAAGCCAGCAGTAATTATGATATAAGTAATCAAGAGCCAGAGGTTGAGTCGTGCACAACATACCATGCGCATGTATCTAACACGACATCATGGATACAGAATTGGCTTCATGGAAGGAAGCAGAGGGTGGTTAAAGGACAATTTTCAGGCTGGAGGCCTATGACAAGTGGTGTGCCTCAGGGATTGGTTTTGGGCCCATCTGTGGCTTATATGAAAATTTAGATGAGAATGTACAAGGAATGGATCGATTGGCCAGGTGGGCAGAGGAATAGTTGATGGAATTTAATACAGAGAAATGTGAGTTGTTGCATTTTGGGACGTCGTACAAGGGCAGGACCTACATGGTAAATGGTAGGCCTCTGGGTAGTGTTGTAGAGTGGAGGGATCTAGGAGTACAGGTGCATGGTTCCTTGAAGGTCGAGTCGTAGGTAGATAAGGTGGTCAAAAAGGCTTTTGCCATTTTGCCCATCATCAGTCAGCGTAATGAGTATAGAAGTTGGGAGGTCATGTTGCAGTTGTATAAGACATTGGTGAGACCGCATTTAGAATATTGTGTTCAGTTCTGAGCACCATGTTATAGGAAAGATATTGTCAAAGGTAGACACAAACGGCTGGAGTAACTCAGCGGGACAAGCAGCATCTCTGGAGAGAAGGAAAGGGTGACGTTTCAGGTCGAGACCCTTCTTCAGACTGATGTCAGGGGAGTGGGCGGGACAGAGATAGAATGTAGTCGGAGATAGTAAGACCGGTGGGAGAATTGGGAAGGGGAGGCGATGGAGAGAGAGGGAAAGCAAGGCTATTTGAAGTTAGATAAGTCAATGTTCATACCGCTGGGGTGTGAGCTACCCAAGCGAAATACTTAATCTACGAACCACTGTTGTATAACGTTAGTACCTCCACCAATGTAAAGCACTTTGGTCAACGAGAGTTGTTTTTTAAATGTGCTATAGAAATAAAAGTGACTTGACATGACATGGGGTGCTGTACCTCCAATTTGCACTGGGCCTCACTCAGCCAATGGAGGCCGCCCATGACAGAAAGGTCAGATTGCGAACGGGAGGGGGAGTTAAAGTGCTGAGCAACCGGGAGAACAGGTAGGTTAAGGCAGACTGACCAGAGGTGTTCAGTGAAACGATCACTGAGCCTGCGCTTGGTCTCGCCGATGTAGAGATGGGGGAGAGAGAGCAAAAGCAGAGCTGCGGGATATCGAGGAGATCCTAGTGAGAGCCTCATCTATAATGGAAGAGGGGAACCCCCATATCCTAAAGAATGAGGACATCTCAGATGATCTAGTATGGAAAACCTCATCCTGGGCGCAGATGCGGTGTAGACGGAGGAATTGGGAGTAGGGGATAGAGTCTTTGCAGGAAGCAGGGTGGGAAGACGTGCAGTCTAAATAGCTATGGGAGTCAGTAGGTTTGTAGTCCCTTGCCCAGAATAGGGAAATCGAGGACCAGAGGATGTAGGTTCAAGGTGAAGGAGAAAAGATTTAATAGGACTCCAAGGGGTAACTTTTTCACACAAAGGGTGGTGGGTGTATGGAACAAGCTGCCAGAGAAGGTAGTTGAGGCTGGGACTATCCCATCGTTTAAGAGACAGTTAGACAGGTACATGGATAGGACAGGTTTGGAGGGATATAGACCAATCGCAGGCAAATGGGAATAGTGTAGCTCGGACATTGTTTGCCGGTGTGGGCAAGTTGGGCCGTAGTTTCCACACTGTATCATTCTATGACTCTATGAATGATTAATACGTTTAAATATGCCACTAAAGTAGGTGATTTCGTAGATAGTGAAAATTGTTATCAAAAATTACAGGTCTTTTGATCAGCTGGGAAGATGGGCAGAAGAATGGCATGGAATTTTATCCAGATAAGTGCGAGGTATTGCATTTTGGGAAGTCAAAAAAGGGCTGTGAAAGGCAAGGCCCTTGGGAGATCAGGGAGATCTAAGAGTACAAGTATAGTTCCCTGAAAGTGGTGTCACAGGAGGTCCAAGGCATTCATAACCAAAGGCACAAATACAAAGGCATTCAGCAATGTTATCACTTTATGTGATAGTCCTTCATGAAAAAGTTAATTTAAATCAAAATGGATGTAACCTGCAAAAAGTAGCATAATTGGTGAATGGATTGTAAGACCTCAGAAAGTAAGCACCTAGTTCATGATCCAATGTATTTTGTAATTTTATTAAATTTTACAATTTTATAAATTTTGTAATTTTGCAATACAAATTGAGATCGGAAAAAAAGTACAAACAGTTCTTTATGCATTTCAAAGATAATGAGTCTTCAAGATTAACAACCAATTTTGGCATAAGCAAAGTACAAGCAACCAAGAGATAATTTATTCAAAAGGAGAAAACTGCAATGCTTTGATTTGCAAGGCTCGTATTCCTGGGCAAATTTACATAATTAACACAATATTTTCCACAAATTTCACCATAAAAGTGACCATTTCAACATTCCCCTCCAGTCAATCTCACTAATTATTTTCAAATGGTGTAATATTGCTTGCTCCTTACTAAGTGTGAAAATCAATTCATCGAATTGCTTAGCAGAAACTGTTGAGTGAATACCCTTCTTTCTGATGTGATAAAGCTGTGTGAGATTTTATTGGTCAGAAACCAACATCATAAAACCGATCTATAATGAGGCAGAACACTGAGAATCGCTAAGATTATCTAATACCACATGCAGTTTTGCTCTCCATTTCACTCTTAGATGCACACAAACAAATGGATATATCAATTCCACCCCCAAATGATGTTACACCTCTTGGTAGACATAAAAAATGCTCTTTTAACATTGCAGCATTCTCATCATTTGCTTGTTCGACACACTTCACAGCAGTTATCTATTCAGTGTAGGAGTATTATTTTTCAGGTGCAATCAGTACTTGGAAGAGGTCCGATTTGGAACCTCAGCATTGTCTGCCAAGAAAAGTAATTCTTTTCTGAAGCAGGTACAATTTCTGTTGTTTCTCTGATCTGAGTGTTAAGCTTGAATAAAATTAATTGTTGTGGCTGTTCAATGGTGTCCATTTCTTTTGCTGCAGTAAACCAGATCTATATGCACATTGTAATTAAAACATGTCAGACAGAATCACGATACCAAACCCCACAAAATCCCCACCCTTTCCACGAATATTTTTACACAATTTAGGCATTTATATAAGACTAAACCATCAAAAACCTCCCTCTAAAGAAAATCCCTACTCCACACCCATTTAAATCAATCCAATACTTTTATGCCTTGGACACAAAATGTTGGAGTAACTCAGCAGGACAGGCAGCATCTCTGGACAGAACAAATGGGTCACGTTTCAAGTCGAAACCCCGAAGGTTCTTTGAACTTTAATGTGTTCTTCAATACTTATGCAACTCTGGAAGCCTGTTTACAATAGACCAGAGTTGAGTTTGATATATTGCTCTGCTGAACTGTTACACGCTTTTCAGTTCAACCCTCGAACACAATACCCGCTAACTGAATGTTGTTACCTGAAATCAATATGATCAGGCATGATCACAATGAATGGCAGTGCTGGCTCGAAGAGCCGAATGGCCTACTCCTGCACCTATTGTCTATTGTCTAATACCCTCACAGTCCTGTGCTGAAATGTAATCTTCTATTCAGGCAGCAGTGGATCAGTTCTGCCTTGACCAGCCAATTAATCTTCAGGCTCAAAAATTATTCTTCCGCTGGAATCTAAAGATGTTTTGCAGATGTGGCCGTGGAGATAAACTTTAAGAGACGACTAGACCAAGTGGGGACACGTTGGGTCCCGTCCCCTCAACGCGCGATTGCGGGTGGGGGGCGGCCTGCGGCATCACACACACACTAACCCCCCCTTGATATTATATGAATATTATTCATTTTATCCTTTTCCCCCATTCCCCGCCCTATCCACTCACGCATTGCCCCCAACTGCGCAGGCGCGGTTAGAGAGGGAGAGGGAGGGGGAGTAGAGAGGGAGGGGGAGGGGGGAGTGGCTAGAGAGGGAGACGGAGGGGATAGAGAGGGAGGGTAGAGGTAGAGGGCAGAGAGATAGAGGGGCAAAGAGACAGAGGGGCAGGGAGACGGGGGAGAGAGAGGGGGTAGAGTGGTGGGAGGAGTGAGGGAGAGAGGGGGGGAAGCGAGGGGAGAGAAAGGGGGGAGAGGGGAGAGAGGGGGGAGAAAGGGGGGAGAGAAGGGGGAGAGGGGAAGAGGAGGGGGGAGAGGAGAGGTGGGGGGAGGAGGGGGGAGAGGGGTGGGGGGAGTGGAGGGGGAGAGGGGGAGAAAGGAGGAGGGGGTAGAGGAGGAGGGTGGGAGAGGAGGAGGGGGCGGTCGGCTGGCGAGTGGAGCAGTCGGCTGGCCGGCCCAGGGGTGGAAATCCCGGGGGGGGGGGGGGCCAGGGGGGCACGTCCCCCCCCACGGTTTTAAGAGGTGGGGGACGATCCACCCCATTTTTTGTAATCCGGATTTTAAAACCCGGTGAAATCGCCACTTTCCGCGTGACAGGGGGGTTGGGACTGATGATCGAGGGCGCCGATTGGACGAGAGAGACGTCGGTCATCTGGCAATGGGGGCGGGACATGATGATTCAGTGCAATGATTGGAGGAGGGTGGTGTCGGTCAGAAGCGGAAGTAGGGGGGTGGGACTGAGGATAGAGCGCCGTGATTGGAGGAGGGAGACCTCCGTGGAGCAAAGATCATAAAGCGGAGCTTGAATTGCATGCCCAGGTCATAGGGTCACAAGCGAAAAACACTCTTGGCAGCCCTGGACACAGACCTGCGCCTCATCCGCAGCCAGGATGGATCCCGGGTCTCCGGCGCCGCAATCACTGCCGAACCGTCACTGGGACAATCCCCGTCCCCGCCCGAGTGCCGCCCCGCCCCCCACGCCCGGGGGTGGCCAGAGACGTCGGGAGTCAGACGGGAGCAGTGCCCCCAGGCCCACAGCCAGCGCAGAGAAGCAGCGCTAAATCTAGCTCAACTCTGCCTGTCCCGCCAAGTTAACCTGCAGCCCTGCCTGGACTTACGGGAACGACGGCCCAGGTTTACAGCCAGCGCGGAGAAGCAGAGCTAGCTCCACGGCTCCGGACTGGTGTCCCGTCAGTCCAGGCAGGGCTGTAGATTAACCAGTTGAGCTGGATTTAGCGCTGGATTGAGCTGAAATTACCGTCCTCAGGGCCCACGACTGAAGCCTCCGAAGCATCGCGTGTGTGTGTGAGCGTGTGCATGCGCGCATGGCCGTGAAGAAATTATGTCCCTCCAGTCCCCCCCGTTTTGAAAGCAATTTCCGTGCCTGGGCCGGCCAGGCGAGAGCGGGCAGGGCGGGCGTCAACCAAAGACTGCAAGTTCGGCGGCTTCAGTGCAGGGCCCGACTTCATTTCCGGCTGCGTCTTTTGTATAACGGGGGGGGGGGGGGGAGAGAGAGGCGGGGGGGTGACGTCACTGGCAGCATTGTGACGTCATCAGCGAAAGGCAGTCGTTATTAAATTCAAGTTTTTTCAGATTTTTGAACATTTGTAATAACTTGAGAAATAAAGCATGAAATGATTATACACACAAACAAACACACACACGAACAAACACATCCACATCCAAGATCAGACTTTTAATAGTTACTAGACCAAGTGCAGACCCGTTGGGTCTGCTCCCACAACGCACCCGTCCCCTACCCATAGCCCGCAGGGGCGTGGGGGGCTGAGAGGGAGCGGGAGGGGGGCAGAGAGGGAGCGGGGCAGAGGGAGGAGTGGGGCGTCGTCACAGGGGAGGGCTGGTTCCCGAACGCTATACACCCTCGCTCCCGGTTGGCGTCTCCCGGATTCAGGTTCCAGGCGGCAGGGCCCCGAGTACGGGGGGAGTGGTCAGGGGGGGGTGACGTCACTCGCAACGCGAGCAAGAAGACACCAGGTTTTTTTTCAAAGTCTTTTCAGATTTTTGAACATTTTCATTAATAAGAAATAAAGCATGAATTTTTCAGATAAGGTGATTTTGGACTCGAGAAGATGTGATTATACACAAACAAACACACACGAACAACCACACACACATCCAAGATCAGACTTTTAATAGGTACTAGACCAAGTGCAGACCCGTTGGGTCTGGACACCGAACGTGCGTTTGCGGGGGGGGGGGGGTGGGGGTGGTGCTGTGGCATCACACTAACCACCCCCTTTCCTCCAAAGCACGGAATCCGGCACCCACAAACACACACACTCATCACACCCCTTGATATTATTTTAATTTTTAAATTTGCTTCTTTTATCCCATCTCCACCCTATCCACTGACGAATAGCCCTCACCTCTCATGTGCGTCTAGAGGGGGGGGCATAGAGTGAAAATTTAATGTTAGAAAAAAAAATTTGAAGAGGGCAAGAAGGAGGGGGGAGAGGAAGGGGGAGAAGAAGGTGGTGAGAGTAGAGGGGGAGAGAGGAGAGGGGTGGAGAGAGGTGGGAGAGGATGGGGGAGAGAGGTGAAGGGGGGTGTTGAAGCGGGCGTGCATGAGTTGAGGGGGAGAGAGAGAGGGGAGAGACAGAGAGACTTGTATACAAAAAAAAGCTGGAGAAACACAGCGGGTGCAGCAGCATCTATGGAGCGAATGAAATAGGCAATGCTTTGGGCCGAAGCCCATCTTCAGACGGGGTTTTTTCTGAAATGTTGCCTATTTCCTTCGATCCATAGATGCTGCTGCACCCGCTGAGGTTATACATTTTTGTTTTGTGTACCTTCGATTTTCCAGCATCTGCAGTTCCTTCTTAAAGACAGAGAGACTGTTGACAGGCTGTTTTCCCAACACGCGTTTGCGGGAGGGGGGTGGTCTGCGGCATCACACACACTAACCACACCCCAAACACACTCGGGGGGAGGGGGGGAGAGGAAGACGGGGTGGGGAGAGAAGAGGGGAGAGGGAGACGGGGTGAGGAGAGAAGAGGAGAGGGGGAGGGAGGGGAGAGGGGGAGGAAGAAAGGGGAGAGATTGGTGAGGGAGAAGAGAGCAGGGTGGGGGAGAGGGAGGGGGAGCAGAGTGGGGAGTGGGAGGAGAGCGGGGAGTGCAGGAAGGGGGGAGTGGATGTTAGAGGTGGAGAGAGGGGATGAGGGGAAGGGGAGAGGAGTAGGGGGAAGAGAGGGAGAGAGGGATGGGGAGGGAGAGAGGTGGGGGAGGGAGAGGGGAAGAGTGGGGAGTGAGGGGCAGAGGGGTAGCGGGGAGTGGTGCAAGAGAGAGGGGAAGGGGTGGGGGGGAGATGGGGGTGAAGAAGGGTGGTGGAGGGGGAAGAGAGGGTGTTGGAGGGGAGGGAGGGGGAGAGGGAGAGAGGGGGAAGAGTGGGGAGGGAGAGTGGAAGTAGGAGGGACAGGGACAGTCCATCTGTTCCCCATTCCCTATCACCCCCAATCCTCTTTCTCTATTCCCACACACGTGACGACGCCCTTCGACACAGGCTGTGGGGTTGGGTGGGAGGGGCTGGGGCTGGGGCTGCTGCAAAGGCATATTTAAATGGATCCATTCCGATTGGACATGTATGAGCATCGGGCATTGTGACATCACATAATGGAAACGTGACTGGCTGAGAGCTGTTTGTTTAACATTTTGAAAATATTGGGGTGGGGGGGAATGGGGAACAGATGGACTGTCCCTGTCCCTCCTACTTCCACCCTCCCTCCCCACCTCTTCCCCCTCTCTCCTCTCCCCTCCCTCCCCTCCAACACCCTCTCTTCCCCCTCCACCACCCTTCTTCACCCCCATCTCCCCCCCACCCCTTCCCCTCTCTCTTGCACCACTCCCCGCTACCATACACAAGCATGACCAAATTTAATCAGGAGTGTCTATTCGTAAAGATAAATGTAATCTCTTTAGAAATGGTAAAAAATATCGGCGGTTTCCGCGTGCTGTGTGGGCCTAGGGCGGTATCAAAGGGGATTTGTGACACAAGTCAGGCGGATGGCAGACACAAGTCAGGCTTTGTCCTCTTAAATTTAAGACTCACTGATTTCAGTCATAATCAGAAAAGAAGTTTATGACATAATCAAACTTCTGAGGTTGCTTTTAAGTTTCTTTTCATTGAGCATTCACAACTGGCCTAGTTTATCACATGCCAAGTAAATGTCCACATCTTAATTCCCTCTGGAAAATTACATCCAGCAACTCATGGTCTTTGTAGTCTTGAAAGTAACTCAATCTTTATAAAATTCACCAAGCTTGAAAGCAAATGCTCTGTTCCTGACAACCTAATAGAATATTGAAAGCACACAAT
Organism: Malacoraja senta; assembly: GCA_038087875.1. NCBI lineage: Eukaryota > Metazoa > Chordata > Chondrichthyes > Rajiformes > Rajidae > Malacoraja > Malacoraja senta. The sequence continues at coordinate 8,394,751 of CM075985.1, read as the reverse complement.
CTGCACCTGAACTAGAATGATGAGTTCATGGTTCAAAGATGAATAATCCTCTGGGACTATTTTACACCAAAAACAAAAATCATTCTATTTCAGGTCTTGACAGCTAGCTTATCAATGGTGACAATGTATTGCTGATTAGCAAGATATAAATAGAAAAAATTGCTTCAGTGCACGAACTCTCCTCTTTTTATTCGGAAAGCTATTTTGTAATTTTTGTCTGGTACAAATAGATACCTAAAGCATCCTCAATTTTTTTCATGAACTCAAAAGGATAACAGCCAAACCTAAATGATATATCAAACTTGAACAGAAAAAATGAATCCCGGTTAATATGAAAATATAACATGCAGAATAATATCACCATCTGTTGAAGAAGCATGACAGGGAATCAGCAATGTCAAGTTCACTTACAATCTTGTGTTCGTTGCTGTCACTGTGATTGACATGCACAGGCCAGCAAATCTATAACAGTTACTGAAAGAGGAAATCATTTCTAACCAGAAAAAGATAGAAATGTAGAAATATCTATAAATTGTAAGCAGAATCAAGTGCTTTTATTGGCTAATTGTGGATCGCACAGTTATTGGTAAATGTCTGTTCCCTATTTAATTGGTTGTAAGTTTTTTTTAAAGTGTTTCTCGACTCTGGGACTTCTGTTTGCATTTTGCACCATACTCTGCAAACTGACAGCAATTAATCAAAGGCTATAATTCACATCTTAGTGACAGGTCCCATACCTCCCAGTCTAATGTATAGAGTCCACACTGACTAATATTTTAAAGGAGCAAGGAGGAAGTTAAAAGGATGAGGAAAAACAAATAACAAAAAAAAAAGCTGGTGGATGCTTCCTCCAATTTCAACATTAACATTTGAATTAAAGGACGAATCCTTTCAGAAAATATTCTGAAAACACACGTACTTAACTAGGTTGCCATTATCTTTTCCGAGCAGTTATTTTGTTAGCCTTTCGACACACAGTCCATAAAGTATGAATGAAAGCGAAACAGATGAAATCCTTATGCAGCTTTATCTGCCTTGAAACTCAATGCTGCTCAGACTTGGTCACAGTCACAAGCACCTTTACAATTTTGACTCATTTAGCTTGACCAAATTCCTGTTTACTTCCACCAATTTCCTACCACAGTAACTCAGTAGCAAGGATGATGAATAATCAACCACGTCCTTCCAACTATTAAATGTATTGCCATCAGCTGCACAGTTTTCTTAGAATATTATTTGATATATCTGTGGCTTTTCTCAAATATTTCAAACAACTCTATCGATTGCAAATATTGAGTAAAAATATGGACTCAATATTTCTGTTAAACAGTTAGTTACCCACAGTGATACAAGGATTACAAGAAAATAAGAAAATTGAGCAAGTTTGTAGTATAGTTAACCCGAGCCTTGCATACTGGAGAAGCATAACGGGAAATAAACATAGTGAAGGTAACTTAAAGGTAATATTGGGAGACAAATCCCTCCCAACACAGAAATTTAAAGTCAACCCCAAATTAACACTATCTACCCCAAATAATCTGACATTTTCGCCACCTCCAACGGGATCCCACCACTGGCCACATCTTCCCATCTCCTCCCCTTTCGGCTTTCCGCAGAGACCACTCCCTCCATAACTCCCTGGTCAATTCGTCCCTTCCCACCCAAACCACCCCCTCCCCTGGTACTTTCCCTTGCAACCACAGGAAATGCTACACTTGTCGCTTTACCTCCCCACTTGACCATCCAAGAACCCAAACAGTCTTTCCAGGTGAGGCAGAGGTTCACCTGCACCTCCTCCAACCTCATCTATTGCATCCGCTGCTCTAGGTGTCAGCTGCTCTACATCAGTGAGACCAAGCGTAGGCTTGGCAATCGCTTCGCCCAACACCTCCGCTCGGTTCGCACTAACTAACCTGATCTCCCAGTGGCCCAGCACTTCAATTCCCCCTCCCATTCCGAATCCGACCTTTCTGTCCTGGGCCTCCTCCATGGCCAGAGTGAGACCCACCGCAAATTAGAGGAGCAGCACCTTATATTTTGCTTGGGCAGGTTACACCCCAGCGGTGTGAACATCGACTTCTCCAATTTCAGGTAGTCCTTGCTTTCTCCCTCCTTCCCATCCCTTACCAGCTCTCCCACAGCCTACTGTCTCCGCCTCTTCCTTTCTTCTTCCCTCGCCCCCCCCCCCCCACCTCCACATCAGTGTGAAGAAGGGTCTCGACCCGAAACGTTACCTATTCCTTCGCTCCATAGATGCTGCCTCACCCGCTGAGTTTCTCCAGCATTTTTGTCTACCCCAAATTAACATGTAACTTAATGATTTATTTGTCTGTTCTGTACCTCATGGATATTCAATAATGTTTTCAATTCTCATTCAGAGCAAGAGGAAATAATTTGTAAAAGACTATGAGCTTGTCAATTGAATCTAAAACTATAGGCTGTAAATGACTAAACAATGGTATTTAAAATAAGGCAATTTAAACAAGATGAATTAACTCACAAAAACGTTGATGATTATCAAATATAAAGTTTATCAAAAATTAAAGGCAGTATTTTCCACTGTAATCTTATTAACAGAAACAAATTTCCAAATTACTGCTAGAGTACAGATGCAAATAATGAACATTTATTACTGTAACTCTACATCTGATGTCAAGTAGTGATATTGGGAAACTAATTTAGGAATTGACATATTTAGAGTTGTTCAAAGACTTTGACAATTTAAATGCTGGTGATTATTGAAATTCCCTCCCAATTAGAGTTTTCAGGAGTTGTTTCTCCAGTTAAAAGGCAGTTTGGAGACCGAATCATGGAATTTGTATGACACAGAAGATCACTTGGCGTTTCAAGTTTGAGCAAGGCCATGTAGTGTAATCCTGAGAGGAGTCTGAAAACAGTGACCACCAGGTTCGAGAATACTTTCTTCCCGACAACTACCAGGCTCTTGAACACTACACAAAACTAACCTCAATTATCAACTATGGACTGTCACTAAGGACTTTGAGTTCTTTTTACACTAGTTACAGATTTATGAATTAATTAATTTTTTTGTTTATTATGTGCATTGTATTTTATGTGTATTGCCTGTTATGATGTGGCATGTTAAGAATTTAATTGTTCCGTGTTGATACATATGACAATTAAATGCTCTTGACCCTTGCCCATTTCATTCCACAGATGCTGACTGACCCCGAGAGAGTTCCTTCTGCTCTTTGTTTTTGCTCAATCACCCTGACAGCCCTTACCATGTCAAGCCCTTTGAGTCTTTTGAATATTTGTGGCCAATTCCCCCTGCCATTGCTTGATTACTCAGCCAGAAAAGCTTTCCTATTCTAACATTTTTACCTACCCTCAATAAGAGTTAAAACAAACCCCAAAACATTCAAGGCCCCGCATCTTTGGCCGGGGGCCGTTGTGTCCATGAAGTGGTTCAGGTAGAATCCATTTTCAATGAAATAAGGGAAACAAACACGTCCTGGCTTAGAAAACTTGAGTATTAGAAATTTAAATCTTATTGCCAAACCACATATACCTTTCACTCTCAATGTCTTTAATTAAATTTTGCTTGCAGATACCACAGTCAACATACGGCCGGTCCAAGGCCGGTCTGCAGCCTGGGCTTCACATTACAGAAAGCAACTGAGCACGAGACTTTCAAATAATACTATGCAGGTGTACCATTTGTGAAGATGAAACTAAATGTGTCCACAGGGATTTAAAATTCAATGACATTACCGCTGCTACCTCCACTTTGATCAATATTCTCCGAGTAGGGACAGGACTGACAAAAAATAACTACCCCAGTCACATTTAATCTGCAGCTATAAGAGCAGTCCCAAAGCTGAATATTCTATAGCAATGATCCACCTCACAATTCCCCCCCAGTCTTGGTGAGCTTGATGAGCATCCCATTCACCTTAAATATTCACTCGCTCCACAATCATACCGTGATTGCAGTGTGTACTAACTTTGAAATGCATTACAATGGCTTGCCATAGCTACTTTAACAAAACCTCGCAGGCAATGACATCAATTACCTAAAGGGGAAAGGGTACCTTCAATTTCTCCCTTTAGTCACATGTGATCAATCACTGTGTCCAAGAACTACAATTCCTGAACCTGCAGAAGTACTTTCATCGGATGTATTGTGGCAACAATGACGGTTCAACACCTTCTGTAAGGAAAACCCCAGCAACACTAGGTATTTCATTTTATATTTTGTACAGTAGAAACCTGTATTGCATTTTTTAAATGTACTTGTGGAATGTAGGAAAAATTGGCAGAGTCAGCAGTTAAAGCCCAATCAGAATTGTTTTTAACAAGGTGTTGGTGAGCCAGTTTCCTAACCACTGCTGTCTTTGACGTGAAGGTACACGCATCATGCCAAGATAAGGAATTCTAGGATTTTGACTCAGCTGTTAAGAAACAATAATATATTTCCATGTCAAGAAGATGAGGGAATTGGAGCAGAACTTTGTCGCAAATGCATTTGTACATTTGGTGATAATGGTCTCAAGTTTGATGCAGGCTGATGAAAAGCATTTTTTTAAGTTGATATACAATCAGCACTTTGGACGTTAAGTGGTCATGGTGGTGGGCCGGAGGAGAGGGTGCAATCAAGCTGTTCACTGACCCTCTCGAGTATTAAGTGAACAATGACATCCAATTATCAAGTGACAAGCATTCCCACACTTGTGATTCTTGCCGATATTAGAAAGGATTCAAGTCAGGTGGCGAGTCACTCAACCCAGAAATGCAGCTTCTGTTCGTGAAGCCAGTATTTAAAAGGCTGGCCCTGCAAATTTTTTGGTCAATGGTAAACGTCCAAAATGTTGATAATCTTGTACTGTTCTGTTGTTCTTAATGGCCCACACAACTTTCCAAAACACTGGTTAGACTGCATTGAGGGGTTTGCGTGCCGTTCTGGTAACCGCACGAAGAAAGATCTGCTGGAGTGAATGGAGAGCAGATTCACCATGATGCTGCTTGGATTAGAGGACTTTAGTTATGGGGAGCGGTCTTGCCTTCCCTCTGGTGAATGAGGCAGAGGGCTGACATCTGCAGTAAGAATGCATGTCATTGGGTGAGAATTGGGTAAGAATCCAATGGCAGCCCCGACTGGATTAATAAACCATGACAAATTTATTCAACACGGATATTTGTAGAACTACTATCACTGCACATTACTCTTTGCAGATGCCAAATAATTGGTTTTCTATAAAAACAGAATTATTGACGATTTTTTTTGTTTGTTTACAATTGTGACTGCATTGTAGGAATAAAACCAACAGCGCCTATGGCCATCCTCTCAAACAGCTCAACATAACCCTTTTTTTGGCGAGTGTCCAGACTACATGGAGTTAAAACAAATTAAACAACCAGAAATATTATCCAGTTAACTGCATGCTAGGATACTATTACACGAGCCAAATTCTACAGCCCCTTTTCCGCCAACAGCCAAGTCTCCTGGGATCTCATTATCTTCCCTCAATAATAAAGAATTAACAGTTCCTCAGAGATCTGCTTCAGCTTTACTACTCACATTCCACCAATTGTAACCGTAGAACAGGTGCGTTCAGGAAAAGCTGGGACTCCACCCGCAGCTGGGGTTGCTTGCCTGATGTAGTCCACTGTCACGTTAACCTAATGAATAGGAGAAGAGATCAACGAAGGCATATCAAAGTCATCTAAGTTCTGTCAGCAAGGGGCCGAATTTGTAAATCACAACAGATGATAATAATGAAAGTGAACACCATAAATCAAGGAAAATACAGAATATCCACAGATTCAGCAGCATCCGATCAAGAAAGGTGCTTGAAATTTGAAACCTAATTCAAATATTTAAACAAAAATCTCATTTGAGTCATAAACAGAGAAAAATCACAACGCGAGGACAGATATCTGAAATACTGTTTGTAATCAATATAGGTTATTGAAAGATTATTTTTTGGAGTTGAGCAATAAACTCATCAGTTGGGGGCACACGTTAACATTCAAACACTACTATACATTAATGAAAGCACAAAGCTGAATGCTCCTTCAAAAAATCTCAATGTTAAGCAAATCAAATTTTTTAAGTTGAAATTGATTGATTTTTTTCTTAATTGGATAATTTAAAAAACATGTTGTTGGGTGAAGGGACTGAATATTGATAAATGGGGGTAAGATGCAGCTCAACCATGAAACATTGAATGATTAAATAACAGAAACGTCTGCTGCTATCGCACCATTTCTTGGTAGCTCTTTCTACCCTTGTGATATCCACTGAATCACGCAGATGCAAACCCAGTGGAAACTGAATTATCAATTATCATCTAATTTACTATATAACATCTAACTATTTCCCCTCAGACCTAGAAGAATAAAGAAAGGGCTAGGTTTATGCAACCCTTTCACTCTTTTGACATGAACGCAAAAAGTATTCTCTCACGAGACAACTGCCTTGAATATCCTAAATTGACATGCCAACATTCGTCATGCCAACATTCACCTTCTGACCATCCCAGTAAAACAGATGGATTTCCTTGTGCTGAATATACCACTCTAAATGATTCTTCCAACTGCCACTTCTCTGCCAACTCCCCCAACGTGTCCAAGTCCTTCTGCAGAGTCCCTGCTTTCTCCACACTACCTGCCCCGCCACCTATTTTCGTATCATCCACAAAACTTGGCCACAAAGCCTTAATTCCCCTCATCCAAATCATTAATATACAACGTGAAGTGCAGCAGCCCCAGCACCGAGTCCTACAGAACTCCGCTAGTCACTACAGCCAACCAGAAAAGGCCCTCTTTATTGCCACTCTGCCTTCTGCCATCCAGCCAACCTGATATCCATGCTAGTATCTGCCCTTTGATAGCATGGGCACTCATTTCCCTCAGCAGCCTCCCATGTTGCACCTTATCAAAGGCCTTCTGAATATCAAGGTATACAACATCTACTGACTCTCCTTTGTCTGTCCTGCTGTTTACTTCTTCAAAGAATTCCAGCAAATTTATCCAGCAAGACCTCCCATTCACAAAGCCATGCTGACTTCGGCCTATTTTATCGTGAACTTTCTAAGTACGCCGTAACCTCATCCTTTATAATGGACTGTAAAATCTTATCAACCACCGAAGTTAGACTATAGTTCCCAATATTCTGCTTTGCTCCCTTCTTGTGCAGCGAGCTTAATCGCAGAAACTACTCAGACCCATATTCCATTAAATAAACCCATCTTTTAAATCGAGAATCTCTTATGTTTGAGAATCCATTTCAAATAGTTTGATTTAAGTTAATGCCTTGCCACATGGCATCATTCAAATGTATACCATGTCAAATTACCACCTCCAAAAAAGGGATCATCAAGGAACTTGATGGATTACACTGAAGATGCTGGTTTACACTTAAGATAGACACAAACTGCTGGAGTAACTCAGCGGGTCAGGCAGCATCTCTAGATAGAAGGAATAGGTGATGTTTCGGGTCAAGACCCTTCTTCAGAGTAGTCTCAACCTGAAACGTCACCCATTCCTTCTATCCAGTTATGCCCTATAGTCTTTGACATTTCCAATCAGGGAAAAAGTTTCTGACCGTCTATCCTATTGATACGCCACATGATTATATTTATTTCTATCATAACTTCCATCATGACATATCTGTCCAAGACATTAGTAAAGCCATACATGGAACATTGCGAACAGTTCTGGTTGCCACACTGTAGGAAGGATGTGATTGAGTTAAAGAGTACACAAAAGATTCACAAGGATGTTGCCGGAACTGAAGGCCTTGAGTCATAAAGAAAGAATGGATCGGTTGGAACTGTTTTTCCTGGAGTGAAGGAGGCGGAAAGTGACGTGATAGAGATTTATAAAATCATAAGGGGCAAAGATAGGATAGTGAGTGTCCTTATCCCAAAATGGGCATCTAAAACCAAAAGGTAATAGATAAGGTGAGGGGAGAAAATTTGACAAAAATATCCTTCTGGCAAGTCTTTTCACACAAATGATGCTGATTTTATGGAATGGGCTGCCAGAAGAAGTGGACAAGTGGACAGAAGACGGCATTTGGACAGATACATGGATAAGAAGCTGAGAAGGATCTGAGCAAATTGCAGGTAAATGGGACTAGATCAGGTGAGCACCTTGGGTGGCAGGGACAAGTTAGGCTGAAGCTCCGTTTCGATGCTGTATAACTATGACTCTACAACTATCAGATGATGCACAATCTGATCACTGCACCTTGTCCTCTTATCTGTTCACTGTTTAAACCTCTGGTGCTGCATAAAATTTCAGAATCCTACAATTTTGTGATCAATGTTAATTTTTAAAGTAATGTAAAGCAATTTATTTTAATCATGTAAATTTCAGATAGCTGAAATGCTAATAATATGTTACAGTTAAACGGCTCTGAACCTTACCTTCAGCAATAAGATAAAGACTACCAGCCTATTTAACATTATTATCATGAATGATCGGAGCCGCTAATTCAGCACCACACAATTTGCATGATGCAGTATACTGGAAACTAAATGCACTGATCCAAATGATAGAATACAAAACTCCATATATCATTTTTCTAGCATTTCTGTTGCATGATCCTAAGGGGAACTTAAGACAAGTAGGCTCCAAAAGACAATAAATCATATATGGTTCAGGGGAAATCAAAGGCTTAGAAATGCATTGTAGATAGTACAATTACCAACTCAACCAATTAAGATTAAATGCATTTTAAAATGACCAAGTGAAACTAATTAGATTCAATAATATTCTTATGCATAACCAAATTAATAATGGCACCTCGTAAAATTAAAAAAAAAACAGTGGTTTTGTCCTTTGATGGTGTAGAGTTCCTTTTAAAAATTATCTTTTCCTACTATAAATGTATATGTTACAATTGATATAGGCCACAAAATCAGCTCCAATTATTGCCATATTAATGCTGCTATAGAAGAGCACAGAAAGAAAATGCCGCAGTTGCTGAAGTCTGAAATAAAAAGTGAAAAACCTGGATATACTCAACAAGCCAGGCAGCATGTGTAGAGAAGAAAACAAAGTTAGCAATTCAGGTCTATGAGCTTACATCAGAGAAAGGTTGTAGAAAACAGTATAGGGAGTGACAGTGGGTGGGGAAGGAAAGTGGGAAAATAAATCATTTATGTTCTGGTGAACAACAGGAAAAAACAAGTGGTGGTGCCATTAGTTTAAAAGTCTGGTAAAGATATGTCTGTTGTGTAAACAGATAACTGTTAAAAAAAAAAAGTAGATAGAGAAAACATGGAAATAAGATACATGACTTAAATGGCTGATTATCTGAAATTGCTGAATTCAATGTCAAGGCGCTACTTCATTAACTACCTCAACTGAAGCTGCAGCTCACAGCTGAGGACCATCATCAAACATGACAAGGGCAGTGCTATTATTTAATGTTTGGGGAGTTTACCTCTGCCTCAGAGGCTGAAACATCTCATTTTGTATTCCTCCCTCTGGATCATGAATTAATTCAACATTGAACTTTACCTACTGTTTTCCAGTATTTTGTCTGGAGGTCTTCCCTCCATAGCCTCCAATCTCTGTTGTCCCAAAGCCATGTAGACAACAGCCAATACCCTATCCTCATTTCTCACTCCAACAAGTTAGTGACCTGCCACGTACACAGCCATGCTGACTGTCACAAATTACCCCATTCCCTTTCAAATGGGAGTAAATCCAATCCAGAAGAATCCTTTTCCATAGCTTTCCTACCACTCACGCAAGACTCACCAGCCTAACATTCCCTAGATTTTTTGTACTATCCTCCATAAACAGAGGAACAATATCGGCTATTTACAGGTCCTCTGGAACCTCACCTGTGGCTCGAGAAGATGCAAGGAATTTTGACAAGACCTATGTGATCTCTTCTCTTAACTTGGGATAGTTCCCATCACGCCCTGGGAATTTATCCACCTCTTCAAAAGCCCCAGCAACACCTCCTTCATGATCTCAAATTGCCCTTGGCATTCTCCACACTGCTCTCGCTGTCTTCTATCTCCTTCTTCTTGGTAAATACAAGTACAAATTAGTCTTTTAGTATCTCACCCGCATCCTGTGAGTTCCTTTATCAAATTTCTTTATCCTTGAGCAGCCCTACCTTCTCCAGGTTACCTTCGTGTTTCTAATGTCCCCGAGATCCATCAGCAGAACTGCTGCACCGGCTACATCGTTTCAGTCTATTTACTGACACTCACTTCATCCACCGCTGCCTTGATTACTTCTCTCCTATTCCTAACTACATCTGCAAAACTTCTTTAAAAAGTCAATATTCAGCAGATCAGGCTAGATTTGGGGAGAGAAATAAACAGAATGATGTTTCAAATCAATGACCCTTCACCAGATTTGGAAAGGTGAGAACAAACAATGTTTTCAAGTGCATAGAAGAGAAGAAAGAACAAAGGATGTTTCTGTGTTACAAGAGGCCAAAATTATCCCCGTGACAAAAGTAGTGTGGATACCAAATAAGAGGGGGGGTCTGTCGTTAAGAGAAATACTATTGAGCCCATTTAGTGAGAGACAGGTCCACCGCCAATTTTGCAGCAACTGATGGTCCAGCACTTCCTTTAATCTGGACAAAATCAGGATTGTGCAATTACTGGAGCAGGTTTTCATCAAGGATCTCTTTGTACTTTGCTCCGTTCATCTTTCCCTCAATCACGATTAGTCTCCCAGTTCCTGCCGCTGAAAAAAATCCCCACAGAAGATGCTGCCACCACCATGCTTCACCGTAGGTATGGTATTGGCCAGGTGATGAGCGGTGCCTGGTTTCCTCCAGACGTGACACTTGGCATTCAGGCCAAAGAGTTCAATCTTGGTTTCATCAGACCAGAGAATCTTGTTTCTCATGGTCCAAGAGTCCTTTAGGTGCCTTTTGGCAAACTACAAGCAGGCTGTCATGTACCTTTTACTGAGGAGTGGCTTCCGTCTGGCCACTCTACCATAAAGGCTTGATTGGTGGAGTGCTGCAGATGTAGTTATCCTTCTGGAACATTATCACATCTCCATAAAGGAACTCTGGAGCTCTGTCAGAGTGACCATCGGGTTCTTGGTCACCTCCCTGACCAAGGGCCTTCTCCCCCGATTGCTCAGTTTGGTCGGGCGGCCAGGTCTATGAAGAGTCCTGGTGGTTCCAAAGTTCTTCCATTTAAGAATGATGGAGACCACTTTGCTCTTCGGGACCTGCAATGCTGCAGAAATTGTTTTATACCCTTCCCCAGATCTGTGTCTCGACACAATCCTGTCTCGGAGGTCGATGGACAATTCCTTCGGCTTCATGGCTTGGTTTTTGCTCTGACATGCACTGGCAACTGTGGGACATTATATAGACAGGTGTGTGCCTTTCCAAATCATGTCCAATCAATTTAATTTACCACTGGTGGACTCCAATCAAGTTGTAGAAACATCTCAAGGATAATCAATGGAAACAGGATGCAGCTCAGCTCAATTTTGAGTGTCATAGCAAAGGGTCTGAATACTTATGTAAATATGATATTTCAGTTATTTCTTTTTAATTTGCAAAAATTTCTAAACCTGTTTACGCTTCTTCATTCTGGGGTATTGTGTGTAAATTGATGATTACAAAAATGAATTAAATCCATTTTAAAATAAGGCTGTAACGTAACAAAATGTGGAAAAGTGAAGGGGTCTGAATACTTTCTGAATGCACTGTAGATAGGAAAGGCCATTTATCTGGTCATTGATTTCAATATTGCGCCAAGGACTGCAATGTGCAAATATGGAAAATGAAAAGTTCCTCCTTGAGCCTACATTGGCATATGCAAGGAGCCAAAGACATCGAAGTCAGAGCGGGAGTGGGATTTAGAAGTAAAATAGCAGGAGACTAAAAGCTCAGGGTTATCCTTAAAGACTGAACAGAGGCGTTTTGCAGTGCTATTGTCCAATCAGCATTCGGTTCCACTGGTATATACAAAACTACATGCTAAGCACTATGTACCATTCATTAAATTGGAAGAACGCCAATGAATTGTACTCTAGAAAGAGATGAGGCATAAGACATCCTCTGCAGTTGCATGGAAACGTGCTGTGAGAACGTAGTCGGTTGATAGTAAAGGACAAGTGGATCAGAAGGATGTCCCTTCAGAATGTTGTAAGTGGAGATATGCCTGGTGATGCAATTTTGTTGAAGCAGAATGAAATTACAGCAGATGAGCTGTGAAGAATGGTCTCGCAAGAAAATGAGATCAGCATCTGATCTGCATGACTGAATGTTCAGTGTGAACCCATGATACAGTGGGATGTCAACATGCCACAGATCATCCTCTACAATTTCCAACAGCAATGTGATGCATAAATAGTCCCTTATCATTCAACCTTTCCTTGCCCTTTTGTTTTATTGCCTCTCATGCTCTTGTGCACTCTTCCATTTCCAACAACACATAACCCTTTCCACTGCTGTTTACTTTACTACCATAAGAGATGCAACACCTGATCGTACATCAATCCAAGCACTCATTCCAGGTGATGGTGACTTAGTAGTATTTCTTATATACTATTTTACATACTGCCTAGCGTGCTCACGAGGTGGCTTCCTTCATATTGGGGAAACCAATGCAGAACTGCAGAATGCCCCCAATCCGTTTGCAAGAATGGCTCTGAGCTTCCTGTTGGCTGTCACAGGATTCATCATCCTACTTTGTCCTCTGCCTTGTCCTCCTACACTGCTCCAACAAAGCTCAATACAAGCTTAAGAAACAATAGCTTTCAATGGTGTATTACAACAGCCTTTGGGATTCAAAAGCCACAAATTCAGGTTTTTCCAGTCGTCATCTCGCATCTCCAGCATTTTTTTGTCAAATCTTTTCTTCTGGTATTTTAGATTTATCTCCTCCTGGTTGTGTCTTCTGCAGACAGCCCGCTACCAATAATTTTGTATCATTCAGCATCTCCTGATCTCCACACTTCCCTTTAGATGTCTGTCCATTTCCCATTGCTACAAGAACGACAAACTTATTTTACATTGTTTCCAAAACCAACTGTTCCAAAATATGCCCTACACTGAATTTAATAAGTAAACAAGAAGGCTGATGAAAGGAATGCAAACTATGGTATTGAATCAGATTTTCAAAAGACATTTTAGAAAAATCAAAGCTCAAGCAATAAAAGCAATCAGGGCAACTTGAATGAAAAACAATTGGCTCAAGGGCATAACTAGAGTTCTGATAATTGGTCTTTTTTCAGAATGAAGGGCAGTAGACAGTGATGTATCCTGAATGTCAACGCCATGACCATTGTTATTTTTTGGATATACATTTTCAGTTTGCTGAGACAAAATTTCTAAATTTGCAGGCAACAACAAATTTCAGAAGTGTGGCGCACAGTGTGAGAGGATAGCAAAAGAACATAGACAGGCTGCCAGAATGGGCAGACAAGTGGCAGATGAGATTTACAGAAGTGTGAAGCAACACATTTTGGCAGAAAGACAGGAGAGAGACAATTGTGGCTACATGACAGCGTTCTAAAATGTGCACTATATATGTTGAATGATTGGCGGGTAAAGAATATGAGATCCTGGGCTTCATAAATAGAGACATAGAATTAAAAGCAGAGAGATATTTTCCATGAATAAACTTTATTCAGAATGATTAAAAAAAATACACAAAACAACAATGTTAAAACACTTCTGACATTCCAGTGGCTATACATACATTCATTAGCATTATATTTGGTAGTGTTCACAAAATTATCATTATACCAGGCACCCTTGCAACTCATGTGGCCCCCTGGGTTGATATCCCTTCTCTTGTTTGAGGGGTGTCTCCACCAGAACCCCCCCTCCCAAATGTGCAGCAGGCTGGAATGTGATCCTCCCACACAGAGCCTTGCCGTAGGCTACACCAAGCTTCAGCATGTCCCTCAGCATGTACTCTTGCCGTCTGCAGCGGGCCGGCCAGAAACATTCCCAGATGGATATCTCACTCTGCTCGGAGATCAACAACTAAATAGTGATTTTTAACAAGTTGATGACCTTATAGCGGAACTTGATGTCCGTCTCCGAATGTGTTGTTGGGAGCAGTCTGTAAATCACAGAGTCCTTTGTCACGGAGCTGTTCGGGATAAACCGTGACAAGGACCCTTGCATCATTCTCTACTCTTTTCGCAAATCCACACTTTGCGAAGAGTTGGGCAACCGTCTCCTCTCCATAGCAGCCATTTTGAGGGCAATGTTCACTGGTAGTAAGAATCTGATGGTGCAGGAAGGATCTGACTTGGAGAGAGCCCCTCACCACCAGACAAGCATGGTCTTGGTGCTTGTTGGAGAGTTCTGGCAGCGGCAATTCGCCAATCAAGCTGGGCAGTTTGCTCAGGCAACCACACCACAGGATCAATTACTTTTCCTGCAGTGCCTACAGGATGTTCCGTGCTGACCACTGCCTGATGGACTTGTGGTTAAAGATGTTGGTCCGGAAGAACCTTTCCGCGAAGGACAGATGGTGCAGATGAACCTGACTTGGACAGGTTGGGCGAGTGGGCAAATGCATGGCAGATGCAGTATAATGTGGATAAATGTGAGGTTATCCACTTTGGTGGCAAGAACAGGAAGGCAGATTATCTGAATGGTGTCAGGTTAGGAAAAGGGGAAGTACAACGAGACCTGGAAATATAACTAAAACTCTCATCTTGCTTGTTATTTTGTCTGTGTGTCTGTCTGTTCGGATGATCCTGAAATTACACCAAAACGGTATATGATAGCGTTACAATTTTTGGCCCACCTTACTTACCACTGTCCTGGGGTGTGGTGTTTCAAGTTTCGATCAGATTGATGGTATATTTTACAATTTATTCACATCTTAAACTTTAAAAATGTAACGTTTCACTGTAAAAAATCCAATTCACTTGCTGCCCCTGTCCGTTACAGTGTTAAGCCCCTGTCCCACTTACGTGTCCTTGGCACGCTAATTACGCGACCTCGTGGTCGCGTTGAGCCGCGAGTCCTGCGAAGGTCGCACGCGACTTCATTCGACCGCACAGCCGTCTGGAGCGCGTGACGTCATTTGAAGATGGACACAAAATGCTGGAGTAACTCAGCGGGACCGGCAGCATCTCTGGAGAGAAGCAATGGATGATGTTTCGTGTCGAGACTCTTCTTCAGTCTGAAAGAAGGGTCTCGACCCGAAACTTCACCCACTGCTTCTCTCCAGAGATGCTGCCGATCCCGCTGAGTTACTCCTGCATTTTGTGTCTATCTTCAATTTTCTTGGCCCCGCCCTGGGAGTAGAAGTGGGGGCGGATCCGGACCACAACGGCCGTGAGCCCCAGGCCGAGTTCGGCGATCGTTTGCCTGCTTCTGCTGCAGTTGGAGGTGAGATGTTGAGTCGCGCCAGGGTCTTGGGCCTGTCCCACTTTGGCCATCAGTTACGCGACAGGCTGTTGGCGCGCGAAGATTTCGTTCGCTACAAAAATTTCAGAGCCCCGCGCGATGTCGCGCACAGCTACATACCCCTCCCGCGCTTCTCAGTGGGACTGGCCCCGCGCGGCCATACGATGCCCGTGTGCCTCAACGCGACCACGAGGTCGCATAATTTGCGTGCCAAGGACACGTAAGTGGGACAGGCCCTTTACAAATGATAGGGCACTGGGAATCCTGTCATTTGTAACATTGTAATGGGCAGGAGCAGCAAGTAGAATTGAATTTTTTGAAGTGAAAAGTCAAAATTTTCAAGTTTAAAAAGAGGGAGGGTGAAGCGGAGGGGGAGGGAGTGCAGGGGGATTTGAGGGAATGAGCTGTGCCTACACAGTTGGGGGAACGGGTGAGTGGTGGAATATTGCGATGGGGGAATGGGGCCCAATGGGTCCCACTTTGTCTAGTCTCAGTTCGAAATAGCCTATCCCTTATTCTTAAACTGTGGCCCCTGGTTCTGGACTTCCCCAACATCGGAAACATGTTTCCTGCATCCTGACCAATCCCTTAATAATTTTATATGTTTCTATAAGATCCCCTCTCATCCTAAATTCCAATGAATACAAGCCCAGTCGTTCCATTCTTTCCTCACATGACAATCCCGGGAATTAACCTCGTGAACCTACGCTGCAGTCCCTCAATAGCATGAATGTCCTTCCTCAAATTGGGAGACCAAAACTGCACACAATACTCCAGGTGTGGTCTCACCAGGGCCCTGTACAACTGCAGAAGGACCTCTTTTGCTCCTATACTCAACTCCTCTCGTTATGAAGGCCAACATGCCATTAGCTTTCTTCACTGCCTGCTGTACCTGCATGCTTACTTTCAGTGACTGATGTACAAGGACACCCAGGTCTTGTTGCACTTCCCCTTTTCCTAATCCGACACCATTCAGAAAATAATCTGCCTTCTTGTTCTTGCCACCAAAGTGGATAACGTTACATTTATCCACATTATACTGCATCTGCCATGCATCTACCCACTCACTCAACCTGTCAAAGTCACCCTGCATGTCATAGCATCTTCTTCACAGTTCACACTGCCACCCAGCTTTGTGTCATCTGCAAATTTGCTAATGTTACTTTTAATTCCTTCATCTAAATCAGACAACACAGATTAAAATTAACAGTCAAACGATAAAGGGGCAAACTAAAGAAAAACTTAAAAACATAGAATGGATATGATATGGAACCAACTGCTTTCAAGAGTGCTGGAAACAAATTCAATGAGAGTGAAAGCAAATTAGAGACACATGAAGGAAAATAATTTGTGGAGCTGTGGAAATATGAAGGGGGCAGGAAAATGGGACTGAATAGATTGCTCTACAATGAGCAACATTGATTCAATCAGTCAAATGACTTCCATTTCAGCTGCAGCAATTCTATTACTGCGAACAAATTACCTCGACCATTTGCTACTGCGCCGCATTGAGCATTATAAAGCTTACCAACTCTTTTGTACATTACAAACATCAGACTTTGCAAAAGCTGTCTACCTGCATTTCCTAAACACTAGAATTCTTGCAAGTCTTACTGGCCAGACCAACATAAAGGAAGTTTATCGACTGAAAATAAGGTCGAGCAAAAGAAGAGTCAAATCAGGTCGAGAAAGAAAGGAATACGACAACGAATAACTTAAAATATATTTTTATAATGTTTTCAAAAGCAAAAAAAAATCAATTATCTATATGCAGGAATGAGAGTGAAACATTTAACACCTGGGAGGTAGAAATTGCATTCACTATTATTTTGTTAAAATCTAACGGTTTAAATGCTTTATTACCAAACCATTTATCAGCTATCAATGGGCTTGCAATATCAATTAATTGTTATATCTTTGCAGCAATATCCAAGATGCAGTCCATAAACACAAAAGTCTCCAGTAATGGGTCAGATTTCATCCGTGAATTGATTCTTATCAATTGATACAAAATAAATTGCATCAATGATCTTTCACCTGGAACACTTTGGGCCATGTTATGCCAGGGAGCACATCGAATGGAAATACCATTCAAGAGTTTCATCCAACTTCGTACATTTTTCTTCCCTTCACAGTTAATAGCAAACATAGCAGGGATGATAATGGAACAACAATGGCAGGAATTTCTGGGAATAATACAGAAGGATCAGTTCATTCCAAAGAGGAAGAAAGATTCCAAGCGGAGTAAGGGGCGACCGTGGTTGACAAGGGAAGTCAGGGACAGTATAAAAATAAAAGAGAAGTACAACGTAGCAAAGAGGAGCAGTAAGCAAGAGGATTGGGTAATGTTTAAAGAACAACAGAAGATAACCAAAAAGACAATACGGGGAGAAAAGATGAGGTACGAAGGTAAGCTAGCCAAGAATATAAAGGAGGATAGTAAAAGCTTCTTCAGGTATGTGAACAGGAAAAAATTAGTTACGACCAAATTTGGACCCTTGAAGACTGAAAAGGGTGAATTAATTATAGGGAACAAGGAAATGGCAGATGAGTTGAACAGGTACTTTGGATCCATCTTCATTAAGGATGACACAAACAATCTTCCTGATGTACTAGTGACCAGAGGATCTGGGGTGACGGAGGAACTGAAGGAAATCCACATTAGGCAGGAAATGGTGATGGGTAGACTGATGGGACTGAAGGCTGATGAATCCCCAGGGCCTGATGGTCTGCATCCCAGGGTACTTAAGGAAATGGCTCTAGAAATCGTGGATGCATTGGTGATCATTTTCCAATGTTCTATAGATTCAAGATCAGTTCCTGTGAATTAGAGGGTAGCTAATGTTGTCCCACTTTTTAAGAAAGGCGGGAGAGAGAAAACAGGGAATTATAGACCAGTTAGCCTGACATCGGTGGTGGGGAAGATGCTGGAGTCAATCATAAAAGATGAAATAGCGGCACATTTGGATATCAATAACAGGATCGGTCCGAGTCAGCATGGATTTACGAAGGGGAAATCATACTTGACTAATCTTCTGGGATTTTTTGAGGATGTAAGTAGGACAATGGACAAGGGAGAGCCAGTGGATGTAGTGTACCTGGACTTTCAGAAAGCATTTCATAAGGTCCCACATAGGAGATTAGTGGGCAAAATTAAGGCACATGGTATTGGGGGTAGAGTGCTGACATGGATAGAAAATTGGTTGGCAGACAGGAAACAAAGAGTAGGGATTGACGGGTCCCTTTCAGAATGGCAGGCAGTGACTAGTGGGATAACGTAAGGCTCGGTGCTGGGACCGCAGCTATTTACAATAAACATCAATGATTTGGATGAAGGGATTCAAAGTAACATTAGCAAATTTGCAGGTGACACAAAGCTGGGTGGCAGTGTGAACTGTGAGAAGGATGCTATGAGAATGCAGGGTGACTTGGACAGGTTGGGTGAGTGGGCAGATGCATGGCAGATGCCGTTTAATGTGGATAAATTTGAGGTTATCCACTTTGTAAGCAAAAACAGGAAGGCAGATTATTGTGACAATATATGTATCTTGTATCTTGATCTTGTATCTTGAGTCTATGGAATTCTCCGTCTCAGAGGGCGGTGGAGGCGGGTTCTCTGGATACTTTCAAGAGAGAGCTAGATAGGGCTCTTAAAGATAGCGGAGTCAGGGGATATGGGGAGAAGGCAGGAATGGGTACTGATTGGGGATGATCAGCCATGATCACATTGAATGGCGGTGCTGGCTTGAAGGGCCGAATGGCCTACTCCTGCACCTATTGTCTATTGTCTAAAACTACTCAGATAAACAAGGGAAAGAATCCACAGAAATCTGTGAAATCCACAAGAATTGCACCGTCACCGCTGGAAAGTTACTTATTTAATGGCAGTTGTGCAATTGCAAAGGGTGTTTCACAGTAAATAAAAACCAAGAAAGTTACACTAACACAAATATGATTTAAAAAAATAAACGATATACTCGCAAGCAAAAAAAACCCAACTTGTGACAATTAACTGCAGATGCCTCTATCTTGATCCTTATTTGAAGTTCAGCCTCACTTTCTCTTTATTATAATCTCTCAAAAGGATAAAGTTAAGCATTAGCATGAGAAGTTAATAACATGAGATTTAGCAATTGAAAGCCCGTCTGTCCCTCGAGTTTTCTTCTGCTCAATAAGATCATTAATGAGCATGCATCTCAAATTTTCTTTCCTGCCACATATCCTCTGATGCTGTTAATATCCAAAAATCTATTATGCTGAGTCTTGAACATATACAATTGCTGAATATTCATAGCCCACCAAAACACAGTATAATCACCTATGTAAAAGACATTTCCCCTCATATATTTTCTATCCTTTAACCAAAACTTTTATCTACACTTACTTTGAAGTCCATACCTTTTACGTAACACCCTTATTTTGTGTGGAACCTTATCAAATGTGCATCGCGGTCAGTAACTCTGGGTGGGCGGAAGGACCAGCCTGTCCCACACCTCTGTTCCACCCGGTCCTGTGTGTGTGCGCGTGCGCTGCTGACACACATCCCGTCCGTCACAGTGTGGCCACACGGGGGAGACGAGGCAGAGGGCGGCCGTGGCCATGGGAGCTGTCCAAAGGGATGCGTTCCTTCGGCCGCTTCCAACTTGGTGCTCGGGTTCAGAGTGCCCAGTCACCTATGGATTGTGTGGGAAAATGACCCCCACCCTCCCGTCTCCATCGGCCAGTGATGTGATGGACACGGAGGTCTGGACCAGTCACTGACAAGTCCCGTCCCCCCCCCCCCAGTGACGTGATGTTCGTTATTTGACTTTTCGAGCAGAGCAACCTTTTGACGAGTTGGCTTGTAGGCGACGCAGCCTTTTGGTGAGTTGGCGTTTCGGCATAGCGGCCTTTCGGTGAGTTCGCTTTTAGGCATCCCACCCTTTCAGTTAGTTCGCTTTAGGCGTTCCGCCCTTTCGGTTAGTTGGCTTTTCGGCTTCGTACACTTTCGGTTATTTGGCTTTTTGGCTTTGTTTCCATTCGGTTATTTGGCTTCCACTTCTTTGCTTCGGCATCTCGTCCTTCGACGCCACGTCCGCTCACGTTAACATTACCAGTCGGTCATCCTTGGGTCTGAAAACTATTGCTTACGTTTTTTTCCCCAATGAGCCAATGAAATTCACTGGTCAGCACCGGCTACAACCTATGAGAACCTACGACAACCTTCGACCTGCTGGCAACCCACTACCACTGCACCTATGGCATGAGAATTCTCGCTACTCTCCATGGCGGCTTCATTCTGGTTGCCGGTAATTTATCAACATGTTGAAAAATTTGGGGTAACCATAATGAGTTCGTGACTAGTTCCCAGAATGCGGGAACTCCTCACGACCATGAAGGCAACTCCCCGGCAACCACCACGCGAACATGTGGCGACCATGTGGCGAGTGCATAGTCTCCTGCAGTCGCCTAAGTGGGACAGGCCCAAAATAGTTGACATTTCAGGTCGAAGACCCTCTGTCAAAAATGTAACAAATAATCTTCAAACTGGAAAGTCAAATGTTTCTCTTCCCAGCAGCTTGGCCTGCTGAGTATTTTCAGAATTTTCTGCTTATTTTCTGAGTCCTTAATTTTACAAACACAGGTATCAAGCTAACTGGCCGATTTTAAATGATAAGGCAACTATCACATCTGCAGCCACCTCTTTTAATGCTATCAGGTATTTGCCCTGTTTTAGTAACGTCAATTTCTCCATTGCTCTCTCTCGTAATAATGATTTAAAATTCACAACCATCTTTAGACATAGAAACATAGAAAATAGGTGCAGGAGTAGGCCATTCGGCCCTTCGAGCCTGCACCGCCATTCAAGACAATGGCTTCTGAGCCACTTATAATACCACTTTTTTACTTGGAAATTTTGAGGAGCAGCAAACTATACATGCTCACCACCCGCCCACTGTTCTTGCCTTGGACACATCATGGGAAAGAATTTCATGAACAAAATCACACAGCTCAGCCTCCCAATCACAACCACCACCTCCTCACCAACACCTTCTGAAAATGCTTTGACAGCTTGTTGAATTAAGCCCCAGGCTTAACAGGTTGTCAAAACAGTCAAATAGATTGAATGTACACAAAAATGCTGGAGAAACTCAGCGGGTGCAGCAGCATCTATGGAGCGAAGGAAATAGGCAACGTTTCGGGCCGAAACCCTTCTTAATAGATTGAATGTATGCGTCTGTGACACACACTGATGAACTAGTACTTTGTTTTTGTTTTAATCTATAAAATTATACAAACATTTAAAACACAAATCAGTTAAATACACTTTAAACAACTTAAATAACAACTTATGTTTAAGAAGGAACTGCAGATGCTGGAAAAATCGAAGGTAGATAAAAATGCTGGAGAAACTCAGCAGGTGAGGCAGCATCTATGGAGCGAAGGAAATAGGCAACGTTTCAGGTCGAAACCCTTGTTCAGACCCGAAACGTTGCCTATTTCCTTCGCTCCATAGATGCTGCCACACCCGCTGAGTTTCTCCAGCATTTTTGTCTAACTTCGATTTTCAAGCATCTGCAGTTCCTTCTTAAACAAAGTAGAAAGCAAGCGTTTAAAGTTGAGATTGGGATGAGAGAACAAAGAATCTCAGCAAGTGAAGGCCAAGATTACCCAGGAGACAAAAATATAATGTTTAAGAGACGGTGTTGAATGATTATTAATCAAAGCTGATCTCCTTGCACGAGTGAAACAAAGAAAAATGAATATTGGCAGAGAAATTAGAGAAAATTAAATACCATGGCAGAATTATGAGATGTAGAACAAAGTAACTATTGAAAATCTGAAATCAAATCAGTTCACATCTGTGTTAAGAAAAAGAAGAAGCTCCTATCCACTCTCTCCAGAGATTCTGCCCACTGGCCTCAACCTGCTCATCTGCACCAAGACATACAATCTCTCATGATCTCTATAACCACACCAGGATGGCCGAGATCTTCACTACTTTGAACAAAGACTCAAACAGTTTTGTTGCATCACCACCTTCATTCTTCAGGATGAACTCAATTCTTACTCTACTCACTTTTTCAAAACCAAAGTTGTTGCTACGGAACTTACATCAGCCCAAGCAATGTCTGTCCGGGAACAGGATACGTCCTTGTTTCAGTTCTCCTTCACACCCCCCACCCCACCTCAGTTTTTTCTTATACATTCATGACTGTAATCAGTGACTTAGATAACTCAAAAAATGCAACTGTCTTGTCTGTCTTGACTACACCTCCTCCCATCCTACTTTATATAAAGACTATTTCTATTCTCTTGGTTTCTGATGATACTTTCTACACCAGTGCTAGGATGTCTTTTTTATTTTCCCAAATCATAGCGCACCACGAAAGATGACAGGTGCGACAAACATGTCTGTTCTTTTCACGAGCTTCTGTGCTGAATCCCCTCCTTCGTTGTTCTCGACTTGCACTCCATCTCACTATTCCTTGCATAATTTACTCTAATTTCAGCCACTCTTGATCAGGTTCCACCACCAGACATCTTCCCCTTCCAGAACTGCAAAATAATCATTTATTTCTGTGATTCATGGTTTGTTCTTCCATTTCCATTAACCACACTTTCTCATATGTCCCCTTCAACTGGAGAACACTAGTCCTTTCACATCTTGATGAGGAAACCAAGCACAGATAAGAGGAAACTTCACAACATATTGGTGATCCTGAGCTTCTCGTTACCCGTCGCTAAATCTCCATCCCACTACCATTTTGTGTTCCCTGTGGTTGCTTCCTCCTACATTGTCCCAGTAAATCCCAAGCATCAAAAACAGCACATTAACTTCCATCCAAGTGCACCCCCCCCCCCTTGCCCCCCAAAAAGAGTCAATATTGAATCTGTAATTATAGATAGCCAGCTTCTCTTGTTTCCATCATCATTGACTCAGGATTATCCATTTGCAGGTCAATTCATTTTTACTCTCTCCAAGGCTGCTGCCCAAGATGCTGACTACTGCCACATCTCTTTCATTTCAGATTTTGTTGCTCAGCAATCTGACATATTATGATTTTAACCCCGAAGCAGTGCCTCTACTCCTTTCTACGCAACAGAACCACTGCATACATATGGGTCCTTTTCAGAATGGCAGGCAGTGACTAGTGGGGTACCGCAAGGCTCAGTGCTGGGACCCCAGCTATTTACAATATATATTAATGATTTGGACGAGGGAATTGAATGCAACATCTCCAAGTTTGCGGATGACACAAAGCTGGGGGGCAGTGTTAGCTGTGAGGAGGATGCTAGGAGGCTGCAAGGTGACTTGGATAGGCTGGGTGAGTGGGCAAATGCATGGCAGATGCAGTATAATGTGGATAAATGTGAGGTTATCCACTTTGGTGGCAAAAACAGGAAAGTAGACTATTATCTAAATGGTGGCCGATTAGGAAAAGGGGAGATGCAACGAGACCTGCGTGTCATGGTACACCAGTCATTGAAAGTAGGCATGCAGGTGCAGCAGGCAGTGAAGAAAGCGAATGGTATGTTAGCATTCATAGCAAAAGGATTTGAGTATAGGAGCAGGGAGGTTCTACTGCAGTTGTACAGGGTCTTGGTGAGACCACACCTGGAGTATTGCGTACAGTTTTGATCTCCAAATCTGAGGAAAGACATTCTTGCCATCGAGGGAGTACAGAGAAGGTTCACTAGACTGATTCCTGGGATGTCAGGACTTTCATATGAAGAAAGACTGGATAGACTCGGCTTGTACTCGCTAGAATTTAGAAGATTGAGGGGGCATCTTATAGAAACTTACAAAATTCTTAAGGGGTTGGACAGGCTAGATGCAGGAAGATTGTTCCCGATGTTGGGGAAGTCCAGGACAAGGGGTCAGAGTTTAAGGATAATGGGGAAATCCTTTAGGACCGAGATGAGAAAATCATTTTTCACACAGAGAGTGGTGAATCTCTGGAACTCTCTGCCACAGAAGGTAGTTGAGGCCAGTTCATTGGCTATATTTAAGAGGGAGTTAGATGTGGCCCTTGTGGCTAAAGGGATCAGGGGGTATGGAGAGAAGGCAGGTACAGGATACTGAGTTGGATGATCAGCCATTATCATATTGAATGGCTCGAAGGGCCGAATGGCCTACTCCTGCACCTATTTTCTATGTTTCTATATGAACACCATTCTGTCAAAGTGAAGCTCAGTAAACAGCAGGATCCAACAGGGAACTAAATTTGAACGATCTTTTTTCCAGTCATGCCTAATGACTTCCAATTTACATTTTCCAAATTTTATGTAGGTCAACAATTCAAGTGGTCTACAACGAGCAAGGACAAAGTGCCAGGATTTCAGACAACAGCCGATTACAAAATGATAGAAAAATATATTATAAGCAAATGTAATAAAAGTGAGACTTTTTAAAATAAAATATTAAAAACAGATCTGAATACAGCATGATAAGTAGTATGCATGGAATGAATATACAGAAAGGAGCAATCTCCAGGAAATATTAAATGTTACCTTCGTATATATAGTCGTAGACCTATACAGCACAGAAACAGGCCCTTCGGCCCACCTTGCCTATGCCGAGAGTTAGCATGCTGGGCAAAGTTCCATTTGCCAGATAGCTCTCTAAAACCTACCTATCCATTTATCTGTCCAAATGTCTTTTTTAAATAATAATTGTATCCACTTCTTTAACTTCCTCCTGCAGCTCATTGGAGATACAGACTAACCTCTGAGTGAAGAGGTTGCCCCCAAGGTCCCTCTTCAATATCTCTCCTCTCACCTCAGCCAATGTCCTCCAGCTAGAATTTTCTACCCTGACAAAAAGATTGAATATTCCCTGTATGTATTACCCACATGATTTTGTGCACCTCTATGTTATCCCTCAACCTCCTACTCTCCAAAGAATAACCAATCTTCCAATACAACTCAAACCTACAAGCTGATTTAATTCCATTATAGAAAGGATGTGAAGGCTTTGCAGAGGATGCAAAATAGGTTAACTGGAATGCTGCCTGGATTAGAGGGCATTATCTGTGAGGAGATGTTCTACAAACTTAGATTTTTTTCCCTGGAGCATCGGAGACTGAGGTGAAAATATATGAAATTATGACGGACAGATAGGGTAGGCAGTCAGAATCATTCCACTCGGGTGGAAATGTCAAAAGCTAGATTGCATAACTTTACGGCGAAAGGGGGGGTGTTTAAAGGAGATGTGTGGCATAATTTTTTTTTAACCTACACAGAGTACTGTAGTAGTTACCTAGAAAACACTGACAGGGGGGGGGGTGGCAGAAGCAAACACGATAGTGACATTCAAGAGGCTTTTAGATAGGCCCATGAATATGCAGGAAATGGAGAGATGTGGTTCATGCGCAGGCAGAAGTGATTAGTTTAATTTGCCATCATATTCAGCATAGACATGGCATTGATATAGTTATAGAAGGCAGCACAATGTTGTAGCGATAGAGTTACTGCCTTACAGCGCCAGAGACCCAGGTTCAATCCTGACTATGGGTGCTGTCTGTACGGAGTTTGTACAAATTATCCCTAGCATGTTGGGTTGAACTACTGCATGGAGTAAACGTGGTTGGCATGTACTCAGTGGGCCGAAGGACCTGTTTCAACGTTGCATCTCCAAAGTCTAAATTCTAAAGTCCAAAGACATTATGGAACAAAGGGTCTAGTCCCGTGCTGTACTGTTCTGTTCTATGTTCTATGTACTGTAAGATTTTAGTTTAGTTTATTGTCATGTGTACCAAAGTAGTGAAAAGCTTTTGTTGCGCACGATCCAGTCAGCAGAAAGACAATACATTATTACAATCGAGCCATTTACAGTGTATAGATATATGAAAAGGGAATAATGTTCAGTGCAAGGTAAAGCCAGTAAAGTCCAATCAAAGATAGTCCGAGGGTCACCAATGAAGTAGATAGTAGTTCAGGACTGCTCTCTGATTGTGGTAGGATGATTAAGATTGGTTGAATGTTCACGCTGATTAGAAATCCAACGAACAAGCCACATTTATACTCTAACTACACATTCTGTGGCAAGCGAATTTTTAAAGCCTTTCCGGCTCTACAAGGCATAATGTGTGCAAGCGAATATTCTCTACTTACCTGAGTGAGCGAGCTTGACACCATCCAAAATAAACCAACCAGATTGAGTGACAGAACATTCAATTTGAATAGCACTTTATGCCTGCATAAATTGCTCTGCAATATTTCCACAGCTCCTTTGATAGCACCTCCAAAACCTGAAAATACTTCAACAGAAGAGGACAAGGGCAGAAGAGACATACGCTCTCCATCACCTTCAACTGACAAGTTTCACACAAAAAATCAACCAGGAGATTATAATCAGGGGAGGGGAAAAAATGGACAAATTCTGACTTGACAGAAACATTATTCAACAATTGACCTTTTCAAAGCAAATTATACATTTAACATGATTACTGCTAGGATCAATGGTCAAAGATCAACCGATATACTTGCTTACCCTCAACACATAAATTCATTATGATAAGCACTTCATGGTGTCAGAAGGCACCATAAAAAATAACACAAAAAATGATAAAAATACCAAAGACCATTCAAAGTGAAGTAGATACACCAAAAAAATAATTCAGAGGTTCCAAGTGAGTACTGCACATTTATCAATATTTAGAACAGTATATCATAGGAACAGGCCTTTCGCACAATGTTTGTGCCAAACATAAACTGATCTAACCTGCCTGCACATGATTCATACCTACATTTCCTGCCTGCCTAAAATCCTCTTAACCGCCACTATCAAATCCGCCACCACCTCGCTTGGGAACTTATTACAGGCACTCGCCATCCTCTTTGGTTAGGTTGCATTTGTAATATTGCCTGAGGTTCTGGTCACCACATTACAGGAAGGATGTGGAGGCTTTGAAGACGGTGCAGTAGAAAGACCCAGGGTGAAAAGACCACAGCTTTAAGGTGAAAGGGGCAAAGTTTTATGATGATGTGCGGGGCAAGTTTTTTTTTACATCCTTTGGCATTTCAACTCTGGGGGGAAAAGGATCTGACCGTCTACCCTATCTATGCCTCTCATAACTTTATATTCTTCTGTCTCAGGTCTCCCCTCAACCACCGATGTCTTAGCGAAAACAATCCAGGTCTGCCATTCTGTCCTCATAGCTAATACTCCCATATCAAGGAACCTTTCTGGTGAAACTCTTCTGCACCCTCTCCAAAGCCTCCACATCCTTCCTGTAATGGGGTAACCAGAACTGTATGCAATTCTCCAAATACAGCCAAACCAAAGTCCTATAAAGCTGCATTAAAAAATATATTAAGAAGAATATTAGAACTTGAGTATTCTCTGTCATTTAATATCTCTCTGCAGTTTGACTGATCTCACACCTCGTTCACTTTCTTGCACCCTGACCCAAATTTCCCACTCTCATGGCCCTTAGATCTCTCAATAATAACTTTGAAAGTATTCAGTGACAGATCATCCGTGCCCTTTGGTGTAGAGAACGCTGACATAAAATCATATCCTCAGACATTTTTTGCAACAAATTAGTATTTTTCATCTTCCTAATCCAACCCATAACAACTATTCTTTGCCTCAACCAAAAATAAAAACGAAGCAAGTAGCTCAAGTAAAGAATGATCCCCTGAAGTATGAGACTGGAAAAGTAATAATGGGAAATGAAAAAATGGCAAACATTCTAAATAATTATTTTAAACCAAACTTCACAGTGGAAGACATAGCAATACCCCAATAACATATAATCAATGGGTTTCAGAAGAAAATGGTAAACTAATATGACTAATATTCAAAAAGACCCCTGGAGCTGATTGCCCACAACCTAGGTTCTTAAAGGAAGTGACTGCAGAGAAAATTGGTTGCAATCTACCAAGAATTGCAAGATTCTGCAATGGTCCCAAAACATTGAAAAACACCAATATTCAAGAAGAAAGATACTCAGAATGCAGGAAATTGTAGGACAATTGGCAAGATACCTGTCTGTTAGAAAATGCTGGAATCCATTATCGAGTAGGTAAGAGCAGGCTACATTTTCTATTTGAATGAAGGGGAATCGGTAGACAACGTTTTTTGATTCCCAGAATGCTTTCAATAAAATGTCACATAAAAAACTACTGTGCAAGATAAGGCAGCAAGGGGATGACAATATTGTTGATAGTAGACTGGCTGACCATAAGGAAACATGGATGAGATAAATGAATCATTTGCAAGTTGGCAGTCATAATCCAAGAGTCACAGCTTGGGCCTCAACTGTTCACTATCTATATGAAGAGCTGGCTGAAGGGACCAAATGTATTGCAGCCAAGTTTACCGGCGATGCAAAGATTGGCAGGTTAATAAATTAAGGAGGACACAAATGAGAGGTAGATATGTTAAGTGAGTTAGCACAGTTGGCAGATAGAGTGTACAGGTCCTCAGATTACAAACACCTAATACATGCAGCCAGTGCATAAGGAAAAAAAAAGGGAAGTTAAGTGAGGCGACCAAATTTTGCAGTAGAAAGGTTAGCATGCAGGTAAAGAAATACGTAAAAGAATGAAGGGAATATTGGCAAGTGGTATGGAGAATAAAAGGGGGGATGGATGGATCTCTGCAAAGTGATGGACAGCATCTGAAATCCGTGCACGCTTATGGTCTGCACGTTAATGCAGTGGAACCACAAGAGTCAAATTTTACCAAGTTGAGTCTTGAGATGAAGAGGTTGACAAAAAAAACATCAAATGGATTGGGCTTACTCTCATTAAAGCTTAGAAGCATGCGAGATGAGATTTTTGAAACAAACAATTCTGAGGGGTGATGACAGGTGATTGCTGAGAGGTGTGGTACCTTCCTTGTTGTGGTATTAGAACTAGGGAGTATAGTTTCAGAAAATGGCTCAGCTATTTAACATTGAACCAAGCGTTTTAGAAGATCAGGAATCTTTGTAATTTTCTACCCCGCACAGCTGTGCAAGCAGAGTCATTGAATTCATTCAAAGTGGAGACCAATAGACATTTGAACCACAAGGGTACGGCAGAGGGACAGGAAACTAATGTTTAGATCCAGAAGAGATCAGCCATGAACCATCTTAGTAAAAGATAAAGCAGACTTGAGTAGCCATCAGGCTATTCACAGAGAGAGAGACAAACAGGGTAATACCAGGCACCTCATACTAATGGATTTTCCTGCACATTTTCTACTTCCTATTTTCCCACGTATGCACCGTATTCTTTTATGCCTTGTACACTTAATTAAGTGCCTTCTGCTCCTTTTCCCCCCTGCTCTTACAACACAGAGATGTAATACTTCAAGTCCATGACCTTCCATCAGCAGCGAAAAAAAATGTTGGAAGTGCAACAATTTACAAATCCTGTCCAAATAATTAGTCATTATCTGGGCTGTTCAATTGACAGATTGCACACAAACTACACCCAATATATCTCTGACATCACAAATATCATATATTTATTCAAAATGCATATTGAACATAATATGGAACATAACAGGCAAACAATATTAAGGAAGTTAGCCTCAATGGGTTGAATGATCTTCTGCTATTTCTAAAATACTAAGAATGAAAAATGCATTTTGATCTTGAAGAGGAGGAGTTAAAATCCAAGTCTTCCTTCTCCAAATTCTTCCTTTCACAAAAAAAAAGCCTGTTTCATTTATCTTCTCCAGCACGGCTGCTATAATATCTACAGGCAAGTTTACAAGGTCAGTCATAGTCACTCTGAATTAAATCACTGCAACAGAAACTCAGCCCCAGGAGACCAGGCAAGAAAAAAAATGACAAAACATTGAAAATGTTTATGACTTTTTACAGCTTACAAATCCAATGTCACCCACGCAGCCAACTCACCATGCTCCAGATTCATTTAAAGATTATTGATTACATACACGCACATACATACATGTAGTTTTCTTTAAAACCAGTGGCGAATGTGGTCATGATCTTCCATCTGCATTGCACCTCAGCTGAACTACAAACATTCACCATTCTGACCTTCATTAATCGAGACATGGCACCCTACCACTCCCACCTTCCACAGTATGAAAATACTGAATTCTATTATTTTCTGTGTCAATTATATAAAAAGCCAGTATAAACTATTTATACAACAGATATCCTTCACATGCCTGACGATGAGTGCCAGGATTGCTGGCCTTGACTATTAATATGCATCTTCTTCGACACCAATCCATTTACAATTTCATTTCCGCTTGATTCAGCCACATTGAAACTTGACAGCGGGTCGCTCTAATGCATCTAAATTAATTTCCCTCATAATGTGCCTGCATTAGTATTCCTGTGCTATCCTGTAACTGAAGTAAACACGGTTTACATTAACAATGGATGTTGGGAAAGGCCCAAGTAGAATGGCAACAGGGAAATCACTTCACCCGAGCTCTCAGCAAAAATGAACAGAAAATGGTTGGCAGGATCAAGATGGAGCCAGAACTCCTAGTGTATCTTTTTTCTAGACATCTTAGTCCAAACAGTATTAGCATTTAGTCATGATCTAACCAAATCTAGAATAATTTAAAGTCTGAAGAAGGGTGTCGACCTGTAACTTCACCCATTCCTTCTCTGCAGAGATGCCGCCTGTCCCGCTGAGTTACTCCAGCATTTTGTGTCTACCTATAATGTAAACAAACTCAAATTGGACCAGAAATGCAAGGCAGCAAGTGTACGGAAATCGATAAATACTACAGTTAGCTTCCTTCAGATCACAAATCTGCTCAAAATAGATAATGATTTACAAGATTGGACAAACTATGCCACTGAAACAGAATCTTTGAAAGTTATGGGATATGTGCAAAGTAACTGAAATAACAGAGCAAAGGTGCACAACTTTCCTTAGTAGGGAGAGCCACATTAATAATCAAAATCACTTGTGAACCACTCATGTAAAACATGTTTCTTTCTGACAGCAGATATTTAGATATGATTTTTTACTCACAAACATTTTAAAATTTATTAACAGCCTAGATTTTGTTCAGGTTGCTACCAAACAACAAAGTCTTTACAGTGTCTGTAGGTGTTTGACAGCATAATGTTTTGAAAGTCATTTTAAAGCCTTAACAGTCTGGTGTGTTGATCCTTATGGGCCTGTCCCACTTACACAATTTTTTTCGACGACTTGCCGGCACCCGTCATTGCCGTCGGCAATTGCGAACATGATGTCAGGGCCTATCTGCCTGCACATAAACCATATCCCTCTATTTATTGCATATCTATGTGCCTATCCAAAAGCCTCTTAAATACCACTATTATATCTGCCTGCACCACCACCCTTGACAGTCTACCCTGACAATCTACACTACATCTCTCATAATGTCATACACTTCCGTCAGGTCCCCTCACAACCTGCAGGGGTTGTGGATTGTTCCACAGGAAACAATCCAAATCTGTCCAACCTCTCCTCGTAACTAATACCGTCTAATACAGGCATCATTCTGGTAAGCCTCCTCTGCACCCTTTCCAGACCCTCTCCATCTTTCCTGTAATGGGGCCACCAGAACTGCACACAATACTCCAAATGTGGCCTAACCAAAGTCCAATAAAGCTGCATCATGAATTCCCGACTCAATGCCTTCACCAATGAAGGGAAGAATACGGTGAGCCTTCTTTACCTCTATCTACTTGCGTTGTCACTTTCAACGGAGTATACGGACATTAACCCCCTCTGTACATCAATGCAGTTAAGGGTATTGCCATTAACTGTACTTTTCTCTCTTACATTTGACCTCCCGAAGTGCAACACGTCATATACTTTCTCAGATTTCTCCACCCATCTCTGTTCCCAATCTATATCCCACTGTATACTATGAGAACCTTCCTCACAGTCTGTGACTACAGCAATCTTGGAGTCATCTGCACATTTGCTAACTAACCCATAAACATTTACGTCGGAGTCATTTTTATACAAACAACAAGAGGTCCCAGCACAGTTCCCTTCAGAACTCACTGGTCACAATCTTCTTGTGGTCATCTTTCGACAACCCTATCTTCTAACAGTAAGCCAGTTATGAACCCATACGGCCAAGTCACTGTTAATCCCATGTATTTTAATCCTCTGGATCAGCCTATCATGGGGAACTTTATCAAATAGCTTGCGAAAATCCATGTGGACAATATCCACCGCCCTACCTTCGTCATCTCCTCAAAAAGCTCAATCAAGTTAGTAAGACCCCACCTGCCACATATAAAGCCACTGGCTCTAATTAGCCCATTCTCTCCCAAATGGGAGCAAGTCCTATCTCAAAGAATAATCTCCAATAGCTTCCCTACTACTAACCTGAGGGTCACCGGCCTATAATTCCCTGCATTCTCTCCACTTCCCTTCTTAAACAAAGGAACTACATTTCCTACTCTCCAGTCCGACAGGACCTCGCCTGTGATTAGAGAAGATGCCATGATCTTCGTCAAGGCATTTGCAATCACCTCTCGTGCCTTTCTCAATAACCAAAATGTATAAAAATGGCCTTTATTAAAATCTGACAATGTGCACTTTTAATCACGTGATTTTTTTCTATTACAAATCTCAAATTGTGGAGTACTGAGGAAAATAAATAAATGATTGGTCTTTGTCCCAAACATTATGGAGGGCACTGTAATACTGGAAATACTCAGCAGGTCAAAACTGATTCGCCCCAATTGCAGGCACATGCAAAAAAAGCAAAGTAGATGTGGCTTAAACAAGGTCTCAAATGATTGATGAATTCACATTGCAACAATGGCAAGGTTAATAGAGATTTCATGAAGAATTATATTAATATTAAGTGGCTTAGTGCAGACCCCAGCATGAGATTTAAAAGGAATTATATTTTGAAAATATTAAAGAGCATTGATAAAAACAGGAGAAGTGCATTGCAGTATCTGAGCAATGGGGCATAACAATTTGCCACGGTGAAGTAGAACATCCCTCACTGGTTCAGATGCCCAAATACCCGTGCTTAGTGGCAGGCTGTTTGCCACAACCTCGGGAAAGCCCTGGACAAGGAAGGAAAAAAACCTCCTGACCACTGCTTCTTCTTGCGTATGGCGTGCACAGCATAAAGTTGTTCTATTTGATCTTATTTGATTGTGCACACCAGGTTGATTGCATTCGTCGAAACAGGGCGGACCACGTGAAGGTTGCAATCTCCCACCCCTTTCTGACCACTGTTTGCCAGACATAAACTGGTTACCTTCAGAAATTAGCCAACTGGTGGGATTAGATTTTCAGAAACGAGATCACTGGACAGCACAGTGGCACAGCAGTAGAGTTACTGTTGTGCCTAACAGCGCCAGAGACCTGGGTTCGATCTTGACTACAGGGCCTATCTGTACGGAGTTTGTACGTTCCCCCTGTAACCAAATGGGCTTTCTCCAGCTGCTCCGGTCTTCTCCCACATTCCAAAGACGTGCTGGTTTGCAGGTTATCTGTCCTATGTAAATTGTGTCTAATGTGTAGGATAGAACTAGTGCACGGGTGATCGTTGGTCGGCACGGACACGGATTCCACACTGTATCTCCAAACACCAGATGAAGTGCATTACCAGAACCCCTCAAATTGACTTGGATTCCACCCTGCCCTCAAATTCACTTTGACCACTAACTTCCACCCTGCCCCTCAAATCACTTGGTGAGGGCCAATCAGTTTCCCACTACTAACACTCTCCTCCACCTGGAAGAATTGTCCTCATCCTCAACTCATTTGCTAATATGAAGCAGTCTGATACCCGTGAACTTTGGGCTTTGTGAAAATAACTAAATTGACCCTTTTAATTCTGACACCTCATGGGAAAGATAAAACAAGACGGGCAATGCCAAGAAACTGTATGAAAAAAAAAGGATTTGGATATCGGCCGTTCTAACCCATTTCAAAATCCAGATTGCTCAATTTCAGGAAACTCCCATTGCATAGCCCATACAGTAGGAACTGGAGCTGGAGAAGTCCTCTTGAACATGTAGGAATTAGAAATAAAGCATTTGAAAAATAGCAAACAATCGCAAGGTGCCTACCGCATTGTAATGCAATGGCCACACTTTTCTCTACACCTGTTCTACAGAATTTAAACTATGCCTATATTATCATCGCATAAACTGAATGCTCAACCTGGTCGGCAAGGTACTTTGAAGGGTTTTGCTGAGAAGTCCTCAATGTTAGGCAACATGATTTTGCTGAATGTTCCTTTACTCTCAACTCTCATGCTGCACTCACTGCAACTTAAAGGCCGTGAACAAGAGGCACTTCTACACATGGCATTCATTAACCTACAAAAGACCAAAGGCATAATTAGCCAAAAAAAAGCATCTACAAAGATCCTACTGAAAATTTGCAATCCACAATCGGTGCACTCCCTGTTGAGAAATGACAAGAAAATGATGGCAACCATCATTTCAATTTTACATTGGTGCTGGCATGAAACAAAGCCCATTTAGCACCAATGATCTTTGGTATATTCTTCCCTTTTCTCCTCATCCGCCTTAAAGGCAATCTTTTTGGTGTGATCATTGGTCAAATTTCAATAGGCATCTGACATTCATCAGTTTCAGGGCAAAAGGCACATCAGACTTACTGTTCTGATGAACTATCTGTCAGGTTCAACATGATAACCAGTCCTGAGAAAAACATGTTCTACGTCAGCAACATTCTATCTCTGGACAAGACGAATCACATCTGCTCTCTCCACTCAACATTTTCAAATTCACTTAGTTGCAACAAAGAATTAGATGGTAGAATTGGCAATGCCAACTGTAGAGCTAAGTTGCTCTCCAACCTGTGTTCTCATTTACCCCCAATTTACTTGTGTGAGAAAGCTGCATCACTTAAATTGTAGTTTCCACCTTTGCTGTGTCAGGAAATATTCTTGGGAGTCATGTGGGACCAGTGTATCACCAATGAGATCTTTGAGAAAAAACAGCCCACTGACCGTGCAGGCTTTGCGGGCATTCATGGGCACAGTTGATTGGGATAAGCACATGCTTCATTGTCGTGTTTAAAGCCGTATTCTACGCCAGACACAATCATTGCCTGTGGCACGGAGGAAGGCCGAAATTCCAATCCAGCAACAAGGTCTCAAGAAATTCAACATTAGCACCAACACATGCAAGATCCTTGACCGTATCAGTTTCCTGCCACATCTCCCTTTCTTCCATTATGATTATGGAAGCCCAGCCTCTTCCATGCAAATGACAAATATTCCTCAACTTTCTTATGTCCAGATGCCATTCTACAACATATGAGCATGATATCAGTCTGTCACACTTCCAGGATCTCCACTAACCAATCCAACACAATTTATTAAGTACCTTTCACATAATTAAGTATTTGGACTAGGAACATCCAATTCTTTAAATTTGGTCTTGAACAAGGTTACTCTGAAACACAGCCAATTGTAACATCACTTTTGGCAATGATCTCTAAAATCTTCAGAGCACAGACAATAAATTAGTGCCAATTCTTACTAACTGTTAATCTTGTGTCGGCAAACACAGCCATTCAAGAAATTAAATCTGGGAGATATAATTAAAGCACTGATCATACATTTTGCTTGTTTCAAGTGCAACATATTGCCATGAACACAATTTGAATCAATTTCAATTGTATCCAATATTGTGGGGGGTTTTCAAATATAAATTTTGCCTCAACATTTCTCAATAATAAAATGAGCCCAAACAAGATACAGAAGAATTGTTGTGTATGTAATAGAAATGGTGTTACCTGCCTCCAAGTTAAAGGGGGGGGGGAGTGTTAGGTATGTGATAATTAGCATATGTAATTAGTGTCTTGTGATGTCTTGTGCAAGTACGCATGTGCACGGGGAGACTCAAGGTGGCGTTCTGGAATAAAGACGTATGTAAGATTACTCCCGTGTCTGAGCCTTATTGAAGTCTGTTCCAAGCATCCAATACACAACATGAATAATCAGAACTTAAAATGTGGTCTCCTCAACAGATTGGGGACTACTTTTCAGAACACCCCCATTCACTCCACAAGCATGTCTACATGCTTCCAGACCCTGATCACTTTAATTTTCCACCCGAGTCCTACTCTGATTTCTTTCGATTTGGCCTCCAATGTTGCCCAGATTTTGAGAGAAACAACTCTTCATCAATCCTTTGGGAGTTAACATTTACCTATTTCAGGTATCCACAAACTTTTTTCTTCTCCCTCTCGACAGATGCAATTGTACCTCCCTTCCAAATTGTCTCCATGTAAGCCACAATTACAGAAACAGGCCTTTCAGCCCACAGCAACCATTTATTTGCACTGATCTCATACTAATGATACTATGATATTTTATTCTCCCTATATTCCCCTCAAGCCCCTCCAGATTTGAGATCTATCACAACATTTCCTTCTGGTCCCTCCACCTCTGCAACTGAAAACATGTTTTTTCTTCTCACTTTCCCAGTACGGAGGAATTCTTGACCCAAAAAGCCGATTTTGTTTTTCACCTCACTGATGCAGCTTGGCCCAATGAGCGTTTCCAGCAATTCCTGTTTTTATAAGAAGCATTTTAAAATATTTTAGAAAATATACCCTGCAAAAAGTGCCAAGTTCTTCTCCAATTTGCAATTTCTCCCTTAATCTATGAAGGATTTCAAAGCATATTTTGTAAGATCTTTTATGACCTTTTCACCAGAACATATTTAAATAGCCTGTTCACATTTTCCTGAAACAAAAAAATACCATCTTTCATTATTAAATGGAGTTTGTAACAAAATAAAATGTCATTCAATTTCACAAATTCAGCTCTTTTGGAAGCAGTACAAATCTCTTATGTCCAGGTAAGACATGGACATAACATCTTACTGCATATATGAGGAAATAGTATATGATAGAACCACCCGGATAGTGACTTTTATATAAGCTAGGTAATTTACAAGAGAAAAGCTTAAGGTTTTCAGAAACACATGTCTCCTAAAGGAATAAAGTACAAAGAAACACATACACGGAACAGATGAATCAAAACATAGAAACGCTAATCTGAACCTGCATAGCTTAGTTTATTGCTTTGAGGCAACTATAACGCTGGAGGAAATTATATTTGATATAACTTTGTGTTGAAGAATGGATTACTGAATAGGGCCTCTTCTTAGGCCAGAGGTCATCTGCTCTTTCTCTATGCCACATTCCGGAGCTCTGAGTTTGGCATAAAGATGAAGAGTTATGGCTGTTTATGCTGAGTTCGAGACAGAATTCAAGGCTGAGTGATAATAGACTCTGTGGTTAGCTTTGGCTATGTTAAATTATAATGAGGTTGAGATAAGGGATGGATGCTTGGAGAGGAAAAATCAGATTGATGGATTTGTGACCTTCCTTCTGTTTATAGGAAGTCGAAGAAGCAGATGTACTTTTGAGGGAATGGTCTGAAGTTGTAAATTTACCTTTGTTCTGTAATATTTGTAAAAGGCCTTGCAGGTGAGATCGGAAATCCATCTCCCAGAGATAGCAGGAAAAGGGGAGGCTGCAAGTTAGAATGAAGCTGTATCCTGCCACAAAACACATATCATCAATTGTTGACAGATTTACGACCCATGTCTGCTTGGAGTTGGGAGGTGTGTGTGGGTTTTGAATTTAACTTAGAAGCTGTGTAATTCGGCTAACTCATATAATTAATGTTTTTAATACATAGGTAATAGAATTTTAAACTGTGTAAAATTGTAGTGAAACCATTTATGAAATGTATTGTGTCTAAGGAGGATTGTAAACATTAGACCTTGTTTAGATGTATAGAAATATTTTCTACTTGGTATGGAAAGTGTGTTTTGTTTGTATGACTTGTGTGATCATTGTATTACATATGTATCTTATATTTTGAGGAGTGGTCTTTGATAATTGAGCCTACTGGGGTTTTGCTTTGTTGAAATAAAATAATTCTAAACATAGTTAAACCACAGGCAAACAAAGGTTGTAAAATTAGGCCAGAGAAGGGGGGATCATGTGACTGTAGTTGTAAATCACCAGAAGGACTCAGATGATTGGTTACTAGTCTATATCGTAGGAGGAGCCATCTTGGAGGAACGGCCGCTAACCCGCCGCCATCCGTTAAATTCACTTTTTTTTAGTCTTTAGCTTCTTTATTTCTTTGTTTGTTTGGGGAATTTTGACTTTTAATGTGGGGGGGGTAAGGGGGAAACTATTTCTAGGTCCCTACCTGGTCGGTGAGGCAGCTTTTTCTCCAGGCTGCCCCGTCGACCCGTCGTCGTGGCCTACCAGCGGGCATGGAGCGGCGTTTTCCTGGCGGGGACCGCCCAGCACCTTCAGCTTCGGTGGCGGAACAGCACTGGAGCGCCATCGCAGAGCGTAGCGGGCGATGCCTTGCCTGGGTCGCCGCGCTGGATCGACGCGCTGGAGCTCCGGTATGTGGTGACCGCCGAGATCAACACCTCCGGGCTGCGGGTCTGCGGAGCGACTTTAACATCGGGAGCCTCGTGGCTCCAAATCGGCGCGGCCCTGTCGGCTTCAGGTGCCATCGACTCCGCTGGGAAACCGGCCGTTCCAGCCGCTGCGAGGACTCTCCCGACGGCCAGGAACATCGGGCCTCCGTAGAGGCAATAGCGGAGACCTCATTGGGCCTGACTTTTGGGTGAACTGGGGTTGGGGACTGGACATTGTGCCTTCCCCCACAGTGGTGGTCATTGTGGGGGGATGATTTTTGTGTGCTGTGTCTGTTGGTCTTTGTTCAAGATGGCGGTCGGAGGGGAGAGTGGAAGCTGGCGCGGTTTGGCTGCCGCTGCTCTCTCCTCAAATTGTGTTTCTTATTTTCTTTTTGTGCTTTTGTAATTGAATTCTGTCCTTGATTTGTGTATTGTGGTGTTATTATATTTAATTTACTCCGATTATGTGTTTTGTATTTTTGTGATTTTATGCCTTGTAAGGTGTCCTTGGGTGTTAGAAAGGCGCCAGCAAATAAAATGAATTATTATTATTATTATTATATCAGAAATGTCTAATACCTATATAAAGCCTTGAGTTTATACCAAAGTCACTAATTCTCTGGACCTGCCCCAGAGCTTTCAGGTCTGTGTTGGAAGGTTCAGAGACTAGTCTCAGGTGAATAAAGAATCGATTTCAACAGCTACAAGCGTTTGAGTCAAGTTTTCTTGACTTTAGATTGACAAAAGAACTCAGTTTAACATATATGAACCTAATTAAACACATCAGTTATATATTTGCATCATCTTTAGCCACAGGTCACGTTCCAGAACAGTGGTTAATTCTTTTACTGTAATTTACTATTATTTAAGGGCAGCATGGATAAGCCAGGGAACGAAAGGCTGGTGAGCCTGGCGTC
This sequence comes from Malacoraja senta, assembly GCA_038087875.1. NCBI lineage: Eukaryota > Metazoa > Chordata > Chondrichthyes > Rajiformes > Rajidae > Malacoraja > Malacoraja senta. The sequence continues at coordinate 8,355,134 of CM075985.1, read as the reverse complement.
AGTGGTGAGAATGTTGTTGGAGGGGATTCTAAGGGATAAGATCTATCAGCATTTGTTTCGGCACAGATTGATTAGGGGTAGTCAGCATGGATTTGGCATGGGAAATCATATCCCACAAAACTGAAAAAGTTTTTTTGAAGAGATCAAGGCAGTGAAGACTGTCTATATGAACTTTAGCAAGGCCTTTGAAATGGTCCCACATGCAAGGTTAGATCTCATGGAATCCACGGTGAGCTGGGCAACTAGATTCAAAATTGGCTTGCAGGAAGGAGTCAAAGAGTAGTTGTGACATTTACTTTTTTGATTGGAGGCCTGTGACCGGTGGAGTGCCACAGGGGTCGGTGCACATCACTGCACATCCAAGTAATTCACACCGAGTTAAATAGTATCCAGTTAATTAATTTTGTAGCTTTTAGCTTTTAGCTCTTTCCCTCAACCAGAAGTCACCTCCATGTATTGCTCAAGTGTGGAAGAATTAGTCAAGTTTGAATAGTTATTATTCCTAAAACGTGTATGCTTCTTCTCTAAATATCTGTCAATTTATCCAAACCTTGCATTAATTAATCTTGTGTGATTTCCAAGTTAACCGGCTTTTTTTAATATAAAGTTCAGTAACAGATTGAAAGCTTAGGATTTATTATTAGGGGGTCAGTTTTATGGCTCCTCTTTTTAGACACCCCCACAGGAGAATTTACTTCCACTTAACTGGCTAAGAAGGCCAGTGTGGGAATTACAGATTCTTCCACAGATGGGGCAGGGTGTAGATTGAGGATGATCTGCTCCTACACTGTACATACAGGGACTCTGTTTGCCCCTAATGCAAAGCCAAGAAGTTCTCAATAAACCCAAATACTCTTCCTCCACTTAAACCAACCATGGGCCAAAAATCCCCTGGAGTTATAGACGCATAGAGCACAGAAACGACTGAAATAATCTCAGTATCATATCTATCCTGAGATCAGTTCAGCAGGGATTTAAACAGGGATTACCCAGTAGAGTAAGTTTTCAGTCTGAAGAAGGGTCTCGACCCGAAACTTCACCCATTCCTTCTCTCCAGAGATGCTGCCTGTCCCGCTGAGTTACTCCAGCATTTTGTGTCTACCTTCGATTTAAACCAGCATCTGCAGTTATTTCCTACACAGAGTAAGTTTTCGGCCAGGTCTGAGGTCTCATTCTTCAATATTCTTTTCCTCGATTGACCAATGGCTCTATTGGCGCAGTGGCACAATTTCACAGCAACATCGGCCTTCGTAAAGAGGTGGCTCCAAAGATTGCGGAGGAAGCCCATATTTTCCACGACCAAGAATCTTTAATTTTTCTGAGACGATGTGGTGCGGCGAGGGTTGCTCTCTTAATTATCTTTTCCGACAAAGCAAAATATTTTATAAATTCTCAAGTCTCAACTGCTCCAATAACTTCCCTAGCACAGAAAATGATACATGGTCTATGCCAAAGACACTCTAAAAGCAGCTAAGACCTGAAAATAGCACTCCCATTGTGAGTGACTCTTACAATTTTACTTTGGAAAGATATGTCTAGCACCTTCCTGAGAGCCATCTGTGCTCTATAATAACAAGCTGCAGCATCAGGTTCTGTCTAACTTTACTCACTGCCAATTATATTTTAATATACCCATATTGCTACTGAATAAATCACACACATTTTCATCATGATCAAGTGACATAACATAAGACAGTGAACCTACAGCTCAGATACGTTCCAATCACTATTCAGTTTAAAGAAGGTACACAAAAATGCTGGAGAAACTCAGCGGGTGCAGCAGCATCTATGGAGCGAAGGAAATAGGTAACGTTTCGGGCCGAAACCCTTCTTCAGACTGATAGGGGGTGGGGAGAAGAAAGGAAAAAAGGAAAAGGAGGAGGAGGAGCCCGAGGGTTGGGGGAGGGGAGGAGACAACCAGATGGCTGATGAAGGGGAGGGGACAGCCAGGGCTAGCAGAATTGGGAGAATTCAACGTTCAGGCCACCAGGGTGTAGACTGCCCAAGCGGAATATGAGGTGCATTTCCTCCAATTTACGGTGTTGCTCGCTGTGGCCATGGAGGAGACCCAGGACAGAGAGGTCAGATACGGAATGGGAGGGGGAGTTGAAGTGCTGAGCCACCGGGAGTTCAGGTTGGTTATTGCGGACCGACCGGAGGTGTTCGGCGAAACGATCGCCAAGCCTCCGCTTGGTCTCACCGATGTAGATCAGCTGGCATCTAGAGCAGCGAATGCAATAGATGAGGTTGGAGGAGATGCAGGTGAACCTCTGTCGCACCTGGAACGACTGCTTGGGTCCTGGAATGGAGTGGAGGGGGGAAGTGAAGGGACAAGTGTTGCATCTCTTGCGGTTGCAAGGGAAAGTACCAGGGGAGGGGGTGGTATGGGAGGGAAGGGAAGAATTGACAAGGGAGTTACGGAGGGAGCGGTCTTTGCGGAAAGCAGACATGGGGGGAGATGGGAAGATGTGGCGAGTGGTGGGGTCACGTTGGAGGTGGCGAAACTGACGGAGGATCACTTGTTGTATGTGACGGCTGGTGGGGTGAAAGGTGAGGACTAGGGGGACTCTGCCTTTGTTGTGAGTGGGGGGATGGGGAGAGAGAGCAGTGTTGCGGGGTATGGCAGAGACCCTGGTGCGAGCCTCATCTATGGTGGAGGAGGGGAACCCCCGTTCCCTGAAGAATGAGGACATTTCAGATGCCCTGGTGTGGAACGCCTCATCCTGGGAGCAGATGCGGCGTAGACGGAGGAATTGGGAGTGGGGGATGGAGTCCTTACAGGAAGCAGGGTGGGAAGAAGTGTAGTCCAGATAGCCATGGGAGTCGGTAGGTTTGTAGTGGATGTCGGTAAGGAGTCTATCACCTGCGATGGAGATAGTGAGGTCAAGGAATGGTAGGGAAGTGTCGGAAATGGTCCAGGTGTATTTAAGTGCCGGATGGAAGTTGGTGGTGAAGCGGATGAAGTCAGTCAGTTGTGTGTGGGTGCAGGATGTGGCACCAAAACAATCATCGATGTAGCGGAGGTAGAGGTCGGGGATGGGGCCCTGGTACGCATTGAACAGGGATTGTTCTACGTACCCGACAAAGAGGCAGGCGTAGCTGGGGCCCATGCGTGTGCCCATAGCTACGCCTTGTATTTGGAGGAAATGGGAGGAGTCGAATGAAAAGTTATTAAGTGTAAGTACCAGCTCCGCTAGGCGGAGGAGGGTGTCAGTGGCCGGGTATAGATTGCTTCTACGGTCGAGGAAAAAACGGAGGGCTTTGAGACCATCCTGGTGGGGATGGAGGTGTACAGTGACTGGACGTCCATGGTGAAGATGAGGGGGTGGGGGCCTAGAGAGTGGAATGCGCGGAGAAAAAGAGTTTAAAGAGATCACCACATTATGTGAAATGCACATACAAATTATTGAAAGATGGCACAGGATAGTTAGAAATAGACCACTTCCAAGTATTCAGAGCCTAGCACAAGAACAAATACCAAGAAGAGAATTGATTTGTCCATAAGACATGGAATGAATGGAATGCACTTTTGGACTGTTGAAGCAGACATCAATTCCACGTGTTAAGCCTACGGCTGAACAGAGGTGTGGACGGTGGAGGAAATGGAGAAGGGGAAGAATAAAGAAATAACATAGGGATGAGGGAGACAAAATTGTATGTTGGCCTATATTACAAAAGGATGAGTACAAAAGTAAATATACAAAAACGTAGAAGCGGGAAGTAGAAACAGAAAATGTTGGAAATATCCAGCAGGTCAGACACAGGAAGGGGAAAGAGTTAATATGGGAAGAGAAACCAGATTGACACTAACTCTGTTTCCCCTTCCCCAGATGCTGTCAGGCCTGCTATTTGTTTCCAGCATTACTTATTTTTATTCAAGAATTCTTACTGTAATTATACAAAGCTAACATGAGACTGCAGCTGGAATATTGTGCATGGATCTGGTCTTGCTACCAAATGAATGATGTACTTGTGACAGAGGGAGAGAAAAGATTCACCCGAGTGATTCTTAAGATGGGGAGGTATTTGCGTACAAGAAGAGGTTCAATTTATCTTCCAGGTTCAGAAACAGTTTCTTCCCAAAAAACATCAGGCTCTTGAACACCACAACACCAACTAAACAATGAACTTGGTTGCACGAGGGCCTTTGGGCTTTTGTTTTGCACTAATATTATATTTTTTCTAATTTAGTGAACTTCTTTTCATTTGTTTATTATTGTATCTATTGAGTCGTGTGGGCCCCAAGTATGTCGGGGTGAATCTTTGGGATGGTTTGACACGGGACATGCGCTGAGGGTTGATCATCCTGCAGCGGGCCGCCCTTGTGGAGGGTGTATAGTGTTAAAAGGCCGAAACACCCAGTGATGCAAGGGTACTGATGATGTGTCCTGTGCCCAACTGTCCTGAAGGTTACCCCACCCTCACCCCCCCCCGATGTTGAGCGTCTACCACTCTCAACATTCAACGAATGTCGTGAAATGCTCCCCACCTATTGGCACAAGGGACTTCTTAACATCTTGTCCTGTGTATTTGATTCTCACAGACCTGCAATGCTGCATTTCCTTGTAAGAATGCATTGTTCTGTATTGATACATGTGACAAGTAAACACTCTTGAATCTCGAACAGATAGGGCCTCTATCGTTTCAAATTCAAATCACATTGAAATCTATATATTTTTTATGGGGCTTGACCAGAGAGGTACAAAGATGACATTTCCCCTATCTGGGGCATACAGAATCAGGAATCGCAGTCACAAAGTAAAAGGGTCAGTTATTTCAACATTGAATGAGAAAATATATCCTATCGCAGAGGACAGTGAATCAAAGATACGTGGTTAGTAAAGAAAATGGCAAACAAGGATAAGATCAGCCATGATATTGATGATTGGTGGTGCAGACATGAAGCCTCAAATGTGTCACATTATTTCTACAGCTCCTGCATATATTTCTCTTATCTTCATAGAACATAGAAACCCATTTTAGCCATACAGTCTATTTTCTGCCTCTCGGAACTTTCTTTCATCAGCCCCTCTTCATGCTTGTTTCACTGTAACCTATTCTCTCACAAGCCCATCAGTTCCTCCCAATTCTACGAACATCCAGCTACACCAGTAGTAAATGAGCTCCAAACTAAGCCCTGCACAAGGAAGAGCTTTAATAACTTATATCACGCCCCCAAGACTAACCGGCTGTCAAACTGAAGCATCTGGAAAAAAAAACCATGCAATCATAGTGAACATGCAAACTCCAGACATACTAGACCCTAGGTCAAAATCAAACCAGCATCACTGGAGCTTCACTACCAAGGGCAAATATTTAATTCTAAGAGGGCTGTTGAACATCTTGACAACTAGCAATTCTAAAATAAATACCTTTTGGAGTTAATAACAGATCCACGTACAACCAGCAAAATCATCGCAGCTATTCTACAACAGAATTGATATTTGCCAATAAATGGACATTTTCAAATGCAAATTTTTCTGAAAAATAAGAAACATTAGTCACTGAAAAAAAAATTACAATTTGGGTAAAATTCACACCCAAGAACTCTTTGTCCCATCATTAATCTCAATCCGACATTACATTCTATAAAGAAAGGTAGACAAAAGTCTGAAGTCTGAAGAAGGGTCTTGACCCGAAACGTCACCTATTCCGCTCCTAGTCAATCTACAGGCACATTACTTAAAGTAGACAGCTCCAACATGCTTAGTGAGTCCAGGTCAGGAACTTCTGGTAATAAGTACCATCAAAAAGCCCTGCACTAGGAACTGCTTTAACAAGTTATACCAGGCTCCCAAGACTAACCAGCTGTTAAATAATATGTGGCGGAACAAAGATTAAAATAATTCAATTAACCCAATGTCTCTTCCTTCATAGCCTTTCCCCGTCTACTGAAATAAATGGATCGGCAGATGACCACATACACTCTGGCATGGGCTCAGCAAGTTGATTTCTCAGTATATCTGCCGGATAAATACAGGAGGTCGGTGCTCCAATCTTACATGAAAGAATCTGACAGTGGAGTTCAGCCGGGAAAACACTAGCAACTGGCACAGCCTACAAGATTCAGGACCATGAGCTCTTCTCAGAAATTTCCAAATTACTGGGCAACCTTTACTTACAGCAGCCTGCAATTAGAATTTATAATATGCAGTGTTCATTATATGCATTTGCATCCTATTCTAATATTTAAATTAATCATGTTGCTTTACCCATTTGTTCATGCACGTCAAAACACTCAATTAGCTTTCATACAAATGTCTGGGTCAGAATAGCACAGAGCACGTCACATACCGTTGCATGGACTGTGACTGCAAACAAAACTTTACACTGCAAAATGAGCCAGGTTCTATGCAATCATCAGTGTACAAACAATATTTAAATGATATTTACCAATTTTTCAATAGTAAACCAACTGCCTGAAATTAAAGCATGGGAATGGGCAGTGGTGGAGAATGACCCCAAGTTTACCAATTATAGCTTATAAAGACAAACACTAAAAGTATCAATGGTTTGGCTTAAGTATTTGGTTCTAAATATTAATAAGGTACTGGTGATATTTTCACTATCTTGCAGAATGTGTCATTTATGTATAATTTATGTTTTTGTGCAATGAGAGTCTATGTGCCTGTGATGCTGCTTCAAATTTTTCAGTGTATCACAAAGTACAGATGACAATAAACTCAACTTGACGAGAACAAGAAATATCAGCCATTTTATCAAGAAACTCCTTGAAATTTCACATTCTGCATTTGTTAAATGCATAGTCGCTTAGTGAATTAATTGGGGTGTAGCAGTGACGTGCGGTGAGGTCAATGGTTGGGTAGGCACTGGCTAGTATCAGTGGCCCGGCCCTCCCTGTATTGATCACCGCGTCTCCCTGGGGAGAGAGAGCGGTGGAGCCGGGGCTGTGTGCGTGAAGCATGGTGACTGGAGGGGCTGGAGCGTTGCCCCGGGACCGTGAGGGAACGCCCACCTCCCCCACTCCCCCTTCTCCATTCCCCCTCACACCCCCCTCCCGTCTACCCCTTGCTTCCCCCTCCACCCCTCTACTCTCTCTCCACCCCTCTCTCCCCCTCCACCCGGGGTAGATCTACCCGAGCCAAGAGTAGATTACTCCAGCGCGGGGCCCAATTGGGAGTTCTCAGCGGCCCAGAGCCTCCGAATTGGCCACTACAAATCAACGAATCAACCTACCAGTGCTGCGCCGCTGCTGCTGAAGCTAGCTAACATGGAGGGATAGTGAGGTAGCGTCAATTACGTGGGCTGAGCCTACGTAATTGACACTCGCTCTCCCTCCACTGGGCTCAAGACATGCCCCCTCAGTGAGGCAGATGTGATCGCTGCCTCCCCTGGTGCTTTCTCATTGCAGTTTTATGACGAGACCAGCAAGCCTAAATGTAATATATTTATGCGTGAAATAAGCTACCTGGACTATGGAAGGCGAGGACATGTAATGAAGGAGTTTACAAACATTACATTGGTGACATACAGAGAGATAGTAACAGGCACATGCTTATTGCCCGCGATCCATCCAGTTTCTGAGGAATTGCGCAATCAGAGGGGAGGTTCAGCTCGTCGCTGCATCACCTCTCATCTCTCCCTGTATTTGCCGCGGAGCTGCGCAAATTTGGCGATTTTGACTATAAAAAATGATTAGTTCATATAGAAATGACATTTATAACACAGATCAGTGGAAAAATCTTTATATTTATTTTATTTTATAATTATTTTTCTTTACTTTTCTTAACAGCTATTTTCATTGGGAGTATGACAGGTGAGGCTCTGCCTCCCCTGACCGCACATCCCTGGGATGTAGCCATCCAATTTTAGAATACAAGAATTTTAAAAAATGGTCATAAAGCTTGACATTGGAAAATTAATTTAATTTTTACACTTAACAGAATAACCACTTTAACAAACAGTCTAAACATCAAACATTTGATATTGATCTGTTTATTTGCAGTAACGGGATCATAAACAGGTATTGCATTACATAGTTATGCCAATGCTTGCAAGCAATTGCATGATTTTTGATTTTTGTTAACAACTTCCAGCGCTTGCAAATCATGCAAAGAAAACATTGTCAAACAAAGGTTTACAACATGTTTTCTATGGAGAATTGAAGCAACACTTAGGGCCAGGATCAAAAATAGAAGAGTTCTCAAGCTAGGAACATACAGGAAAAAAAATGAAGTTGATGACTGGAACACTGATTAGTAACACTGGAGCACCAACAGCTTGACAACTAAGATACTAAAGAAGTTCCATATTTGGATTTTTTGACCATATGTATCTGTCCTCATGATACAAGCAATATTAAAAAAAGAGTTTGTATTAACTTACTCCAGTTCTCCATGGTCCTTGGTAATCACTCTAGTGTTTACAATGCTTAAAATTAGGAAGCAGTTCACAAAGACGGATTCTAACTGGCACCAAGAAAAGGGAAAGGAGGAAAAGTAGAAATAGAATTTTGCTACCCAGGAGTCAGCATGGACCCAAAGACCCAAAATATATCCTTCGGTATTGTTATTAATACGAGTTTACGGCAAGATATAATTTTACTATGTCTTTTGCACTAATATGCCTTGATTTTTGCAGTCTTCTTACTTTTAGAAATGTTGTACAATTTATGTTTTCATGTGTAGGAAGCAACTGCAGATACTGGTTTACACCGAAGATAGACAAAAAATGCTGGAGTAACTCAGCGGGTCAGGCAGGCAGCATCTCTGGAGAAAATGAATAGGTGCCGTTTTGAGTTGAGACCCTTCTTCAGACTGAGAGTCGGCTGTGTGTACCTGTGATGCTGCTGCAAACATTTTTTTTATTTTACCTGTCCTCATCATACTTGTGCATGTGACAAGAAGCTCAATTTGAACTTGAAAATGGACCATACAGAATATGACTGACATCACAAGTCACGTTGCATAGGAGAAGCAAGCATCATCACTGGCTGAATAATCTTGCCAAACTTGCCCTCCAAGCAATATCAGAAGCTAAGCCACTGATTGTCAAAATTTACCAAGCAATAATGTCATATAAAGCCAGAGCTTAGATGTTTCAAGCACGGATTGCTTGAATGTCAATGAATATTACATGAATAGAAGCCTCCCCCTGTAATTTTAGATGTGCAATAACTCTCACTTTATATTTACTGAACTCTGCTATGTATAATGTTTATATTTGATAAACACAGATCCAAGCAATAGCATTGAACAATGGCTTTCAATATTAAAAAACGTTGATGGTCTTTAATTTACCAAATCCATCTGCCAGCCAGAGTCTATTTCTCACCTTCCTATTTCAAAAAATATGTTGGAGAGCATTAGTTTTTTTTTAAACTGGAAGTGCAAGGCATAGATAACCTGCACCTGTGTACCCAGTACAGCACATCAACAAAATTAATGCTCCCCTTTCTATTATAATTGTCATATCCAGCCAATGAAAAAGGTGCTGCCTTTTGTGATAACGTTTATTCACGCTGTAATGAACACCAGTAGAAGCATGGTGGGACCTAATGATACTACTATTGCACCATTTAAAAGGAAGCATTGATCACTTTCAAGTCCTAACATAGATAGAAAACATAGAAAACATAGAAAATAGATGCAGGAGGAGGCCATTCGACCCTTCAAGCCAGCACCGCCATTCGTTGTGATCATGGCTGATCGTCCCCTATCAATAACCCGTGCCTGCCTTCTCCCCATATCTCTTGACTCCACTAGCCCCTAGAGCTCTATCTAACTCTCTCTTAAATCCATCCAGTGACTTGGCCTCCACTGCCCTCTGTGGCAGGGAATTCCATAAATTCATAACTCTCTGGATGAAAACGTTTTTTCTCACCTCAGTCTTAAATGACCTCCCCTTTATTCTAAGTCCTGGTGGAATTTATTTGGGAATGTGATTGGTAGCATAGACATAAAGAGCAGGATTTTCAAATAAGGCTGCAAATGCCTTCAGTAGTCAATTGAATGGACAAAAATGGCAACCTATACCCAGGAAGCCATTAAAGTCTGTAATGAAGAGGCTGTGGGGGAAAGTCACTGCCTAAATCAATGTGAAGAGTGAAGATAGACACAAAAAGCTGGAGTAACTCAGCGGGACAGGCAGCATCTCTGGAGAGAAGGAATGGGTGACGTTTCGGGTCGACACCCTCCTTCAGAAGATTGAAGCACTGATGACGTGGAAGAAATGCCAGGACAGGTTTAATTTCATGGGCTCTTAGAATGGAAAACACCAGAAAATTCTGTCTCCCACACATTGCACAGCTACCATCATATAGGTCTGTGCAATAGATTCCACCCCCACTATCAGCCCAATTCTCAATTCCATCAATCACAATTTATGCTCCACCGTAATCTCAAATATTTGTCATTATTCCTGTACTGAAACGCACATCTCAGAGCGTGTAGACATACTCCTGGTTTGCCTCTTGGGCAGCCATATCAAATAGACACATTCCAACATTATTGCATTTCCTTCCTGCAAGATACAGCAGCAGATAATTGATGCCGGCAGCAATAAATTAATGGGGTCAGGCACATCACCATCAACAACGCTGCTTCAAGGTTCAAGTACTGGCTGTCATTCGAGTGGGCCACAAAAGAGTGCACATTCAGTGGCGCTTCACAGTTCACAGGAAAGGGCAATGATGCAGTCTTCAGGGCATGGTAGCACCGTTTTTTTTCATGGCAAAATTATTACTGCAGCAGAGAAAGAAAGGTTCTCCTTTATAATAATTTAATACAACCAATGGGTGGTATGTTCTTTGGTCTCAACTCCATCTTCCAACCCATTCCCCATTATCCCTACAAAGCACTGTAATTGCTGTGTCACTGAGACTTGCACTGCAGTAGCAACAATTCCTTCCCTTGATCCTCTTACAATATTGGCTAACATTTCACATGCCTAATTACTTTTGTATATGAATGTTCGTTTCCTATTTCTTGTACGAGAATAGCCAGTTCTTTGACCACCAACATTTAATAACTTCACACGTTTTAAATAATGTGCTGCTTTACTATTATTCCTACTAAAAGAAATAACCTCATCTTTTCCTTCATTGTAATACTTACCTCTGCAGACTGAATCCTCCTCACAAACTTTCCCACTTACCAGCAACAGACTGCACTTAGTCATATGTAGCGATGTAATGCCAAGGCTCTATATGGCGTTGGTCAGGCCCCATTTGGAATATTGTGAGCAATTTGGGCACCATATCTGAGGAGGGATGTCCTGGCTCTGGAGAGGGTCCAGAGGAGGTTTTCATGAATGATCCCAGGAATGAGGTTAACATATGATGGCCGTTTGACTGCATTGGCCCTTTACTCACTGGAGTTTAGAATGATGAGGGAGGACCTCATTGAAACATACAGAACAGTGAAAGGCTTGGATACAGTGGATCCAAGTTTCCACCAGTGGGAGAGTCTAGGACTAGAGGTCCTAGTAGGTATGTTACAAAACTTACCTTCAGCAGCGCTGCAGTTCTGCCGCTGGCCGTGTGCGCGACTTTGGTGCCTTTGAGGGGGGGGGGGCGGGGTTAAAATGCTGTTTTTCTCCCACCTGTCCTCGATATATTTTCTCGGTCTCCAGCTTTTGCTGAAGATTTGTTCCGACGGCCGTTCTGTGAATTTTTTTTTTTTTTAAATCGCTGGAACATTTCAGCGCCGGAGTAAAATATAAATCAGCTTCTAATGCCGTGAACGCCGACAACGGGGACGGATTTCACGTACGGGACAGGTAAAGGAAAGCCGTTTATTTTACATATAAACGTGCTTCTTAGGATGCCTTTAACCCAAATTTTACGTTGCGAAAAAGGTGACTTAGGACCCATACGAACCGGCAGTGTTTTTCCTGCCGATATGGGGTTTAAATTCACCGCAACCGCAACGTTCCAATCGATTGCGTTCCACAAAAACCCACTCGCAAGATGATTTAAATGGCCATTAATTTACGGGAATTAAACACTAAATTCCTTCCATTTGGCCTATAAATCCATGACAATGAGATTTAAAAATCATGTTATATTGTGAATTCTTGTGTGAATGTTATTTGGACACTTAGGCTATTTAAAAATGTTAATCTTTTCTTAAGAAATGGATAGATGTTTAGATCTAGTAATTGAATTTTGTAATTAGCTACGATTGGGTAACTAACTAATTATATGCTTTAATTTCAGGTCATCCAAGTACAATTGTTTCATATTTGTTTCAGAATACTTCAATCTATAATAACTGAAAATTTATTTCAGTTCTCTTAATTTTTAAGAAAGTTATGGGCTTTTGACTGTCCTCGATCACAGCTTTTGTGTTAAGTCAATGGAAAAGCAATAGGGAACAAGATACTAATTTCTGAGTATGAAAATGGCCATAACTTTTTTTAATACTGAAGATATGAAAGTGAATTAGGTGTCAAATTAAACTTATTTTTATGCTTTATCTGATGGGATAAATTGCAGACTTGATTTTTTAAATCTCAAAATGTTGTAACATTGCTAGTCATAGCCTCAAAATTAAATTACATTTAAATTATTGGGAAGGAGATGAGGAGGAATTTCTTCAGTCAGAGGGTAGTGAATCTGTGGAATTCTTTGCCACAGAAGGCTGCGGAGGCCAAGTCAGTAGATATATTTAAGGCAGATAGAAAGATTCATGATTAGTACACGAGGTTATGGGGAGAAGGCAGGAGAATGGGGTTAGGAGGGAGAGATAGATTAGCCATGATTGAATGGTGGAGTAGACTGGATGGGCCAAATGGCCAAATTCTGCTCCTATCACTTATGATCTTATGATGTCATTAACCGTAGACTGTAAATAGTGAAGGCCCCAACTGTGATCAGAGGAAAACAAAAGTTTAAAATAACTCGTTGCTACTACTTGATGCAACTGCAGATTCTGAAATCTTGAACAAAATATAAAATGCTAGAAAAACACAACGGGTCAGGCAGCATCTGTGAAAATAATGGACAGATGACATTTGGGGCCAGGACCCTTCCCCCATTTCCGAGTCCCACGGTTCCATTTAATCCCTCCCTCTCTTCCCTTCCCCTTCCACCCATATCCCTTCCTCACTTTACATTTCACTCCTCTTTTTTCCTTATCTGATACCCTTTTGTCTCCTTTTCATCTATGGCCTTTGTCACTTACTCCATTCATTTGCCACCCAACCCCCTCAGCTATATCCACCCATCACCTGTCAGGCTTTGTCCAATCCCCACCCTCGCCTTTCCAGCTCTCGCCCTCCAACTCCAATCAGTAAGAAAAGTCCCGACCCGAAATACTGATCATGCAGTCCCTTCACTGATGCTGCCTGACCCATTGCATTCCTCCAGCAATTTGGCTTTTGCTTGATACTTCTACGCTGTTTTCAGTTAGCAAATTGTCCCTGGATAAATTGGCTCTGGGACCTGAACCGATGGTTGGAAACTGGGGAGGTGGAGGGGTATGTTGAGGTCAACAAGAGATTTTTAATTCAGTCAAGTAATTAAATCCAGAGTTGAAACACAAAATCTAGAATAAAAGTGTTCCTATTAGTAATGCCTAATGCAGACCATCAGGAAACTAACTGGATCAATAAAAGTCCTTTAAGGAAGGAACGTCTCATCTAGTATGGCTCATGTACAGCTCCCGGCTCAGAGCTACGTGACTGATTCTTTACAACCCTCTAAAGTGACTTGTCAACCCATTCTCTTCAAGTACAATTAGGGATGGAAAATAAATGCTGACCTCGACAAAGGAACATCTTGTGAATAAGAATATAGGTGATATGTTCATGTTCTTAAGTGATAGGAGCAGAATTAGGCCATTCAGCCCATCACGTCTACTCCGCCATACAATCAAGGCTGATCTATCTTTCCATCTCAACCCCATTCTCCTGCCTTCTCCCCATAACCCCTGACACAGTGGAATTCTCTGCCTCAGAGGGCGGTGGAGGCAGGTTCTCTGGATGCTTTCAAGAGAGAGCTAGATAGGGCTCTTAAAAATAGCGGAATCAGGGAATATGGGGAGAAGGCAGGAACGGGGTACTGATTGGGGATAATCAGCCATGATCACATTGAATGGCAGTGCTGGCTCGAAGGGCCAAATGGCCTGCTCCTGCACCTATTGTCTATTGTCACCCGTACTAATCAAGAATTTATCTATCTCTGCCTTTAAAATATCCACCGATGGCCTCCACACCCTTCTGGGTATAATCTGCTTTTCAAAACCGATGTCCACATACACGAGTGCACATGATGTCTTCATAAAATTCACTCTCTCCTCTCATTTCTCCTCATAATGCTCTTACAATTGTGTCCTTGTTTCTTCAAATAGCCAAAAGTTTAGTATGCCCCAGCAGTACAGCACCAAGAAAGCAAAACAAATATTTTGTCACTCAAGGTGACAAATTCTTATCTTTGAACCCATCCTGTCCAGCACAGGCGTAGAGGTCTTCTTCATTCAACGCTGTGGACCCAGCCATATTTCTGCAGAGATTCAGCCTTTCATTGCAGCAAAGGTAGAATGCAACCAATTGCTCAGTGCCACAACAAAGACTCAGATTTTTTGCCATGCAAACTCTGCTGTTGCCATTAAAGTTCTGGATATGCATGTTCAAAAGGGGCATTGAGAATGTTATGCCATCATACTAGAAGCCTATTGTATCACTGCTGCGCCTCAAAGCAAGCCCATCAGTCCCAATTCCCCACTTCTTTAACTTTCACACATGCTATTTAGAACATGCCTGATTCTTTCATCGGCCAATTAATAGCAGCTTAATAACCTACCAATAGCACATATTTGTGCTAAAGGGGGGAAATCGAGGCTCTTAGGGAAAGCCATTTGGCCACAAGGAGAATGTGCAATTGGCATACAGATAGCATCAGTACCCAGCTCTCTGGAGTCGAGGGCACCTACTATGCTTTTTCCCCCATTACATTATACACCACTCAGCCATGTAATACATTTCCCCTCAGTTTCAACTTTCCTTTTTTGCTAGTCAGTCGAATGCTGCCTTGATGTCAAATTAATAATGTTGAACACACATTTTTGTCCACGCTTGGACCATGGCTGTAAAAAGATCAGAAGCCTAATAGGCCTAGTGCTGATAATAAATAGACTGACGGGGTAATAATTGGCCAAATTGATTAATTCTGCCTTTTATACATAGGACTTACTTCAACTATTTGTTTATGTATGTTTTGCAGTCGCAGCCACACAACCACACTTATACCTGGGACACATGTCTTCAGTGTTTCAGGAGGATGCTGCCACAAAATTCTGTTAAAACAGACATACTGCTTCTATATAATTTATCATGGTGGATCTTTATTTTAATACATGCCGCTTGGGTATAGCTTCCAATTAATTCAAGTTCTAGGTGAAAAAGACATTTTTGGAAAGACATTGGAGGTTTACAACAGTCAGTGTAATCATTTATCACAGCTGGACAACTCCAATCCAAATACATCAGTTTGCAATATCATATAAACAACTTTATCTCTGCCTGTAGCCAATACTTGCTTACAAATCTGATGCATTTCATTGTGTAATTCCACAAGAAACAAAAAGTGTAATAGCACTTAGTAAATCATAAGACGCACATAAACACATGCATAATTCGTGAAAATGACTGATATCAAACTTAAATTTCAGAATTACAAAGCAAACTAAAGGACTCAATTTGCGAATATCCAGTTTATAAGCACTCACAATTATGTACAGCTATAAATTTGATTAATATTTTCAAATACAGCTCGGCATTCATAATGCTTATATTTAAACCCTTTTGTTGAAGAATTGAAAAAAAGATGAAATACAAAATATTAATATTTGCCTCAAGATGAAATAAATGAACATATCTGGAATGAAATGCTAAACATTGGATTTTAAGTATACACTGCAGTGTCCAGTTTCCAGCCACCCATCTGCTTCCTAAAAGAGGTCACAGATGGTGTTCTGTCTTCCTGCCCATTCTCCAGGTAGTCACAACAAT